>JAQISU010000101.1:4297500-4757500 GCA_029339505.1 Unio delphinus
GGTACATACAAATTCCTATTCCATCTTGTTCGTAGCATTATTTTAGACGATGTGGTACATACAAATTCCTATTCCATCTTGTTCGTAGCATTATTTTAGACGATGTGGTACATACAAATTCCTATTCCATCTTATTCGTAGCATTATTTTAGACGATGTGGTACATACAAATTCCTATTCCATCGAATTCGTAGCATTATTTTAGACGATGTGGTACATACAAATTCCTATTCCAACAAATTCGTAGCATTATTTTAGACGAAGTGGTACATACAAATTCCTATTCCATCGAATTCGTAGCATTATATTTGACGATGTGGTACATACAAATTCCTATTTCATCGAATTCGTAGCATTATTTTAGACGATGTGGTACATACAAATTCCTATTCCATCTTATTCGTAGCATTATTTTGACGATGTGGTACATACAAATTCCTATTCCATCGAATTCGTAGAATTATTTTAGACGATGTTTTATTATTGAGTAGATACGCTGTCTGGTGCGTGCAGCACAATGATGGGTGCCTTAAACAACGAACCTAGGTTACAATTTCAGCAGATAATCTGAAAATTATATTGACTGTATGTTCAAATTATTTATACATATAGATTAATAGAGCTATATACCAGAAGATGCAATGAGAACATACTCTGTACGTCAATGTAAAATGGTATGTGCATCCATATTATGTTTTGATTGTAGCACATGATCGATGTTCAAATAAGGATGATTATTGTCAGAAATTCTGTTTAACTTTTTCCATAATTATCGAGACCATTTATATTTATTACGTTGATAACTAAGATCAATTTTCATATGTCCTAGACGTTTCGTCCCATCAAAAGCACTTAAAATCATCTCCTCAAATTATGCCGTGGATCAGAAATAAAATATGCTGGTGAATCTCCTTAGATACAATATATTAGCCGTGGGCTAATGTTGGGGTTTGTATAACCCTTTTTATATTTGGGGACTGTAAAGATAAGTTGTATATCTGTCCCCGTTTGGGGTTTACATAATTTCACACTTATCTGAGTGAATTCATTTTTCTACATGAGTAGAATACTACTTTGTTTACAAGCTGAGTAAACGTTATCCATCTTTTTTGTGTGAAATCACTCAGCCCTTGTCTTTGTATTTTGTAAAGTAATTTATTTGTATTTTTCATTATTACATTTTTGCATTCTTATGTAAATTAATACAATATATGGATTTAACATACATGAACGTATTCATAATTGCTCGTTCAATTCATTCATTATTAAATATTTTATTTATGATATCGTCAAAAGTGTTATGTTGTGCATCCGGAACTCCCACCAGGTTATCGTGTATCAAATGGTTTCAGTTTACTTTAAGGTGATACAGATTAGCATGCAAAGATAATTATATATTTAAACATTATATTAAAATCGATTTCGAGACAAAATTTACGAATATTAACAAATTTAGAAGAAATATTAACTTCCTCAAACAGTAAGTGGAGGAGTCTTATAACATTCCTGGAAATGTCAGCCCAAAGTAGGGCAATATTTGGTAATTACAAATACATTCAATGTAATGTACGATAATCATATATTTTATGAATAGGCGTTTCATTGTTTTTTTAGTGCCTTAGTACGTTTTGATGTGGTTTTAATTTATCAAGCCTTTGACTAATAAAGAAAATTATTTCTTATCTGTTATTCTTAGATAACTGCAACCAATCATTTACTTCCAAAGCTGTCTTCTTTTCGCAACTGACTTAATTTTACATCCTCACTGAAATACGTTTTGGCATTAAACATTACAAATATAATATATTTGCTTTACCTGTTGTTTCCAAAATCAATTTTAGTTATTTTAATTCTTCGTCGGTTTTCTTAAATCCCCAGCGACATCCAAATAGAATTCAATGCAACTGCTTACATCACTTCCTTTTGAATTTAATAATTAGTATTCAAACTGTGGTTGCCTGTTGTGACTGGTGTCCCATTGATAACAACATAGTATATATTTATTTCTGTTTGTTATCTGTATTACAAAGAAGTTCAGTTTAGTCACTAATTATTTAGTGTCTTCAACGGAGTAGGAAACATCTGGCCAATAAAAGTTTCATATCAGAAATTGCCCGCTTCATAACTTGCTTTAATAACGGATCTTGTAAGTAGTATATGGGGGCACTCTAGCGTCAAGGGAAAATCCAGTCAAAAACAGCTTGGGCACATCTAGCGTCAAGGGGAATTTAACATGATTGGCCTATCTAGCGTCAAGGGGAATTGAACATGGGAACTATTTGGGCCTATCTAGCGTCAAGGGAAATTGAACATGGTGGCCCTATCCAGCGTCAAGGGGAATTGAACATGGGAACTATTTGGGCCTATCTAGCGTCAAGGGAAATTGAACATGGGGAATATGATTTGTATTTATATATAGGACTGTCTAGTGGCAAGATGGAAAATGGAGGCAAAGAAAGCTAATATCTTTTCGAGGCCAATGAGTGTCGCTGAAAAGGGCCGTTATGTGTAATGTTAACAGTATCTTGTTAACATAGAGGACATCTCACAGATCTTCTTCTCTTCCTTAAACTTCTCCTCACTGTTGGGCCATAGAGGAGAACTCTCTTTAAACAACCTTGTCTTTCCACATATATCCTTCTCTTCCAAAAGGCTATATCCGTCATATGAATTACAGTCCATGATGATCTGACATACATGGGTAGATCAGTCAGAAACAGCATGGTAGAAACAAGGGTAGAAGATTCTACGTTGGTCCACATGTTGTGATGAGAAACAGGTGAAGCGAATGCCGTGTACTGCAGTTATTTATAGGGGAAGAGCGGATCAAAACGGATTGAGTGTATCCACCAATCCAAACGTGCGTTACAAAAGGCAGTCACAGTCATCCAATCGATAGAGAGCAGTCTGTGACATCACCTTTTCTATATAGAGTTACTATCGTCTGTGCGCAGTCAATCGATGCGACAGAGTTGTCAATGATGTCGGACACTAAGAAGACGATGAATTGGGGTGAGCCAGGAGTAGAGTCAGCAAGTCATGGGCCAGCAGTGACTACTAAAGTCATGACAAATCTACATCCAGAAGAAGTTGATTTTAACTGGGATATTGTGGATTTTTTACCATGACAAAAATTTATTCCGGAACCTTCGTTGCCTTCTGCTTCTTCTTATGTACAATTCGATGATTTTAAGCAGAGACAAAAGGAAGAATTGGAGTGATTTTTACAACAACAGAAAGTAGAAGAACAAGCTTTTCTTATTCAACAGCAGGAAGAAGAAGCAAGAAGGAAACACCAGGAAGAAACAGTAGCAGCAACAGAGAAGAAAGAAGACCAAGGACAGAAAGAGAATAGTGAAAATCAAACGGTCACGACGGTACTTTTAGATATTTTAGCAGAGTTAAGGAGTCTGAAACAAATGTATCAGACTTCTTTATCACGACCGAAGAGGAAAAGACCTTCTCGAGCTAAACAACCCAATCTCACTGTGACTACGTCTGCCATACCACCGTTAGTGATTTCTACTAAATCATTGACAGGAACCACCAGTCCCGAAGTATGCCTTGGCCGTGGCAAAGGCTTAAGACAGCTCAAGATGATTTCGTCCCGTTTCTAAGTTTGTTTTGTTTTAAACAAACAAAAAACCAACGGTCCTTTTCAGGGCCACTCCAATTATTTCGAAAAGAAATACTATTTCAATTGCCTAATTCAATGAAAACTCAAAAGTCGTTTATTTTTTATAATCCATGTTGGACGTGTGAATGAATGAATGTGTGGGTGTAGGTTCTTATTCTATAAAATCAAAACCAAGAGACACTTACGTTTTTTTCTCTCTGGTGTATTCTAATACAAACGTTACAATTCAATATCACAACATAACATAACACAATACCACTTTAAAAAAGTTCATAGGTTTCTTCTGTTTCACTCTTTCTGTTTTTTCATTTTCTTTACTGACACAGGTTTTTCTTCTTCCTCTTCACTTCCGTTTTGTCTTCTTTTCTTGTCTTTGTGATCGTGTCGAGGTTCTTCCTTAGGGGAGGGTACCTCTTCCTCCTCCTCCTCCTGTTCAGAATTCCTTTCCCCCTTCTCCTCCTGCTCCTGTTGTTTCTTAGGGCAGTTAGGAGACCAATGTCCTTTCTCTTTACAATAATAACAGGTATCTTGACTTTTGTCTCTATTGGTACCTTTTCTGTTTTTGACACGATCTGAACATTCTGTAGCCCAGTGTCCTTTCTTCTTACAGATATAACAAGTATCTTGACTTTTATCTCGAAAGGAGGGAGAGTAGTCCGTCGGCTTGTCTGAAGGAAACTTTCGTATGACTCCACGTAAAGCTCTGATGAGAAGTTCAACTTGTGTAGGTTCTTCCATCGTTCTCATCCTTCTGGTCAATGTGAGAGTGAAATGAATACTGACAGGTTAGACACTAACCCTTTATATATGCACGGATCGGACATATAGGGGTTATGGTCTTTAAAATGTAGTCATTTGAGTTTTTGCAGACAAGATGAAAAGACCGCATCATGTTGTGGAGAAAGGAGAAGAAAGTAAGAGACAGAAACGTAATGCATCGCCTCGCACAGTAGCTGAAGTCTTGGCTCAAATTCATGCCAGTGATTTTGAAGATGACATGAGTGAGGCCGAATTCACACCTAAGCAATCGACATCCAAGCAAAGTGCACTACCATTAATAAAGCCTGAAAATTACTATCACATTCGAGAAACGGAAAAGCGTTCCTCTCAAAAATTTAGAACAACGGCTTACAAGTATGCCGTAAAGTTTAAAGATTTCAAGTCCAACGTACCTTTGGAGAATACAGAAGGGTTCATTACCGAGGTGTGGGATTCAGTGTTAACAGCATTGAAACAGCAATGTCAAGCCAAAGAAGACGATCACTTGAGACTTTCTATTCATCACGATAATTTGAAGTCTCCCGTTTGGATCGAGTTTACTAGCCCATCACAATCAACACCTTCCAAAGTCATCGACAAAATTCAACATGTGCAACAATCCAACGACAGGTTTCACATCACCGATGGAAAAACCACACTGTTCATGACCCACGTGTCTCTTCCCCAGGGGACAGGACGCAAAAACGTATTATTGGTCGACAACCTTCGCAACACCAAACTAAGCCTCGTCCGAATTAACAATCCTCAAGATCAGATGTGTTTAGCCCGTGCTGTCGTCGTGGGACGAACGTATGCCAACAAGAACGACACGGCAGAATGGAAAAGAGCCTGGAAAACTATTCAACAATCGTATCGAGCCAAACAAAGAAGTGAAGCAGAACTCCTGTTACAGTAAGCGGGGATATCCAAAGACGCCCATTGCGGTATTCCAGAAATGCAAAAATTGCAAGACGTCTTGGCTCCACGTTACACCTTGAAAGAACACCCTCAAGAAGTGCGTGAACCTCTTTTGTTTCGAGGCGATGATTTCAAAGACAGAAAATACATTCACGTCTATCATCACGATGAGCATTTTGATGTCATTACCAGTATCACTGGATTACTGGGATACAGTTACTACTGTGAAAAATGTGACTATGGTTATAATAATCGAGAACAACACAAACATTGTGGATCAAAATGTGAGGGATGTTTGGTCTCTAAACCTTGTCTGGACAAAGGAAAAGAAAGAGTGCATTGCCCTGTTTGTCAGCGCACTTTTGTCAGTCCTACGTGTTACCAACAACATTTGAAGATGCAAGGTTCACAGCAGAAAAATGCTTGTCAACTCCTGAGATTATGCACTACTTGTGGACAAGGCATACGTACCAATAGTGCCAAGTATCACGTTGGTCGAGGTAAGAATCGATGTCACATTTGTCACCAAATCGTGGATTTGAATCACGAATGCTTCATTCAAAAATACCAACCCCAACCAGAAGATACCCAGAAGAAAGGAAATTTTATCTTTTTTGATTTCGAATGCATGCAAAGACCGGTATTCACATTCCCAATTTCTGCGTGGCTCATCAAGCGTGCGAGCAGTGTATCCAAGAGCCCATCTTTAGTCATTGCCCTCACTGTAGCAAGATTCCTTGAGGACGTGAAATAATCTTTCGAGGGCCAAACACGCTAGCCGATTTTGCCCAATGGATCTTAAACCCCATCGACGAAACGTGGAGTCCAGAAGACATCGAACGTTACGGAGATTGTCATCACCATGCCACAGTCATGGCTCACAATTTCTCGGGATACGATGGGCAATGTCTGCTCAGATACCATGCAGAACAAAGTACCGAACGAAATCAAGTGACTTTAAACGGAGCCAAAATCATTTCTTTGCAAGTACGACAAGTACAATTTAAAGATTCAATGTGTTACTTTTCCATGCCTTTTAGACGTATGCCTAAAACGTTTGGAATGACATAAATGTCCAAAGGTTTTTTTCCACACTTTTTCAATACCGAAGCCAATCAACATGCCGTTCTACCCCATTTGCCTGAGGCTGACGACTACGACCCCGACAACATGCGCACCGAACAACAAGAAGCTTTCCATGCTTGGTACCAGACTCACGCCTCGGATCCCTTTGACTTTCAAGAAGAAACGTTAAAGTACTGTCGATCTGACGTGGACATTTTACAACGTTGTTGTGGAAAATTTTGAGAATTGTTCATGGAGTACGGAGTGATCGATCCTTTGAAAGAAGCTTGTACCATTGCCAAACCATGTTCCTTAGTGTACCGAAAGCGCTTTATGCCTGAAAATACTCTAGCTGTCATCAGTCCTCAAGCGACAAATTTTGTCAAACGTCAATACTCGGTCAAAGCCCTACGCTGCCTTCATTACTTGTGCGACAAGGAAGACGAATGGATTCAACACGCTCGCAACGGTAGATGGCTGAGACTTAGAAAACCCTCAGATCGTGTACGAGTTTAACGGATGCTTATTTCACAGATGTCCCATGTGCTACCCTCAACGTGACACCAAAAATCAGTTTTTACAACGGACTATGGAAGACTTGTACCAGACCACGTGTCAGCGACGTTTGAAGTTAGAATAGCAAGGATACCAGGTAGTGGAAATGTGGGAACACGAGTACGATCAGCGTTTGAAAACTGATCCCGAGTTTAAACGTATCGTAGAAAGTTACAAGTTGTAGGACCCCCTGAACCCCCGAACGGACGAAGAGAAAGGGGAAGAAATCATATACTTGGACGTTTGTTCGCTGTATCCTTACGTCTGCAAATATTGTCACTTTCCCGTAGGGCACCCAGAATTGATGACAAAACACATTGACTTGGACCACATACGTCATTACGAAGGATTGATCAAGTGCAAAGTCATGCCTCCCACAGACTTGTACCATCCCGTTTTACCTTACCATTGCCAAGGAAAACTGATGTTTCCTTTGTGTCGCACATGTGCTGAAATGTGCAACCAAGACCAACCTTGTCAACACAGCCAGGAAGAACGCGCCTTGATTGGAACGTGGGTGAGCGTGGAATTGTTTAAAGATCTGGACCTGGGATACCAACTGTTAGAAGTGTACAAAATTTACCATTTTCCCGAGACACAACAATACCGCGAGGGCGACGAGACACAGAAAGGTATTTTTGCAGACTACGTGGATGCCTTTTTAAAACTAAAACAAGAAGCTAGTTGCTATCCTTCCTGGTGTCACACTCCAGAAAACCAACAGATATTCAAAGAAAAATATCGGGAGCAGGAAGGCATCACTTTAGACCACATCGAGAAAAACGAATGAAGGCGGTCGTTTGCCAAAGTGATGTTCAATTGCTTGTGGGGTAAAATGGCACAACGACCGTCTTTACCCAAGACGGAGTATTTGTCCGAACCTTCCCGCTACTTCCACATGATTCACGACCAAACCAAAGTCATGAAACACGTGGACATCATTCGTGAGGACTTGATCTTCGTCAATTACGAAGAAGAACTAGACTTTGTAGAAGCCGACACATTTGGAAATGTCATCATTGCGGCTTACGTGACAGCCCACGCTCGCTTAAAATTGTAAGAAGTGTTCGAACTGTTAGGAGATCGTGTGTTGTATTTTGACACGGACAGTTGTATCTACCTTCACCGGCCGAACCAGTGTAACCCTGTCATCGAAGGAGACCGTTTAGGAGTCTGGAGCGATGTGGCTGAGACCCACAAGGATAAATGCACACCGAATGTAAAGTGAAAGGATTGACTCTCAATTATCGCACCAGTCGAGTGGTGAACTTTAACTTGCTACAAGAAGCCTTACAGTCTAGACAGGATGAAACTTTTAAAGTGACAATCCGCGAACCGCACAAGATTGTCCGTTTACCCACACATCAAATTGTTAGCCGACCTTTGGAAAAAGTCTATCAAATCTTGTACCAAAAAAGAGTGCGATGCTAAACCTTGCGATTGCAGTGATGTCAGACGCTGTGACCTCAGCGATTCAGCAGGATATCGTATGAACTTTGCTATGACTACTACCCTTATATCTACCATGGAAAGTGATGCTGTTCGTGTCAAACCTGAGGGATGCGAACCGGTGCCACACGTTATCGTGGACTCCTAGGAATTTCACCGTACCTACATCAAACTCAAGTGAGGAGAGTAGAATATTCGTTCCCTACGAGTTTGCCTGAATACTGTCACTTTAAAAGTCGATTCCAAACCTTCAAAGATAAATGGGCAAAATATCTGCCTGGACCAACTCCTGAAGAATTAGCCAGAGCCGGATTTTTCAACTTGGGCGAAGGGGATAAAGTCAAGTGCTTCAGTTGTGGTGTGTCCATTTACGAGTGGGAACATAAAGATTCCGCTTACCTGGAACATGCTCGAAGGTCTCCGAATTGTCAATACCTACCTTTAGTAGGACCTAGTGATTGGAAGTGACAATACTGCTTCATGTCGTTTAACAAACCTAGACCAGTATATAAGCCCTCTCTAAAAAATAATATTCAAGGATTACCACAAGAATTGCAAGAGAAGATCTACAAGGACGTTTGGCAAGGCCTTGCTAAAGAAAAATCTCAATGGGTGACTGTAGAACTTTTGTGTCGTGAAATTCACAAGAGGAAAGTGACAAAATTAACCAACGTGTCAGATTTCTCTGGATCAAGAATATCTTTTTCCACTGTTTCTAATTTAGTACGCTTACATCTGAAGATTTTTTTATCCTTCTTGACCGTTACCCTGAAAGGCAGTGGGATGAAATTACACGTTATATTAATCACTTTCGCTTTTGGAGCAGATTTGATTCTGTGCAGAATATACACTGATGGTCTTCGATCTAAAAAAGTATAAAATAGAACGACCATGCCACAACCTTTATCACTTGTGATCAAACAGATTCCGTGGAAGGATTTCAATGAGAATATTCACACGGTGAAAGATTAAGAACACTTATTGCGAGAACTGTGCCCCATGAATGTGGGTCGACGTATAGTGTGTGTTTTAGTGACTTGCTTTCTGGGATTTCGTTTACCTGTTGATTCCTTGTGGACACTTTACGAACACTACCTACCAAAAAAGACAGTATGGTGAATCCTTGAAATGTCAACGAGAGACTCATTCTGTTAAAAGCCTTACGCTTTCATCTGGATAGTCTCGACTTCTACAGGAAAAAAAGATTCGTCAACTTTTACGTACGGAAGCCGTGTACGAATATGTGTGTAGCTTGTGACTTACACCCTCATTTTACAGATGTATGTAACTGGAAAAGTTGGGATTTTGAGGCTTGGACAAACGAAGCATCCTATTATGCTTAAGCGTTGTGTTTGTAAAATTCATCGTCGAGTGAAAAAAGTCACTTTTAAACCTGTGTTAGTGACAGAACCAGAAGAAGAAGAAAAAGAATCTGTCACCGAGGACAGAACTGTCATGGACATTCCCCCACAAAAACCCTTTCGAGAGCACGTGTATGTGATTGTATCCCATGTAGAGACTATAAGAACATTGCACACTACCTCTAGGACACCTTCGTTACCCAAACAATGTTGTACAGTGACTTGCTTATATGCCACTTTGATCGTTTCCATGTGTATTTTATTCCTGTAATTATCCATTTGGCTTTTATGTATATTTGTCTTTCGTCTTGCATTCAAATAAACGTGTCTTGAAAAAGTATAAAAACCTCTTGTCTTGTCTGTTTTTGTATCAATAATGTCATACCCTACACTACTATGGCTAACTCTGCTATTTCTACTACTCCTTCCCCCTCGACATTCAAAGTCATTGATGAACACTTAGATCATGCTAGTTGGAAAGCCTTGTATCTTTGTCATCCTTTTAACATGTTAATTGATGGACCGAGTGGTTCAGGCAAAACCGAATTTGTCAAACGTTTGATCGAACATAAACATCATTTGATCGATCGTCCACCTCAAGGCATCGTGTGGTGTTACAAAGAGTGGCAATCGGCATACAGCCTCTTGCAAAAAAGTCAAGGCTATTCCATTGAGTTTGTAGAAGGTATTCCTAGAGAAGACGAGAGGATCGTGTCTGACCCTAGTCAAACTCATTGGGTCATTTTTGACGACATGTTAGGAGAAGACGAAGAAGAAATTAAACTGTGGTTTACGCGTAAAGGGCATCATCGTAATGCCAGTGTCATTTACATTACACAAATTTTTTTTCAACAAAGTAAAGCCCATCGTGCCATTAGTCTCAATGCTCATTACGTGGTCTTGTTTAAAAGTCCTCGAGATAAATCACAAGTGCAAGTCTTAGCCAAACAGTTAGGAACACCTTGGCTGCCTCATGCGTACGATGATGCCACTCAAACGCCACACGCCTATTTACTCGTGGATTTAAAACCCACTACCCCTGATTATTTGCGATTTCGTACCGATTTGTTTCACGACTGGTGCCAAGACGGATGACCTGTCGTGTACACGTCCTCGTTGTCGTCATAATCATATGAACCACTAAAAACATCTATAAAAACCTTGGTCACTTTGACTTTCTCATACATTGTCAACATGACGTCCCTTCAGTCTCATCTTCCCATCAAATTGATTCGTGTCTTGTACGGTATCAGTCGCGAAAAAAATCCACAAATACGTGCTCACGTCTTAGAAGCCAGTCTCAAAGAAGTCTTATGATGGTTTACGGTGACAGCACGTTAAATACTGCAAGGCATCATTCACATCCCACATCAAACCAAACGCTTTTTTGACAGAAACAAAGTAGCCTTGACGCAACTGACCGATCCTCGCATCGACACTCAAATCAAAAAGCAAATCATTTTGAAAATTGGAGGTAGCAGTTCTCTAGGAGGTGTCATCATTCGTTCCATTTTAAAATGGGATCCCAATGCTCCCAAAGATCACCCCAAGAAAAGAAAAGCCAAACGAACTCCTAAGAAAAAGAACAATGGTGCCAAGACCAAAACACAGAAAAAGAAAAGTCCACAGAAAAAAGCGGTCACCCGCAGAAAAGGCACTTCGGCCTGGACGCAACCTTATCTTCGTAAACCACGACCTGCAAGAAAAGATCTACAAGGAAGTTTGGCAGGGACCGTTGTTCCAGTAGCCTCAGGTGCTTCCACTTCTCCGTTGCGGGTGATGCCAGCCAAATCCAATTTGACACACGTTTTTCCTAATTTGATGAAACATTGGAAATCTGCGTCTCCCAAAACGTCTCCTCCACCGGTGACACCCTCGTCCACATTAGCGGCAGTAGCTGCTGCTCACAAAGTACCTGCCCCTAAAGTCAAAGTCCAAGAAAGATCTGGTATGTTAAAGAGTTTGCTAGATTTGTCCAAACAAGAACTGTCCCGATTGAGTCCATTGCGAACCCCTTCACGACGTGTGTTACCTGCCATGAAGTTGATACAACGGAAAGATAATCAGTGGCGTCGCATTCCAGTATAAAAATGACTTGATGACAACAACGGAAATCAGTATTTTCTGTACCACTGCTGAACACTCAAGAATACCTCCTCAAAAACGTGCACACCACAACCCACAACGTTCTGCTGTCCAAAAAGGAAAAGGAAAAAGACAATTTCGTCATCCTACAAAACGCTTAGCCAAACAACGACGTCCTCCCCTCAAAAGACACAGTCGTCCAAAGAAAAAGAGAAGTCACCAAAGGGGAGGATCTTTAATAAGAAAACTAGTCAATTCAGCTAAGAACCGAACTGGTATCTTTAGCGATGCTTTTGGGGATTTAGCGAAGCATGCCGTTACCTTTTTGAGAAACCAAAAGAAAAGAAGATAAAAGAGGGTGTGTATCAAGTCTTTCACGGCAGTGTATTTCTGGAACGAACAAGTAAAGATGTCACCTTGCAGAAAACTGTCTCATTCACCCCACAAAGGAAAGAAAAGGAAAGGACTACCTCCTCGTTTAGCCAAACACGGAGACATGTCTGTCCTGTCCAAAGCCTCTCCACCCATGCGAAAACTAATCATTAAAACAGCTTCCAAAGATGTCATCGATACCGTGTGCGAATGTTGTTTGAATGTTTTGAAAGGCACGATACCTTTGTCTCCACACCAGAAAAAATGCTTATGAAGATAAAAGGACACTATGGAGCACAACAATCTCAGACATAACCTTTGAAAGCCCAAGGAAGGACGAAAACTGACTTTGGTTCCTTACAAACGATGGATGGAATACCATCGTTGGCAAGAACAACAAACCCCCCATTTACCACCCAATCCTAATTTGGCCGAGATGTCCCAATAACAACACGAATTGCAATCCTTGATACATCGCCGCGATTTATCCGAAACCGAAAAATCGCAAAAGTACGGTCAACTCTTGAAACAACTGCAACTCTTTCTTCAGAAAGCTGCGGAACAAACAGCTCTACCCACTTTGTCCGATTTTAAGGCTCTAATGAATGGTCCGTCACCCTCACCATCTACAGTGGTCAAAACAGACGTCACCCCACCATTACCCAAGGAAGTAGAACCCCATGATCTCTTTCAAACACCCACTACCACTCCATTCCGAGTAAGATTGCCGCTTCCTTGTTGACCCCTTCCCCCACTCCCCAACGAGAAGAACTCAAAACATGGGTTAAAAAGATGAAGGCTACTCCTCCTTCGACAGAAGTGAAAAAGAAAGAAAGGAAACCAGAAGTGAGTAAAGAAAAGAAGACCAAAGCAATCCCATTACCACCTCCACCATTACCACCACCAGTACCCTCGGCGTCAACTTCTGTGGCACATCGGACACGTAACACCGTTTCCAAACAACCCCCATTTCGTCCAACCCAAAGCAATATCATCGAAGAGTGGGTACCTTATTAACAAAACCATGGAGAAGGTATTAGCCAGCATTTACTACGATCCAGCTCACCCTGCAGGTTACGGAGGCATTCAGAAATTGTATCGTGCTGCAAAAACTCACCTGAAAAAGCTCCGTTTACCTGCAATACAACGATGGTTACAAGAACAAACGACGTACACTTTACACAAACCCATTCGACGAAATTTTCAAGTGGAAGGCATCGATCATCAATGGCAAGCCGATTTAGCCGATGTCTCTCATTTAGCCGCTTACAATCGTGGCTATAAATATTTGTTTTGTGTCATCGACGTCTTTTCTAAATTTGCCTGGGTCGAACCATTGACATCCAAATCGAGCGGAGAGTTAGTACGAGCTTTGCAACTGGTGTTGAAACAAAGTGGTCGCCATCCTTTTCGATGGCAAACAGACAAAGGCGCCGAATTTCTGAACCATGCTTTCCAACGAGAATTAAAGAAACGTGACATTCATTTTTTCACCACCGAAAATCCTGAAACCAAAGCCAGTATCGTGGAACGTTTTCAACGTACCTTGAAAGAACGCATGTGGAAATATTTTACGCATCAACACACTCTTAAGTACATCGACGTCTTACCGCACTTAGTCCAAGCCTGCAACCAATCTTACCATAGAAGCATTGGACGTGCCCCACAAGATGTGACACCTGACAACGAAGTGACTGTTTTTGAGCGTCTGTTTGGTACGTCCCGGACGATGGCTGTCCCGAAGAAACGTGAAAGAGTGTTAACCATGGGAGATTGGGTACGCATTGGCAAATCCAAGCGCACTTTCGACAAAGGTTACTTACCCAACTGGACCACAGAATTGTTTCGTGTTACTGGGCGAGTGCGAGATCGTCATCCTACCGTCTATAAATTGGAAGACATGAACGGAGAAGTATTAAAAGGAACGTTTTACTTGCCTGAGTTACAAAGTATCACCAAAAAAGAAGACGACGTGTACGACATTGAAAGCATTCTCGAACGAAGAACCTGTAAAGTAGGAAAACGTCGTGTCAAAGAAGTCAAAGTATGTTGGAAAGGATATCCTCCCAGTTTTGATTCTTAGATTGACGCTGCGCAAGTCATCGACTATAAAAAGAAGTGACCATCATGCCCTTCAAAATAGCTTCAGCGACCACAGTGACTACTCCTTCACCCACTTCATCTCTGCAAGATTTACAAAAGCAACCCTTGTGGGTGTGGTGTGGAGAACGTGTCCCTAAAACGCAAATCGTCTTTTCCTGTCAAATCTTTGTGGTATATTGTGTCATTGGTGCAGCCCTTGCTAATTTGAGTTTGCAACAAGGAGACAAACAATTGTGAACCATTTTACTCAGCAGTTGCATCGGGTATCTTCTTCCCAATCCTTCCCTGAAATACTCTTACAACAGGAACAACAGTAACAATATTGGGAGTCTTGCGTCCAACGTTAGTTATTCTCCTGACAGTCACTCTTCCAATCACAATCCTCTTTTAGACACTCTTTTAACCTCGAGTGACTCCTCGGACAGAAGAACATTGGAAATATGAACAACACTATTAACCAATTTTACTTAACGTTACCTAGTGACAGTTCCATGGAGGTGTTTCCTAACAACACGTTGTGCTGTTACACGTCTAAATTACCTCAAGCCATGCATTTGGATCCAGATGGTCATTGGGAAGCAGCTTTAGTGGAAATAATACACCCGACACAAATCAAAAACATCGTCGAAAATCAAAACACTTTTACAGTAGAAGTGTATGACAAGCAATTGCAAGATGCCTTAGACGAACGAGGCATCACTGGCATGGACACAAAGAAATCAAATGATCCCTTAACTAAACAACTGTCCACTCATGTGTTCACCATTCCTGCAGGCTACTATTTTAGTGGTCAACATTTAGTGACTACTATTTAGTGACTACGATTGCAACCAGGTTCAATACTGTGTTTGGTAAACCCCTGGAAAAAAATCAAAGAAAGTGTTACCTTTGAGTACATTAAAGTGGCTCGTCGCCTCATGATCAAATTTTCAGAGAAGAGAATAATATCCATTACCTTTTGTCCTGAATTGTTTGATATTTTAGGTGGAGACCTCAAGATGCTCCCGAACAAAAAAGAAATACCAGGCATAACCAGTAACTTGGATTTTGCAAAATATTTTCGATTCCCTGTAGAAATGAACCAAAGACTCAACTTGATGTTTGTGTACTCCGATGTGGTGGAGTACAACGTGGTAGGACACACCTCTGTGCCGTTACTGCGTGTCATTCCTTTCAAAGTGGATACCACTACCGCTGACGAGGAAGGTGGAAATACCTATCACGTTCACCGTGAATTTGTACATCCTCATTATTTGCCTGTCAGTAAGTCGTATTTCGACAGTGTCAACATTACTATAAAAGGAGAACTAGGACAAAATATTCCATTTACCAAAGGGAAAGTCACAGTGAAACTCCATTTTCAAAAACGATTCTCAAACAACTGAAAAAGTGATGTTTCCTGTGTACCAAGGAGTCACTCGACAACGAGGACATGGTTTAGGAGATATGTTTAAATCAGCGTTTTGATCCGTGGTCCCTGTTTTAAAACCGATGGTGACACGAGGACTACACGCCTTAAAAGATGCCGCATTGACTCACGGCAAAGATTTTCTTCAAAATTTTCTCATTGACAAACAAAACCCTAAAGAAGCTTTTATGAGAGCAGACAAAAATGTCTTGCTTCAAACGGGTAAAGAGATTTTGGGTCGAAGAGATAGTTCTATAAATGCTCTGAACGGTACCGAGTCTGGCATTCCTGCTTCCCTGACGACACAGTAAGGACAAGGTAGAAAGCGTCGACGAAGACACCCTTCCAAAAGTCTCCATATCTCTAAAGCTAGAAAGACGAAGAAAAAAAGAACCGTTCGAGACTTAGACATTTTGATTATCAAAAGTAAAACATTGAGACTTCAAAGAAAGAATGATTCACCAAGAATCTTGTGCCTGTTCCAAGTCGGAACTGGATCTCTTTGCCATGACACCCACGATGATGACCATGCAAGAAGCCCAATGGGTTGAATTTCATCCCGTCTCCTCTTTGACGGATTCAGCTCCCATCGAGTTTGAAATCAAAGGACAACCCGAAGATTACATCGATCTCAACAACAGTTACTTGTATTTGAAAGTGAAAGTAACCAAAACGGACAACACCAATCCCGGAGCCAATGATAGAGTAGCTCCTGTCAACAATTTCATGCATTCCTTGTTCAGCGATGTGGATTTGTACATGAATAACAAACTGATCAGCAGTAGCATGAATACTTACCCTTACCGAGCGTACCTCGAAAATCTCTTGACGTACGGAAAAGAAGCCAAGAACACTCATCTAGATACTTGCGTGGTATGGAAACCTGACATAGCAGATAAGTTTAACGACACAGCCTTGCCCATAGCAGCTGAGGGTGACAATCCTGCCGATCCTCAAAATGTAGGTTTTAACGACCGTCGAAAGAAAATTTTGCAAGAACGTAGTTTAGAACTGTTCGATCGTTTGCATTTGGACATGTGGTTTCAAGAAACGTATTTGCTGAACGGAATGGATATTCGCTTGAGACTAAAAGAGAGTATTACTGCTTTCCATTTGATGGCTCATGCCAACGAATACAAAACCATTATCCAAGAAGCCAGGTTATACGTGCGTCGCGTGGAAGTGTTACCTAAAGTGGGAAATGATATCAGTCACACTTTGAGCAGAAAGACAGATAAGTATCCGATACGACGCGTGGAAGTCAAAACGTTCACCATTGCCACTGGAATCCGATCTAAGATCGAAGATCATCTGTTCCAAGAACAGTTACCCAAACGTTTATTCATCGGTATCGTCAGCAATATAGCCTTCAACGGTACCTACAAATACAATCCTTTCCAGTTTAAGCACTGCAATGTATCCGAAATCGAAGTCAGTCGCGATGGCAAAACTTTGTGTACCAGACCTCTCGAACCCGACTTTGCCCAGAAGAATTACTTGTCGTACTTGTCAAAATGTTTGTTATTTGAAAAAAAATGTTTGTTATTTGAAAAAAATTGTGTTTTGTGAGTTGTTTTGTTATTTGAATAAAAATGTTGTGTTTTGAAACCAATGCGTCTGTCGTTTGTTTTACATTTTTATTCATATAGTTGCTCTTTGACTTCTTTCTATCCCTCACATCAAACTATCCCAATGTTTCCAAACCCTAAACCGTAGAGAGGTGTTTTCCATCACGTCCGCGCTAGAACCATATAAAGCAGGGGTACTCTCCAGTCTGGCCATCACACATCACACATTCATTCCTTCAGGCGAAGACTGCGGACCGAGTAGGACGGCTTTTCTGGAGCTGGCGACCTGGTGACGTCACAATTGGAGTGCGAAAGCATGATGAAATCCCGGGCTTACTGCTAAGGACGTATGTTGTGCTGTTATCCCGTCACAACTCCAGAAGGAAAAATCGGTTTGTACAGCGGTGGAGTATACAGAAAACCCAAAATAGAAGTTTCATAAGTCCCGAACTAGCTTTGTGGCAGGAATAGAAATGGAGGGAAACCTGTATAGCGGCAGCGACCTCGACCTTCTCGAAGTGGATATTTCATAAGTCCCGAACTTGTTTTGCGGCAGGGATAGAAATGGAGAGGAAATAGCGGTCTCTACTTCCACCAAACTACGAATTGAAGAGAAATGGCTTCTATGGATGTTGATATGCTGCTTTATCATGCTACTGGAACCATATCGCAACCAGCCATAGAAAACTAAGCAATATGGCGGACCTTGGGCGCGCTGACTGGTGATGACAGAATATGAGTGAGATTGTCCCACAGGACTACATGATGATATAAGATGATATTACCACGTCAGCGAAATACTACCCCAGATAACCAGGAGTATGATAGAAGATACAGCTGTCATACAGACATGGCCGCCACAACCGGACTATGAGGAAAGCCGTACAATGAAAAGATTTTTCATTGCCATATTTCTTTTGCCTGAATAAAAGGGGACTCATTTGGTTACGAGTACCCCTCTTTGAACAACTTTCTTTGGCCCTAAAAAGACTAATTTGACCTTATTGGTGCCGCCTCCAACAAAATTTATGACCAAAAACAACCTACCATTGACTACATTAATATATGTCGCTTAGACATTTTTAATTTTTCTAAATTTGCTAGGGATTTATTATACGTACGCTTATGTACTAGTTTATTTTGGAAGTAGGAATGTAAATAACAATTCTTCAACTTATATATTTGAGCAATTGCAAAGGTGGCTAACACATTATTGGATGTTATGCTGTCCATTAGTATAACTGGACTGAATTTGACCTTTCGTATGACCTTGTCGTGCTGTCTTGCTGTTTGCGTGCTTGGTGTATGTGACCTGTCCAGCTCTCCGGGACCTTTTTCTCCTTTCCCTCGACTGCTCACCAAAATTACTAGCGAAATGAGAAAACATTTTCCCTCACTACCAGTGGTATTTCCGATTGGTTGATAGGGGTGGGTGTGTGTGGGTACTATTCCTACCCACCCAATGGGCTTTCATTTCTCCCGATAGTTACTTTTTAGTAATTCGGGAGAACGCCCTACATTAATTAATAGTGCAATTAAGCACTTAAATGCCTGAGGGGAGGGAGTAGCGACCCCTCCCCAAGGGACCTAAAATGGCTACCGACATGGTAGCTATAAAAGTTGCCCATATGTCCCTTCGTGGACGGCGGCAACTATAAAAATCCAACTTGCTTGCTCCAGTCCGGCCATCCATTGTTTGACTCATCCTCCTACGAAGATGTGCTCAAGACTAGCTAAGCTGAACGAAGCTTGCGTCACTCTGCATCGTATCAGACACAATCTGATGCCAAAGTCTGAAGAGATAGAGAATGTTAGAATGCTACAAGTAACGGAAGACCTCACAGAAGAATTCTTCAGAGAGGAAATTCAAAAAGATAGAGAAGAATGGACTGAGAAGTATAGACTTAAAAAGCAGGAGAGAGAGCAGAGAGAACAGCATCAGCAGCATCAGCAGCAGCAGCAGGAACCAGACAGAAGCTTTTGTCGACTGCCGTGTCGACACGAAAGAGTTCTCTTTCTCTTTCCGAAGAAGCAGACCCTATCCTGTTGCCAGACTAGGACGCAATCTTAGACGATTAGAGATTGTCATCCTTCTTCGTACACACACACACACACACACACACACAAAACAGCCCTTTTCAGGGCTACCCTATATTCTCGAAAAGATTTAATCCTTCAATTTGCTAATGGTATGTGAGGAAGTTAGAAAAAATATAGAAGTGAGTATATAATCACTGTCTCTTTTTACTTTTGTTTGAAGTGCGTCTATAAGCACAACGTATTTTTAAAATAACTTAAATTTATAATTGATATGAGTAAAGGAAAAAGTGAGTGAGTGTTTTCTTTTAAGTTCGCGTGTTTTGGCGATGATAGGGATAATGTAAGTTTTTGGATCATTGGGGGTGTTTTCCATCACGTCCGCGTGTTTTGGGAATGATAGAGATAATGTAACTTTTGGATCGTAAGGGTGTTTTCCATCACGTCCACGCTTATGCTATATATATAAAAAAGCACTCGTGATTTCATTATTATTCCTCCAGGAAATAGACAAGTCTGACAGTATTTAATACTGCACCCCATTCCAATTGTCCCTACCCAACCACTTATTTTTAAATGCCGGACGACAATTATTCTAAATTATATTCGGGGGATTAAATTATTGGGTATATCACCTTCCTTCCAATGCAGTCTCGTTCCGCCTTTGCCTCTTCTGCTTCCGACGGCTGGTATCAATTAATTAGCATAACATTGTGCAATAATGCGTGGGGACGTGGCACTATTCCGTCCCCCGAAACAATTAATTAGCCCTTTTGGGGCATTAAACAGACGTAAATGCCCAATGGGCGAAAACGTCTTAAATCCAATTAATCAATCAGTGATTTCATTCATTCAGGCAGTGGCTGTGGACCGAGGAGGACGTCTTTTCTGGAGCGGTTGGCCTGGTGACGTCACAATGGGAGTGCTTTAATGGCATGATGATATCCCGGGCTGCAAAGTTAAGGACGACTTGTGATGTTGCCCCGTCGCTTCTTCGAAAAGGAAAAACTCGACTCGTACGGTGTCGCTAGTACAGGTGGCTCGAAATGGAAGTCTCGTTACTCCCAAACTTGATTTGTGGCGGGGACGGACATGAAGGGAAACTTGGAAAGTGGCGACTACTACGTGGACTCGACATGGAAGTTTCGTAACTCCCACTAGCTTGCGGCAGAGACGGAAATGGAGAAGAAACAGTGGTTGTTGCTTGCACTGGTGCGACTTGAGAATGTGACCGGCATGGATGTAACTTGAAGCAATCATGGAGGCCGCCACCCCGACATGGATGTAGATAGAAGCAGTCATGCCGGTCGCCACCGGACCGCCTCGTAGTGAAAAGATTTTTTCATTGCCATAGTCAACTTGCCTGAATAATAGGGGGCTCATTTGGTTACGAGTACCCCTCTTTGAACAACTTTCCGTGGCCCTAAAAAGCTGATATGATTTATTATTGGTACCTCCGTTCAAATTCACAACTAAAAATATCTACCATTGACTACACTAATATATGTCGCTAAGACATTTTTAATATTCAAAATCTGTTAGGGACCTATGTTATGTACGCTTATGTACTTGAAATTTTGGAAATATAGGATATTTAATATCAATTCTTCAACTCTAATATTTGATAAATTGCACAGGTGGCTAACACATTATTGGATATTAAGCTGTCCTCAGTATAACTGGACTGAATTTGAAATAAGTGCGACCCTTTTGTTTCAGGTGTGGACTGCGGCTGTGGCCTTGCTGTCTCTCTCTCTTGTGTGCTCTTGTGTGTGTTGCTGTGTCGCTGCACTTCTGGACCCGGACCCTTGCCGCCTTTTCCCCTTTCGGATTGCTTCAGTTCTAATCGGTTGATGTCGGATGGGGGTGTGGGTGTGTATGCTCTATTCCTACCCACCCCATAGGCCTCCATTTCCCTGGATAGTTACTTTTTAGTAATTCAGGGGAACGCCTAATGAATTGATAGTGCAATTAAGCACTTTAATGGTAACTAAATGGCTACCGACATGGTAGCTATAAAAGCTGTACATATGTTCCTAGTGAACGGTTATAGCTATAAAAATTCCATTTAAGAAGAAGATGATTTTCTCTTTTACATGTGAATAGACTTTGAATTCTCGCAATATCGATTGGTATGAGAATTCCATTTGACTAACCAAACATCAAATCTCAAATATGACCATTTCGAACCACACCCAACCAAATTCATAACTTAAAACAACCTAACCTGAACAAAACAAATAGTCACTCTGACACCCTAGTATAGGTTTTTTGTTTTTTCTAGGGTGAATTTCCCTCTTCAGAAGAGATTTTTGCCGGTAGGATGGTGGAGAACTGTACAGTACACCCTGTACTTAATTAGGGGCATAGTGATAAGTGTTAGGAAATTCTGTAACTTATAAATCTCGATATAATTGCACAGGTGGCTAACACATCATTGGTGTATAGGGCATCCACTAGCACAACTGGACTGAATTTGATACAAAACCAAGGGAGCATTCGGCAGGGTGTGGCATCTGTGGCTGTTGCTGTCTTTGTCCTTGCGTGTTCGGTGTGTGTTGCTGCTTCGCGGGTTGTGTTCTCTGAGAGTGCCTTGGGGGCGTCTCGTGTTTCTTCGTGGGTGGGTGTGGGTGTGCGTTTGGCGCTGTCTCTGCGTGTGGGACGACGGAGAGCCTGACTGGGACCTTTTCCGCCTTTGCCTCTTCCTGCAGGTGCCGCATCTAGAAGTTGATAGGGGAGGTGTGGATGGGCCTTACCTACCTACCCCAGGGCTTACATCTATACCGATAGTTACTAATTAGTAATTCGGAATAACGCCCAAATTGATCAGTGCATTAGTATGCATATAAATTAGGGCATAACCGATTAGCATTTTTCTACCGATTTCCGATTCCAGATTTTGGGCATGAATTTTTTTCCGATTCCGGATACGATTCAAAAAATCGGAAATGCTAAATCCGTATTTTATTTCTAAAAAATTTCATCTTCCGTTTCCGGGTTTCTGGTATCTGGTTTTGCCGTGTCTAGCATGTTGCTTAGTACTTTACCATATCCGGCTTCATTTCCGGTTTTCACCCTCCAGTTCAAATAGCTTGTCTCAAAACGTGGTTGTGTTGACCATACTGGACTTTTCTGACTTCTTATTTAACTTTATTAACGCACTATGGAATGACACGCAGTGTTAGACACGGTGATATAGAAATTCAACTTTATTATTTATATTATCCGAATTGGTCGTTCCTTCCTTGTCCGACTCCGATTAATCGGAAGTTCATACTATCCGGTGGAATCCGATTTCCGGATCAAAAGTCGGTTATGCCCTAATATAAATGCCTGAGGCGGGGGAGTAACGACCCTTCCCCAAGGGAAAATAAATGTCCAGCGATATGCTGGATATAAAAGTAGCCCATATGACCCTTAGTGGCCGGTGGTTACTATAAACTTCAGATTGATTGATTGACTGGTAATTTGTTCAGATTAGGTTGTTGTAAGTTATGAATTTGGTTGGGTGTGGTCCGAAATGTTCATATAAGCATCAAACCAAATATGAACATTTCGGACCACACCCAACCAAATTCATAACTTACAACAACCTAATCTGAACAAATTACCAGTCACTCTGACACCCTAGTATAGGTTTTTTGTTTTTTCTAGGGGGAACTGCCCTCTTCAGAAGGGTTTTTTCCCGGCCTGGTAGGGACCTGTACAGTACACTCTGTACTTAATTAGGGCATAGTGATAAGTGTTAGGAAATTCCGTAACTTATAAATCTCGATATAATTGCACAGGTGGCTCACACATCATTGGTGTAGGGCGTCCACTAGCATAACTGGACTGAATTTGATACAAAATTAAAGCGAGCTTTTCGTTCCGGGTGTGGCATCTGTGGCTGTTGCTGTCTTTCTCCTTGCGTGTTCGGTGTGTGTTGCTGCTTCGCGGGTTGTGTTCTCCGGGAGTGCCTTGGGAGCGCCAGTGTGTGACGAGAAGCCTGACCGGGGCCTTTTCCGCCTTTTCCTCTTCCTCTTCCTGCGCATGTAGCATCCTGATTGGTTGATAAGGGGAGGTGTGTGTGGGCACTTACCTACCTGCCTCAAGGCTTACATTTATACCGTTAGTTACTTTTTAGCAAAACGGTAATACGCCAAAATTATTAAGTGCACTAGTATGCACATAAATGCCCGTGGGGGGGGGGGGGAGAGTAGCAACCCTCTCCATGGGAAAATAAATGTTCAGCGATATGCTGGATATAAAAGTAGCTCATATGACCCTTAGTGGTCGGTGGTTACTATAAACAAAGTAGTAGTAGTCTGGCTACCTATTGTTAACGTTTCGAGCCAAAGAAGATGAGTACAGTAAAAAAATTGAGAGAACTTCAAATGCACTTGGAGAATTCTAGGCGTCTCCTGGACGAGCTGGCAATGGAGGCCATAATAGAACAGACCAGGATTGAAAAAGAAGAGGAGGAAAGAAAAACGAAAGAAGAGGAGGAGAAGAGAAGACCGATCTTGCCTCACCGCATGATGGTTAAAGACTGTCGGGTGAAACATGAGGTGAGGACGCCTTCACCATCAGAATCAGCTCGTCAAGCACAGGCAGCTTCCTCTTCACTCCCAATCACAAGAGTGAATTGGGCGCAACAACCACAGTCTCAGCCGCAACAACCACAGCCTCATCCACGGTTGCGGAATAGAGGAAGAAATGAAGAGACTTTCACTATTCCTCAAACGGAAGATTGGGATAGTGAAGCCACTCAAGCTTTCTCTTCACTACCAATCACAAGAGTAAATTGGGAGAACGATTGGAGCAGGAGATGTGTGTGCGGGGCTAGACCTGGGAGATGCCAGCATTAGCCAGGTGTATTTTGAAGTTTAAAAAACAGCCCTTCTCAGGGCTACCAAATTACTTAGAAAAGAGACTGTTTAAATTGCCAATGGGTATGAGAGAGGAGTAGGGTAATTATAAACACTGACTCTTTACTGTGTGTGTGTGTGTGTGTGTGTGTGTGTGTGTGGTTAGTAAATGGAGTGATTTTGGATAGTAAATAATATGGTTTGTTTTGGCTGCTTCCCGTGTGTGTGGTTAGTATATGGTGTGATTTTGGATAGTAAATAATATGGCTTGTTTTGGCTGCTTCCCGTGTGTGTGGTTAGTATATGATGTGATTTTGGATTGTAAATGATATGGTTTGGGAATAGTATATAATATGAAAAGTGAGTGCAAGGGGTGTTTAGACATAAAAATAAAAACATAAAAACATAAAAACATAAACATAAAACAAAAACATAAAAACATAAAAATAAAAATAAAAATAAAAATAATGCTTCGACTAACCAAACAAAAAACAAGAC
Organism: Unio delphinus; assembly: GCA_029339505.1. Taxonomy (NCBI): domain Eukaryota; kingdom Metazoa; phylum Mollusca; class Bivalvia; order Unionida; family Unionidae; genus Unio; species Unio delphinus. The sequence goes on from JAQISU010000101.1 coordinate 4,322,166, forward strand.
CCCAGACAAGTTACTTATATGGCAATGGAATTGCAGAGGGCTAAATAAAAACCATGGAGAACTAATCGCAGCAATCCACGGAACAATCACCAAGCCCAAGATCATCTGTCTTCAAGAAACTCTACTTAAGGAAACTAGTACAAACATTCCTAAAATAACAGGATATCAAACTACATTCTTAAAACACAGAAGTACCGGCAAAAAAGGAGGAGGCCTAGCCATATATGTATATGAGACCATCACAGACGCAGTAGAGGAAGTTATTAATGTGAACTCAGGAGAAACACCAGTTGAATTTCAAAAAATTGTTTTCACAGTAGCAACCAAAACAATACATCTGTACAACATATATGATTCAGGACAAAATAACCAAAACAACAACCGACTTTTTCAACAAATATTCAAGAAAAGGGGCACAAACACTATTATCTGCGGCGACTTCAATGCACATCACACAGAATGGGGTAGTGACCGCACAGATACAAGAGGGAAAAACATCTTAAAATACATAACAGAAGAACAACTAGAACTTTTGAACAACGGAACCCCCACACGTATAGACCCCAGCCAAGGCAAACTCTCTACCATTAACCTAACCATTGCGACGCCTAGCCTGGCTGTAATTACCCAATGGGAAGTGATGCAACATTCTACATTAGGCAGCGACCACTTCCCCCTATGTACCACCATATACTTCTCGTGCCCAACGGAGCAACAAAAAACACAACAAAGATGGAAACTCAAAAATGCAAACTGGAACAGCTTTAAAGACCAACTTAAATTAGTAAACCTTGCGGAAATCCAAGATGAGGATACAAATAAATATTATGACAATCTCATACAAATTATAAACGAAGCGGCTAATAAGAGTATACCCAAAACAACAGGTTTCCATTATAAACAGACGGCAATCCCCTGGTGGACAGAAAATTGCAAAATTGCCATTCAGAAGAAAAAAACAGCCTTAAATAGCTTTAAACACACAAAAACCGCCTCTGACTTTCTTATATACAAACAAACAGAAATCAACACTAGGACGGTAATAAATGAGGCAAAAAAGGACTCATGGAGAAGATACTGCACAACGCTCAATCATAAAACAAATACTAAAGAAATCTGGAATAAAATAAAAGCCATGAAAGGCAAAACACCCACAACAGCGCCGAAAATCCAGGGAACAAAAAACAACATGGAAGTAGCAGAGAAATTAGCCCAACGCTTCGCTAACTCCAGCAGCGATAACAATCACAAACACGAGTTCTTACAGCAAAAATCAACATTAGAAAAAGAATTTCCCCACATTTTCAAAGATCGAGACAACAGAGATTCGCCACTGAATGACCCTTTTAATCTGAAAGAATGGAGACAAGCCCTCAGCCAAAAAAAAGTACATCACCAGGAGAGGATAACCTAGGCTATGAAATATACAAACAATTACCACCCAATATGCAGAGCATTACCTTAGACTTAATAAATCTGATATGGAGAACAGGTCGCATCCCCACACTATGGAAGCGAGCCATAATCATAGCCATCCCAAAACCAGGCAAAGACCCTACTAATGTAACCTCCTACAGACGGATTTCACTAACAAATACAATCTGTAAGGTAATGGAAACAATGGTCAACAATAGATTAAAACACCACCTAGAACAAAATCAACTACTGGCTGAAACCCAAAGTGGATTTAGGAATAAACGATCTACACTTGATCAATTAATCCGTCTGGAAGCCAACATCAAATTAGGATTTAATGCCAAAAGGAAAAGAGATAGACACCTAATAGCAATATTTCTAGACCTAGAGAAAGCCTTCGACCTAGTCTGGACCAATGGCCTCATATCTCAACTCAACCAATTTGGCATAACAGGAAGAATGCACCGCTGGATAGCAAACTTCCTTACGGGAAGAACCTTTAAAACTAGAGTAAGAGAGGCCTTGTCCCAAACATATACACTGGATAATGGAACCCCCCAAGGAAGTGTGATTAGCCCAACCCTATTCAATCTAATGGTCAACAATCTAACCAACTATCTCAAAAATTGCCCAGTTGATCTGTCACAATTTGCCGATGACAGTAGTATCTGGAAAGCAGGAAACCCGAATAGTCAAAAGAACATCACTCAAATTCAGAAAGGACTAGACATCATCAGCACATGGGCCAACAACTGGGGTTTCAAAATATCCCAAATAAAAACAGTTGCCATGCTCTTCTCCCCAACTAATAAACAACCTAAATACCCTAAACTATATATGCAGAGTCAGCCCATCCAATTCCAAAAGGAGACCCACTTCCTGGGAATGCTACTAAATGAAACAATCAATTGGAAATCACACATACAACAAACTATTCAAAAATGTCAAAAAGATCTAAACATACTTAAAAACATCAAAGGTACTACATGGGGAGCTGATCAGCAAACTATGCTAATGATCTACAAATCTTTAATTCGAAGTAAGATAGACTATGGCTGCCAGATCTATTCCTCAGCCAACAAGGAAACACTTAGACAACTAGATAGCATCCAATATAGAGCACTTAGACTTTGCACTGGTGCATTACCAAACACCTCCCTGGAAGAACTACAAATCCTCGCATGTGAACCACCATTACAACTGAGAAGAGAAGAACACATACTTAGATACGCCTGTAGAATCTCAATACATAAGGAGATTAATCCCACCAGAAACATAATAAGTAAATGTCAAACCACCTTTAGCTCAAGACTGGTACCACATCCTCCAGCAGCTAACAAAATACACACACTCTGCAAAGAACTCAATCAAATAGAACTCCAAGCAGAACAACTACTTATCAAGGACCCCACACCTTGGAGAAATAACCAACCTAACATCAACCTAACAGCACTCCAACTGGTACATAAGCGCGACAACCCCAATATCACATTAACACAAGTACAAAGCCTCATCAACAACAACTATGATGGATATGTAAAAATCTATACTGACGGCTCAAAATCTAAAGAACTACATAGAAGGGCTGCAGCGGTAGTGATCCCAGAACATCAGATCACATTTACGACAAGACTACCGGATGACTGTTCCATATATACCGCGGAATTCTGGGCCATCAACCGAGCCCTAAAATGGATAGTAACACAAAATCAAAAACAGTACGTAATCATAACAGACTCACTTAGTGTACTTGAAAGTATTGAGACAGGTAATTCCAAAAGTAGACAAAATCTTCTAGAGGACACTATGCTGACCATCAGAGAAGCAGATAAATCACACCGAACCATACACTTCTTGTGGGTGCCATCTCACATCAATTTGCCTGGAAATGAAAAAGCAGACAAAGCAGCAAAAAGCAGTCTGATGAAAGACCAAATTGAACCCGTACAGTACAACACTCAGGAACTATATAGTCAAGTCAGGGACAGAATTAATAATAAATGGCAACAACAATGGGAAAACTCCACAAAGCGTAGACATCTATACCAACTACAAAAAGAGGTCACTAGAACCCAACGTTTACCAAAAAGCCTTGCAGCCATTGATATTAAAATAATCAACAGAATCAGAACAGGTAAAACACTACTAAATGGCAGCTTTATGTATCATAAAAGTACAGGACCCACGCCGGATAAATGTCCACACTGTCCAGAAACTGAAACATTGGAACATGTATTCAACATATGTCACAAATACCATCGACAACGTACCGTCTTCCAACTACAACAAAGAAAACTTGACTCAGTTACATCATTCCCCCAACTTCTAGATAAAAGGTATAACAAAAACGTAAATGCTACCTATATAAATATACTTAATTACCTAAAATCAATAGACATAAAAGACAAAATATAAATATCAAAACCATCAAATAAGTAAATAAACATAAACATAACCAAAGAGTTAATATTTATCAATCAAGGGGCCAGAGCAGATAATAACATCGCTAGCTCAAAAAGCAGACCCACGTAACAATGCCTTAAATAAACGGACAAAAAAAAAAAAAAAAAAAAAATTATAACTATCAAATAGATAAATAATTAACGAGGCCTTTTCGGTTAAAGGGGCCAGAGCGGATAGTAATACCGCTAGCTTAAAAAAGCAGAACAACTTAACAATACCCTAAAAGAAATATATAAAATAAAATAGAAAAGGGGAAAGGAAGGGAAAAGGGGGATAATATAAACATTGTAATGCGAGGAAAAAAGGAAGAAACGGGAGAAAGGGAAGAAGGAGAAAGGGGAAAAAAAGAGAACATTACACTAAGTAGTGGCACAATGTAGGTACAGTAAAACCAGTCAACCGGCAAGTGGCAAGATAAGTGTGATGAGAACACCGGGATCAAATAGTGATAGCTCAAGGAAACATAACACCAACAAACCGACAAGAAAAAGTAAAAGGAAAGGGAAAAGAAGGATGGAAAAGGAAAAAGTAAGAAAGAGGGAAGAAGGTAGTAGGAACAAAGTGGGAAAGAGAAAAGGGAAAAGAAGAGAAAAAGAAGAAGGAAGAAATGAAATAACACCAAACTTTTTTTTTTTTTATTTTTAATTTTTTTTTCTTTTTTTTAATTTTTATTTTTTTTTTAAATTTATTTTTATACATATATTTTATAAATATTTTTAATTTTTAATTTGCTTTAAATTTTTTTAATTTAATTTTTTTTTGTTTCTCCCCAGGGTTCTAATTTGGTACGAGAACCCTTTTCAAACAATCTCTTTCTCGAAATCTAACTTGATCAATTTTGACCACCGCTCAAAATTAACAAGCTAAAATACTTAACAGTGACTACACTTATTTATGTCGCTAAGACATTTTAGCAATTAAATTTGTTAAGGACCTACAACATGTACACTATGTACTAGAAATGTTTTTTGTTAGGACAGATGAAAAATTCTATGACTATATGGATTTGATATAATTGCACAGGTGGCTTATACAATATTGGTATTTGTTCTGCCTTCCTGCTTTGCCGTGACCCGACATTTTACTCTAAGGCGAGACTGCCATTTAACGCGGGTGCCGGGGAGACTGCGACAACACAGCCTAGTGTAGTCAAAGTTACCTTTGGTCCCGACCAATCAAATAGCCCGACCCTCGGGCATTAACTGGTCGCGAAAGCACATAGTTGCGCATGCGACCTTAATTCATATTAAAAAAAAAAAAAAATAGAACCATAACTGCGCATCCCGCCAAGAGGGGGTTGCATTTTTTCTATCAACAAAGGGATTATTTACTTATAAAAGCAGGTTTAATAGATAAAATAGGATAAACTATTAATAGCAACAATAGTAATAAAAATATAATGACACTATGTGACGCCAGCCAGGGGCGCAGGTGGGAAAGGAGTGAGGATGGATGTCAATATAGGGTCATAAAACTCTACGCATCTTGCGAGTTTATATCAGTCCACACTTCTGGCCTGACTACGCATCCCGCTAAGAGGGGGTTACAAATGTTACATTTTTCTATCAATAAAGGGATTACTTATTGATAAAAGTAGAATAAAATAAAAATACATACAATAACAACAATAATCTAATACAAATTTACATTATGTGACACCGGCTAGGGGCGCATGTGGGAAAAGAGTGAGGATGGGTGTCAATATAGGGTCAAAGAACTCTACGCACTTTGCGAGTTTATACCAACCCACACTCTGGACTTAAATGCGCATCCCGCCAAACGGGAGTTACATTGCTACAATTGACTTAAGGATTAATAGAAATTTTTTTTTCAGGCCCAGCGACACAATGTAAGAACAGTAAGTTTACTTCACATTCAAACAATAAGTTTACTTTACAATCATACTGATATGACCCCAAATAGAAATATAATGTAGTCTTAATCCAGGACTATCAGGCCCAGCGACACAATGTTGCACCAATAAAGTTGCATTACCATCACTTCATCACATGTCCTATGGGGTTGCATATATAGAATTAAGAAAGCTAATGGCACTTAATATTCAAAATTATTCGGTTCATTTCTAACGATCTTGAACTGGACTTTACAGGAAGAGAGGATTGGAAGAAATGCATAGACAATATTCAAAGGACAATAAATGGAACTACTGATGCTATCAATGACATCGAGGGAAACGTGGAAGACCAGATTACATAACAGCCCTTCTTAGGGCTACTTAATGTTCATTGTTGTAATTGTACTGTACTATACCCAACCTTTTGTCTCTTTTCGGGAATAGGGGAAAGTTAATGCAGTTGCGAGGAAACAGGCCCTTTCCTATACTAGGAATCCTCTGGATTGGGGCCCGCATATGTGTACAGCCTGGTACATCTCTGTGCTTAACCCAATCATTCCCGCACAAAAGCTGATCGACCCCTCCCACCTCCCTTTCTAAATCTGTCTGTCTGTCCGTATTGTCCTGTCGGTTTTCTCTGTTACATGTGTATAGACATTGAATTCTCGCAATATCGATTGGTATGAGAATTCCATTTGACTAACCAAACATCAAATCAAATATGACCATTTCGAACCACACCCAACCAAATTCATAACTTAAAACAACCTAACCTGAACAAAACTAATAGTCACTCTGACACCCTAGTATAGGTTTTTTTGTTTTTCTAGGGTGAATTTCCCTCTTCAGAAGGGTCTTTTGCCGGCTGGATAGGGAACTGTACAGTACACTCTGTACTTAATTAGGGCATAGTGATAAGTGTTAGGAAATTCCGAAACTTATAAAACTCGATATAATTGCACAGGTGGCTCACACATCAATGGTGTAGGGCATCCACTAGCACAACTGGATTGAATTTGATACAAAATTAAAGGGAGCCTTTCGTCAGGGTGTGGCATCTGTGGCTGTTACTGTCTTTCTCCTTGTGTGTTCGGTTTGTGTTGGTGTTTCGCGGGTTGTGTTCTTCGGGGGTGTCTTGGGGGCGTCTCGTGTTTCTTCGTGGATTGGTCTGGTGGTGCGTTCGGCTCTGCCTCTGCGTGTGGGACGACAAGAAGTCTGACTGGGACCTTTTCCGCCTTTGCCTCTTCCTGCAGGTATCGCATCTAGAAGTTGATAGGGGAGGTGTGGATTGGCCTTACCTACCTACCCCAGGGCTTACATCTATACAGATAGTTACTTATTAGTAATTCGGTATAACGCCCAAATGAATAAGTGTATTGTATGCACATAAACGCTTGGGGGGGGGGGAGTAACGACCCTTCCCCAAGAGAAAATAAATGTCCAGTGATATGCTGGATATAAAAGTAGTACAAATGACCCACAGTGGTCGGTTGCTACTATAAAACCCCAACTTGATGATCATTAGAACCATTCCACGGAATAACCATAGAAGATGGCGAAAGCATCAAGTTTATTCAACAATTTAAGACAGCTATTTCTGGATATTAGACGGGGAATACGAAGTGGAAAAACTACTTCCTAAATGAAAGTTTACGAACACCTGGACTTTGCAAAAAGACTGAAAATAGCCATGGAGCTCTTAAAGGAATGCTAGAAGAAGAAGCCAAAAAGTTACGAGGCTGCATTAACCCACCCTATGTTAGAATGGGGACATTGAAGCAAGTGATAGATATTGTCGAAAACGTCAAGTGTTTTTTTGGAAAATATCTTGGCAGAGTACCCTCATGTCCAAAATGGTTTGGACCCACTCAAGAAAGCTAAAAAACTGATGAGAATAGAGCTATTAGAAGACGTGAAGAAGATACAAGATAACTGGAGTAAGAAGAGAAAGGAGAGAAAGGACAATGAAAACCAAAAGAAGAAAGAGGACTTTGAAAGATTAAATAACAATTGGATAAAGATACGAGAGAAGTTTAGAGCTATGGGACATCCTGACTGGATTCCCGAGGACGAAAAGAAAAAGAAAACGGGAATCATTGGTAAAATCAAATGCTGGTGGAACAACGGCAGAAAATAAAAGAAGAAGAAGTAGCCGAAGGCCCTTTTCAGCGATACTCATAGGCCTCGAAAAGATATTAGCTTTCTTTGCCTCCATTTTCCCCCTTGCCGCTAGACAGTCCCATATACAAATACAAATCATATTCCCCATGTTCAATTTCCCTTGACGCTAGATAGGCCTACCATGTTCAATTTCCCTTGACGCTAGATAGGCCCAAATAGTTCCCATGCTCAATTTCCCTTGACGCTAGATAGGCCCACCATGTTAAATTCCCCTTGACGCTAGATGTGCCCAAGATGTTTTTGACTGGATTTTCCCTTGACGCTAGAGTGCCCTCATATACTACTCTTGTATCCTAATCATACCGTGCTGTTAGTATTTACTTTGTTAATGTCATTATGTAATACTCTATAGCATGCTTTGATGGGAAAATATACATCATATCAAGGAACAAGCTGACATTTTCTATATCACTTTAACGTTAGTTGGTTCGTTATAGTTATACTGTCAAGCAGCGTGTTCGACTCAAAGAAGTGTTTATTTCCGTCTTAATGTAAAACTATAGGTTTAATACCAATCCACGCGCTGACGATGTTCATATAATCCTAAGCATATGTTTCCTTCCGTTGTGTACTTTAAGATGATACCGTTCGATATTAAAGTGTCCAGTATGACCCAGTTAACAGAAATATTTTAAAAAAAATAGTATTGGATAACTTGTTTTGGTCCTCATTATATATATATATATATATATATATATATATATATATATATATATATATATATATATATATATATATATATATATATATATACCTGTTAAGGTTGTGCAAATGGTCAATATATATTAAAAAATTCAGTGCCAAACTTCCCGTAACTCGATCCATGTCCTAATAATGCTCTGGCCGCATTCCCGTTCCTGAATGTTGCCCATTGTTTTTGCAGCTCTATATTTCGCAGCATCAGCATCAGTGCATTTCTCACTGACGATGTATCCTGAAAAGGATTATATTGATTTTGTTCACCTTAAGACTTGTATTTATAAGTCTTCGAGATCCGTTTTCTTAAATTGAACTTAATTTCATGAAATGCCTTAGAGTGGATAAAGAAGACATATTTTCCAAGCGAGCGTTGCTAAGTAAAAGTGCATTGAATTTTTATCTTCTGAGCATCAAAAATGAAAATGTTTACTAGTGCAATTAGTTTATGTTGCTTTTAAAACAAGAGCTACATTTTTTGTCTAAGAGATATTATCACAAACGTTGCGTATATTTGTATATCCTCTGAGTTTAGAGTTAGACAATTATCGTTATGAAATTGTTATAGCATGCATTATATAAGCATGTAAATGCATATGATATTAAGTTATTAAATTGAACTGAAAAGGTATTTTCCAATTTTCTTTCAAATGTAGCAACTTTAGTACAAAATGCAAGGACCGTATGAACACCTTATTTAGTTTACTGCCATTTATAAAGTGGTTTGGGACTTCTCTTCAGAAGACACGTTAACGTGACAATAACAGCGTTTTAGATCAAGAAATAAACAAACTAAAAAAATGATCCAGACTGCTATAATATATTGTCAAAGGCAACTCTAGAAGTGTTTATAAACAAGTACATTATGATACATTATGACTATTATTCAGACTTCAACTCAAAAGGAAAGACATCCTAAAAGGCATATTGTACGATCTCCTTACAGGTTTAAGAAAAGTTTTCATTATATACATTAATATAGATTATGGTTTTAATTATTATTGATGACACAATTGGATATGTATAGAAAGCTTTTATGCTATATCCTCACGCATAAATGATTATCACTTATTTCGAATGCACATTTGGCACAATACAAGGTTGTCTTCTGAAGCACATTCATTTTATTAGGCTCAAAGTTTAATCAATAAGGGTTTGTCACTTGTTTACTTCAGAAGATATTTTTGCAATACTTTACACTGAAGGTATTGCTCTGTTGGCTCATTAGGGCAGCTGCAACAAGCAATGACTGACATTTCTGAGAAAAAAACTGTTTCAATAGTCAATATAGATTAAGCTAAAATTGTTGCTTATATAGCTGAAAAATGTTTTAAGGATCAGGAGGTCTAGATTTTCAAAGAATAACTTTCTTGTTATCAATATATGGGGCTATTGTTCAACCCAGCATCCGTTCGGACAATATAATAGACTAGCAGACTTATAGCTTAGACAAAGAAAGAAACTTTAAGAATTATGTAATTTCAAGAATAATTTAGCTGTCTTAGAATAGGTGCTGTTTTTAAATGATCGATTACGTGATAAAATCAGTTAATTGTTTTTACTCATGCATTTGGTAATAATAATTTAGTTCAATGTTATGTATATCGATATTTTGTCATTTACTGTTGATGCGTTGCCGTGTATTGTATGTTAACTTTAAATAGTGTTAACCAATTTTACATCAATTGTAATAATAAACATGTTTAAACGTTTGAGTTGTTAAGTCAGGTGGGCTTGGGATCAACAATATTGTGACATTAGCCATGTAGGAGGCATTGCTATATATATATATATATATATATAGAGAGAGAGAGAGAGAGAGAGAGAGAGAGAGAGAGAGAGAGAGAGAGCAGAATAATGGTGTGATGCTGAGCCAAACGTGTGTATATAAGGCAAAGAGTTAATAAATTATCTTATTCTTATTTTGTATTTTCTTGTCTTAATATCAATATGTAGATATAATTTGAGAGGAAACTTTGCTTATGACAAACTGATTGAAATTGCGCAGATCTGAGATTCACAACAAAAGTAAATATTCACAAACATTTTTGCATTAAAGAAAACGTTTCTAATGTTGATGATCATATATAAAATAGGGAGGCATATTTTGGTTTTGAGAAATCATAGATAACGTGACTTATGTCTGAAAAATAATGTTTTTCTTTTCGTTGAAGATCAATTCCTTTTCGATTGTGTTTCTCCAGCTTATGATCGTCTTCTAATGAAATACCGTAAGGAAGTGTAATATCCTACAAGTCTCGATACAAAAATGTATCCATCAGGAATCAAAATTATACATGAATTATGAAGAAAAAAACTGGAACGATACTTTTACTATTTGATATCGTGATATTTACGAGGAAATTATTTCTGGCAACCACGGCGCACGTTTAAAATATATTTTGTCCAATTGGCAGGTGGCCTGAAGCTCTGGCGGAAAGCGTTCTTAATATTAAGCAGTGGAAAATCAATCAATATGTCCTTATTACCATGGCTAATGGAGAACTTCGGGGGGGTATTAAATCTTTCCATGAACCCTTTGCATGCCATATATTATATTTGTAATTATTCCTATCGTGCGTGCAAATGAAGCATTCTTCGTCTTTTTGTAAAATAGGTGATGTATAAACTGCATTAATATAATGCTCTAAGGACTGAATGAGTCTTTGTCTTTAAATTATTCGGGTAAGGTATGATTCTATCTCGTGAATGAGTCTTTGTCTTTAAATTATTCGGGTAAGGTATGATTCTATCTCGTGAATGAGTCTTTGTCTTTAAATTATTCGGGTAAGGTATGATTCTATCTCGTGAATGAGTCTTTGTCTTTAAATTATTCGGGTAAGGTATGATTCTATCTCGTGAATGAGTCTTTGTCTTTAAATTATTCGGGTAAGGTATGATTCTATCTCGTGAATGAGTCTTTGTCTTTAAATTATTCGGGTAAGGTATGATTCTATCTCGTGAATGAGTCTTTGTCTTTAAATTATTCGGGTAAGGTATGATTCTATCTTGTGAATGAGTCTTTGTCTTTAAATTATTCGGGTAAGGTATGATTCTATCTTGTGAATGAGCCTTTGTCTTTAAATTATTCGGGTAAGGTATGATTCTATCTTGTGAATGAGCCTTTGTCTTTAAATTATTCGGGTACGGTATGATTCTATCTTGTAAATGAGTCTTTGTCTTTAAATTATTCGGGTAAGGTATGATTCTATCTCGTGAATGAGTCTTTGTCTTTAAATTATTCGGGTAAGGTATGATTCTATCTCGTGAATGAGTCTTTGTCTTTAAATTATTCGGGTAAGGTATGATTCTATCTCGTGAATGAGTCTTTGTCTTTAAATTATTCGGGTAAGGTATGATTCTATCTCGTGAATGAGTCTTTGTCTTTAAATTATTCGGGTAAGGTATGATTCTATCTCGTGAATGAGTCTTTGTCTTTAAATTATTCGGGTAAGGTATGATTCTATCTTGTGAATGAGTCTTTGTCTTTAAATTATTCGGGTAAGGTATGATTCTATCTTGTGAATGAGCCTTTGTCTTTAAATTATTCGGGTAAGGTATGATTCTATCTTGTGAATGAGCCTTTGTCTTTAAATTATTCGGGTACGGTATGATTCTATCTTGTAAATGAGTCTTTGTCTTTAAATTATTCGGGTAAGGTATGATTCTATCTCGTGAATGAGTCTTTGTCTTTAAATTATTCGGGTAAGGTATGATTCTATCTCGTGAATGAGTCTTTGTCTTTAAATTATTCGGGTAAGGTATGATTCTATCTTGTAAATGAGTCTTTGTCTTTAAATTATTCGGGTAAGGTATGATTCTATCTCGTGAATGAGTCTTTGTCTTTAAATTATTCGGGTAAGGTATGATTCTATCTCGTGAATGAGTCTTTGTCTTTAAATTATTCGGGTAAGGTATGACTCTATCTCGTGAATGAGTCTTTGTCTTTAAATTATTCGGGTAAGGTATGATTCTATCTCGTGAATGAGTCTTTGTCTTTAAATTATTCGGGTAAGGTATGATTCTATCTCGTGAATGAGTCTTTGTCTTTAAATTATTCGGGTAAGGTATGATTCTATCTTGTAAATGAGTCTTTGTCTTTAAATTATTCGGGTAAGGTATGATTCTATCTTGTAAATGAGTCTATGTCTTTAAATTATTCGGGTAAGGTATGATTCTATCTTGTGAATGAGTCTTTGTCTTTAAATTATTCGGGTAAGGTATGATTCTATCTTGTGAATGAGTCTTTGTCTTTAAATTATTCGGGTAAGGTATGATTCTATCTTGTGAATGAGTCTTTGTCTTTAAATTATTCGGGTAAGGTATGATTCTATCTCGTGAATGAGTCATTGTCTTTAAATTATTCGGGTAAGGTATGATTCTATCTCGTGAATGAGTCTTTGTCTTTAAATTATTCGGGTAAGGTATGATTCTATCTCGTGAATGAGTCTTTGTCTTTAAATTATTCGGGTAAGGTATGATTCTATCTTGTGAATGAGCCTTTGTCTTTAAATTATTCGGGTAAGGTATGATTCTATCTCGTGAATGAGTCTTTGTCTTTAAATTATTCGGGTAAGGTATGATTCTATCTCGTGAATGAGCCTTTGTCTTTAAATTATTCGGGTAAGGTATGATTCTATCTCGTGAATGAGTCTTTGTCTTTAAATTATTCGGGTAAGGTATGATTCTATCTTGTGAATGAGTCTTTGTCTTTAAATTATTCGGGTAAGGTATGATTCTATCTTGTAAATGAGTCTTTGTCTTTAAATTATTCGGGTAAGGTATGATTCTATCTCGTGAATGAGTCTTTGTCTTTAAATTATTAGGGTAAGGTATGATTCTATCTTGTGAATGAGTCTTTGTCTTTAAATTATTCGGGTAAGGTATGATTCTATCTTGTAAATGAGCCTTTGTCTTTAAATTATTCGGGTAAGGTATGATTCTATCTTGTAAATGAGTCTTTGTCTTTAAATTATTCGGGTAAGGTATGATTCTATCTCGTGAATGAGTCTTTGTCTTTAAATTATTCGGGTAAGGTATGATTCTATCTCGTGAATGAGTCTTTGTCTTTAAATTATTCGGGTAAGGTATGATTCTATCTTGTGAATGAGTCTTTGTCTTTAAATTATTCGGGTAAGGTATGATTCTATCTCGTGAATGAGTCTTTGTCTTTAAATTATTCGGGTAAGGTATGATTCTATCTTGTGAATGAGTCTTTGTCTTTAAATTATTCGGGTAAGGTATGATTCTATCTTGTAAATGAGTCTTTGTCTTTAAATTATTCGGGTAAGGTATGATTCTATCTTGTGAATGAGTCTTTGTCTTTAAATTATTCGGATAGGGTATGATTCTATCTTGTGAATGAGTCTTTGTCTTTAAATTATTCGGGTAAGGTATGATTCTATCTTGTGAATGAGTCTTTGTCTTTAAATTATTCGGGTAAGGTATGATTCTATCTTGTGAATGAGTCTTTGTCTTTAAATTATTCGGGTAAGGTATGATTCTATCTTGTAAATGAGTCTTTGTCTTTAAATTATTCGGGTAAGGTATGATTCTATCTTGTGAATGAGTCTTTGTCTTTAAATTATTCGGGTAAGGTATGATTCTATCTTGTAAATGAGCCTTTGTCTTTAAATTATTCGGGTAAGGTATGATTCTATCTTGTGAATGAGTCTTTGTCTTTAAATTATTCGGGTAAGGTATGATTCTATCTTGTGAATGAGTCTTTGTCTTTAAATTATTCGGGTAAGGTATGATTCTATCTTGTAAATGAGTCTTTGTCTTTAAATTATTCGGGTAAGGTATGATTCTATCTTGTAAATGAGTCTTTGTTTTTAAATTATTCGGGTAAGGTATGATTCTATCTTGTAAATGAGCCTTTGTCTTTAAATTATTCGGGTAAGGTATGATTCTATCTCGTGAATGAGTCTTCGTCTTTAAATTATTCGGGTAAGGTATGATTCTATCTCGTGAATGAGTCTTTGTCTTTAAATTATTCGGGTAAGGTATGATTCTATCTCGTGAATGAGTCTTTGTCTTTAAATTATTCGGGTAAGGTATGATTCTATCTCGTGAATGAGTCTTTGTCTTTAAATTATTCGGGTAAGGTATGATTCTATCTCGTGAATGAGTCTTTGTCTTTAAATTATTCGGGTAAGGTATGATTCAATCTCGTGAATGAGTCTTTGTCTTTAAATTATTCGGGTAAGGTATGATTCAATCTCGTGAATGAGTCTTTGTCTTTAAATTATTCGGGTAAGGTATGATTCTATCTCGTGAATGAGTCTTTGTCTTTAAATTATTCGGGTAAGGTATGATTCTATCTCGTGAATGAGTCTTTGTCTTTAAATTATTCGGGTAAGGTATGATTCTATCTCGTGAATGAGTCTTTGTCTTTAAATTATTCGGGTAAGGTATGATTCTATCTTGTGAATGAGCCTTTGTCTTTAAATTATTCGGGTAAGGTATGATTCTATCTTGTGAATGAGCCTTTGTCTTTAAATTATTCGGGTAAGGTATGATTCTATCTTGTGAATGAGTCTTTGTCTTTAAATTATTCGGGTAAGGTATGATTCTATCTTGTGAATGAGTCTTTGTCTTTAAATTATTCGGGTAAGGTATGATTCTATCTCGTGAATGAGTCTTTGTCTTTAAATTATTCGGGTAAGGTATGATTCTATCTCGTGAATGAGTCTTTGTCTTTAAATTATTCGGGTAAGGTATGATTCTATCTCGTGAATGAGTCTTTGTCTTTAAATTATTCGGGTAAGGTATGATTCTATCTCGTGAATGAGTCTTTGTCTTTAAATTATTCGGGTAAGGTATGATTCTATCTCGTGAATGAGTCTTTGTCTTTAAGTTATTCGGGTAAGGTATGATTCTATCTCGTGAATGAGCCTTTGTCTTTAAATTATTCGGGTAAGGTATGATTCTATCTTGTGAATGAGTCTTTGTCTTTAAATTATTCGGGTAAGGTATGATTCTATCTCGTGAATGAGCCTTTGTCTTTAAATTATTCGGGTAAGGTATGATTCTATCTTGTGAATGAGTCTTTGTCTTTAAATTATTCGGGTAAGGTATGATTCTATCTTGTAAATGAGCCTTTGTCTTTAAATTATTCGGGTAAGGTATGATTCTATCTTGTGAATGAGTCTTTGTTTTTAAATTATTCGGGTAAGGTATGATTCTATCTTGTGAATGAGTCTTTGTCTTTAAATTATTCGGGTAAGGTATGATTCTATCTTGTAAATGAGTCTTTGTCTTTAAATTATTCGGGTAAGGTATGATTCTATCTTGTAAATGAGTCTTTGTTTTTAAATTATTCGGGCAAGGTATGATTCTATCTTGTAAATGAGCCTTTGTCTTTAAATTATTCGGGTAAGGTATGATTCTATCTCGTGAATGAGTCTTTGTCTTTAAATTATTCGGGTAAGGTATGATTCTATCTCGTGAATGAGTCTTTGTCTTTAAATTATTCGGGTAAGGTATGATTCTATCTCGTGAATGAGTCTTTGTCTTTAAATTATTCGGGTAAGGTATGATTCTATCTTGTAAATGAGTCTTTGTCTTTAAATTATTCGGGTAAGGTATGATTCTATCTTGTAAATGAGTCTTTGTCTTTAAATTATTCGATTAAGGTATGATTCTATCTTGTAAATGAGCCTTTGTCTTTAAATTATTCGGGTAAGGTATGATTCTATCTCGTGAATGAGTCTTTGTCTTTAAATTATTCGGGTAAGGTATGATTCTATCTCGTGAATGAGTCTTTGTCTTTAAATTATTCGGGTAAGGTATGATTCTATCTCGTGAATGAGTCTTTGTCTTTAAATTATTCGGGTAAGGTATGATTCTATCTCGTGAATGAGTCTTTGTCTTTAAATTATTCGGGTAAGGTATGATTCAATCTCGTGAATGAGTCTTTGTCTTTAAATTATTCGGGTAAGGTATGATTCAATCTCGTGAATGAGTCTTTGTCTTTAAATTATTCGGGTAAGGTATGATTCTATCTCGTGAATGAGTCTTTGTCTTTAAATTATTCGGGTAAGGTATGATTCTATCTCGTGAATGAGTCTTTGTCTTTAAATTATTCGGGTAAGGTATGATTCTATCTCGTGAATGAGTCTTTGTCTTTAAATTATTCGGGTAAGGTATGATTCTATCTTGTGAATGAGCCTTTGTCTTTAAATTATTCGGGTAAGGTATGATTCTATCTCGTGAATGAGTCTTTGTCTTTAAATTATTCGGGTAAGGTATGATTCAATCTCGTGAATGAGTCTTTGTCTTTAAATTATTCGGGTAAGGTATGATTCAATCTCGTGAATGAGTCTTTGTCTTTAAATTATTCGGGTAAGGTATGATTCTATCTCGTGAATGAGTCTTTGTCTTTAAATTATTCGGGTAAGGTATGATTCTATCTCGTGAATGAGTCTTTGTCTTTAAATTATTCGGGTAAGGTATGATTCTATCTCGTGAATGAGTCTTTGTCTTTAAATTATTCGGGTAAGGTATGATTCTATCTCGTGAATGAGTCTTTGTCTTTAAGTTATTCGGGTAAGGTATGATTCTATCTCGTGAATGAGCCTTTGTCTTTAAATTATTCGGGTAAGGTATGATTCTATCTTGTGAATGAGTCTTTGTCTTTAAATTATTCGGGTAAGGTATGATTCTATCTCGTGAATGAGCCTTTGTCTTTAAATTATTCGGGTAAGGTATGATTCTATCTCGTGAATGAGCCTTTGTCTTTAAATTATTCGGGTAAGCAGCAGAGAGGGTGAACAGACCAACTTTTACAGGTGTCGATTTAGCAAACTGAGGCTTTCTCGAAAATGCTTAATATAAGCCTCCATTCATCAAAATAAAATTTAAAAAAAAAACGACGCCATTTTTGTTGTCACCATCCTCTTTGCTGCTTGGAACTTTCAGTTCTGAGTTAACGATGCTTGGAAAATTCGTGGAGTTTTCGGGTAAAAAAAAAGACGCCATTTAGTTGACGTTCACCTCCTCGGCTGCTAATGCGCTAACTAAATATTTGATCAAGTCCGATACGATATCTTGTCCGAGGGTCTGATAAATTTATCGTCACAAATCCGTGTGGGATTGACTGAGCGTGGCTAAAGAAATTTCTAAATCGATTATGATCCATATCACCACCGCACCAAGTTTGCCAAATATTTCTAAGAGTATGAGTATCAACTCCGTTAAATACACACAGCATATTGCAGTTATCTCTGATCACTTTTGGTATTTGAGTGTAACGTTGAGTGATATATATCACATCGGTGTTTTTATGTCTGCCTCTGGAAAATATTCTAGCAGGATTCTTTTGATTATCTAACATGATATCATCATATACGACTAAATTGTTAATACTTCCATCAATATCATCAATACTAGGTGCCTCTTCGATATCGGTTATAAACTCAATAACACCATCGCCGTTAATTTCTTGCGCGGCATCATTAAAATCCTTTAATACTTCATAACATCGTTGATCGTCTACACTCGGAGCAATCATGTACAATTTATCCCACTTCATCCATCTCGTTATCAAATTAAGTAGCAATTGTGTTTTACCACTTCCAGATGGTCCGATGATAATCGCGCGAATAGAATTTGGTAACATTGCATGGTGTCTAATAGGTTCCCGTCGTCGAGTAGCTGAATAATCAATTACATTCATGCCGTTATATAATATAATTATGGATTTATATTGTGTGAAATGTAGGACGCGTACTGGCACAAATGACTTGACGACGATTACAACGAAAAATAATCGATCAGCGCTTTCTGGTAAATGCGTACAATGTAGTACGAAAAAATTTAGATTTACTTCCACGAAACCTTTAAAAAAAAACGAGGAGGTGATATTGCAGCCAAATTGACAAAACTCCCAGGAACACCGTGGGCAAAGTATCCAGGAGAAAAGCACCTTCCAGGATATAGCTAATGTGGACCGGGAACACGATTAGATATCAGACTTGATGATCAAAATCAGCCCCGACCCGGCGAGTATCCAATAAACGCTATTGATAAGGCGTGTCATGCTCATGATGTCGCTTATAAAAGCAGCAATCTTCAACATAGACATCTCGCAGATGTAAAATTAATTCATGCGTTAAATGCTATTCCTGATAAATCCTTCAAAGAAAAATTGGCTTCTTGGTTGGTAAAATCTGCTATGAAGGGTAAATTGATGTTAGGTGCTGGTAATTGAAAATGCTAGCATTTTAATATGGAATCTATTTATTATTCTCCGAGAGGATACTGGAGAGGTTACGCAGCAATCAATAAACTAGCTAGTGCATCAAAGGTGAAAAAAACTACAGCGGCAAACTGGTTATCTAAACAGGCAATATGGCAAATTTATCTACCAGCGCCTAAACAAATTAACTATTCGCATTTTGATGTTACAACACCTAATGAAGTTCATCAAGCTGATATACTATTTCTGCCGCATGACAACGGTTACAAATACGCGTTAACGTTAGTTGATATTGCAAGTCGATACAAAGAAGCAGAACCGTTAAAAACAAAATCATCTACTGAAGTAGCTTCTGCATTTGAAAAAATTTATCGACGAGGTCCTCTGCGCTGGCCAAATCTGTTACAAGTTGATCCTGGCAAGGAATTTCAAGGTGTTGTTACATCTACGATGAAACATCATAATGTCGCCATCAGACGAGGACACACTGCGCTACATCGCGATCAGGCAATTGTTGAACGGTTTAATAAAACCCTTGCTGAGCGGTTATTTGGATATCAATACGCGAAAGAATTCATCCAGGATAAACGATCCCGTGAATGGGTCAAGAGATTACCAGCTGTGATTACCGCAATCAATAATGAGATTACTAGAACAATTAATATGAAACCTGTCAACGCTATTAAGAAGGCGTCTATCAAAATGGAAATCCAAGGAATTTCACAAAAAGATTTCAAAGAACCAATTCTTGGTAGTAATGTCATTGTAAGGTACTTATATGAACCAGGAGAGCTTGAGGGTGGTAAAAAAAGAGCTACTGATCCTATTTGGAGTGTCACTACGCATAATATATCCGGTATAACACGATCAACTGGTAGACCTCCAGTCTATAAACTGGATTCAACTGCTCCTCAGCGAGGATTTACACGCAAACAATTACAAGTGATTCCCGAGGATACTCAATTGCCACCGCGTGGTCTTAATTAGCACCCAGGGTGCTGTCACCCCGGCGTCTGTTGCACTCAAGACAAGTCAACCTCACATTGTTTCTGACATGACCGAGATTGTTATCTTTTCTATCTACGGTGAATTGGCGAGGATCTTTATCCGACCAATTCCAACTCATTATACAATTACAACTCGCGCAGTGATTGTTCTGTTGTTGCTTTAGTGTCTTAATTAATTCAGCATCAATGTCAAATTCTCTTTTATTTTTTTTATCCTGTTGTTTATAACCAGAGAGTTTTTTTCTGATTATATTATCATCGGTGTGTATATTACTTATTGTATTGTCATTATCGTCAACAACAATTCTTCGAAGTTGGTTTATTCGCCGTACTCTGGATACTGCGAGATAAACTAAATTTGACCACTCAATATGATTATCTACTATCCAAAGAGTTGTATCGGATATAGTCAATCCCTGTGAAGAGTGTATTGTTGCTGCATAACCTAACGTCCATGGGGATTTATCAGCACCTAATGCATCTTTAACGACGCTGATATCAACCAGCACAATATCATTTAATACTAAATTCTGCTTTTGTTGTTGTCCAGGAATGTCAACGTCGATATTCTGCTTTCGTGTATCCTTAGGTCTATAACAGAGTGGTACTGGAAGCGTTGCAAATTTTTCTTTATGTAGCGCAAACAACTTCATCTGAAGTGCGTCTCTGACTATTTTTCTACTCGCGATTATTAAATCATTTGGCTTCCACATTTCCCAAAAATCATTCATGGGAGTTTCAGAGATTATTTCACGCGCTATTTCATATTGGATTTTATCCGGTTGTAATCTAATTAGCGCTTTGAACTCGCGTAATTGTTCATCAAGTGATCTATGGTCGGTATTAATCTCTTCATAATAATCTACAAATCCTTTTAACCATTCATGTGGAGATCCACCAACAAATGGCTGCGGTTGGCCGTGATCCCCGCACATGACGACTTTTGTATTTTTCAATAACAACCATTCAAGAAATATCTGTAATACTGTCAATGATACCGTGCATATTTCATCCCAGATTATTATTTCAGGAATAAATTTATCGCCCATTCGATCAGGAGTCCAATTATCGCCTTTCCATCGAAAGAAGCTGTGATAAGTACAAGCTTTTACCCCCCGCGCTATCATCTCTCTAGCGAGTCTGTGAGTTGGTGTTAACACAATCATGTTAGTAGAAATACAAGTATTTCCACCACGACGAAATAATTCGATTGCACGAGTTGTCTTTCCTGATCCACCACAGCCGTTTAAATAAACTGTCTTGTATCTACAAATCGGATCGGATACAGGCGGTGCAGTAGAAAATTCTGATTGAATCTCTTAGATATTATGGTTACTTTTCAAGTATTTATCATCCATAGCAACGTCTGCGGATTTACAATACTCATGTAGTGTTTCTTTTTTAAACCTCCAATTTCCCCACGCTTCCTTAGGATCTGTGAATTTAGCTACATCTGATTTGTATTTCTCATGGATATACATCGAATCAGTAGCTACTCTAACCGCGGTATTAGGAAATCTGTTTATCATCGAGAATAGATTAATACAAGAATAGGCTAGCATAGAACTTCTCAATTGTGTGTATTGACAACTTTTTCCATCACAGTAGGTAACAACCGTACCTAGTTTCTTACCATTTCGAAGGACATCATCTACCCAAACATTATTAGTTCCGCTCGCAGATTTGTAAGCTTCCTCATCTAATTCCCCTGATAGAAAAGCGTTCTTACGGGTTACAAATTTCCCTTTTTTTATTAAATCAGATATTATGAAATTGTATTCTTCATCGTCTATGATTAATCTCGAAGAGTATTTTGCATTATCAAATCTTCCACCTTGAGTAAATTTACCGATTATTTTTCGTCCGAGATCTTTAGCCTCTCTATTACTACCTTCGAATAATTTCTTAGACCAATCTATGATTTGTTCCTCGCTGAAATTCTTCGAATTTCCATCTAGAAATTGTTTTCGTTGTTCGTTAATTATTTTTTCGAGATCGGGTTTTGGTAACCAAACATCTTTCTGAGCGTTATAACAAATAATCGCTTCACTGACAATTAACGATATTAGCATACCACAATCGATCATATACCGCAATAGCACAATTGGCATCCACGCTTTTTCATACATATGTCTACCAAGCCAAAGATAACTACACGGATGTAACCCTGTAGCTAATTCGAATGATATCACACGAGCGAACCCGGTTAAATCAAAATCAGGCAATGGACCATTAATCGCAACACGAGTCATTTCATGTGTGGGGTGTCCAAATCGTTTGAAGTACTTAGAGCATTCTCCATACCCGAGAAAACTTCCAGGATAACACGCGGATATATCAATTGAAATCATACCATCACGTGAGTATTTCGTATTCCACAATCCTCCATGACCAAATTCGACGCAACTCAACTTCACATCCTCCAGAAAATCACTTCGTGTTGGACGCCATGAATTCTTTTCTCGTGCGAAGTGAGCTACCACTGATGGAATAGTAAAACTATCCGTAAGTAGTTTTTCTGTAGAAATGCTAGTGTTTCCTTCTAAATACTCATTAGCGATTTTTCTCATTCTAGTATCTAATTCTTCAGTTCGATATAATTCACCATTTGGTTTTACAAACTGATCAAATCCTATTTCCGGATCCTCATTACTCCTGAGTAACCATACTGACACAGGGTCGTCTTTGGTTAACGCGTGAATAGCATCAAATAATTTCTCTTCATAGAAATCATCTGAAAATTCCCCGGAAAATTTCCGGGGGATATATCGAACAGTTCTTTCTCGTGGAAATATATTTACCGCAGGTGTCCACGCGTGTTTGTTATGATCAATAATTTCAATTGGAGCTCCTCGCGATTGATATTTCGGTTCGTATAATACTTCTCCGGTTATTGTCGCTACCGATATTGGAAATTTTAATAATGCTTCTAATTTAGCTATATCGGAAATCCTTGCTCCATGTTGATTCACTGTTAGTTCCCATTCGGTTATTTTTTTTCTTCGTAGATCAGTTAATTTGTTTCCCCGGGATGCATTTGTGAAGTGTTCTATTAACCGTGTTGCTACACAATTAAGTGGCAAAGCCACTGATGATGAAAACATCGGAGCTAGTTTTGTAATATTAGGATTATTATTTATTGGATATAACCCATACACAACTGCTGTTACAGGGTAAGATTTCTCATAGTATGGTTTGTCAATTCCAGTTAGAATTCCTGGTTTGGAATCTCTACTCACAATAACAGTTTTTTTATCCTTAAGGATTGGGTCAAATTTATCTCTGATAATCCATTCACCTTCCTCTTCGATAATGAATTTTATTCTAAAAAAATACTTCAGTAGAGATTTCCCGCCAAGGTGTGAAAGTATCACAGCTGCTCTTATATCATTCATAGTAGCATCAATTATGGGTATATTGACATCTTCATCAATAATTCGAAATGTCGACCACGTATGAGATGCTCCATCACGCTTAAACTCATTAAAACAGTCGCTGATTTTACTCAATAGTGGTTTATCATCTACTAGACTTTTAGGTATATCAGAGATTCTATCGAGATTAAATCTAACATTTTTCCAAGGCTTAATTTTCGATAATCTCTTGAACTCCTTCATATTATAATTAAAACAAGTATTTAAATAAGAAAATTTTATATAATGAATCATTGCAAATGGCTTATGATTGGATCAAAGACTCCGTGTAACAAATCATGTAGAAATGAATTCTGTGGGTATCATATGCAGAGTGTGAGAAACGGTTCGGAGGGACCTCTACCATGCTTGCATTGTGGGGTAGGTGTAAGAGGCAAGTCGCAGTTATGCATTAATTGCGGGGGTAAGCGTTATAGAGAGTTAAAACGTTATTATGACAAGCGAAGAATCAAAAATCCTGACGACGTCAATAGCAAAATCATAAAAACTACGGCTGATTATATAAAAAGATTTGTTAATGTTATAATTCAGCCAATTAACGAATTAGACAAATAGATATATTATATATAAATGAGCCAAGAATTTCAAAGACATCCTGTTATTAAAAATTACGAAGCTTCTCGTGATGGTGTTGTTAGACACAGTAAAAATAGGAAATCTGTTGGGCGGGATAATGGTATGGGTTATTTGATATTTAAAGCTGGAGGGAAAATGTATCTCAATCACCGTTTCGTTTATGAAGTGTATAATGGATTAATCAAGGATGGTTTTGTTATTGATCATATTGATTCTAATCCCAAGAATAACAAATTGAACAACCTTCAAGTTATTTCTCAATGTGAAAACACAAAACGAGGAAGAACTGGGAAATACTCGAAAATTGCTAGACCTGTAAGATCGTTTAATACTGACACGGAGATGGTATTTCAATCAATGTCAGAAGCTGGTAGGTATTTCGATATTCACACCTCCTCAGTACAAAAAGTAGCAGAGGGAATTTATAAGACCGCTTTTTCAAAGCGTTTTAAAAACAAAATTCAGTTTTCTTACGTAGGGAGATAACTCCGTTAGGTATAACGCGTGTGAAATCCATAGGATTTCCACCAATGACAGAGTTACGGATCTTAAACACGGAAATACTAGCGTTGGAAAATCTTCGATTTTTGATTGGCTGTTATAATTAAATAAATCCGAACAAAACACAATCAATTTTGTCTTTTTTTCAAGTATTAACAAAACTGTTTTATAAACACGTCGTATTTAAACATTTTTTTTAATGTCTGTTTCAAGTATTATGTGTGTTTTCAACGTTGTCAGTGATCGCTAATAAACAAACAAATAATTACAATCACTACACCTATTTTATATCACCTCGTCGTAATGAGTGTATATATACAAATTCGTTCTTATTATAATTGGGCATTTAGCCGAAATTCAAGTGTAAACAAAACCACACCGTCACACGTGGTATGAACGTTATTATTGACATTCAAAACCAAAGTTTCGATTTTGCGGTTTTGTTTACACTTGAATGTAGAATAGCCCGCGTCATCCATTGTCATTGAAATCAATTCATTCATTGTGTCACCTATAATCTATTGTTGTACCGTCATCCATTGTCATTGAAATCAATTCATTCATTGTGTCACCTATAATCTATTGTTGTACCGTCGTCATTGTCATTGAAATCAATTCATTCATTGTTCACCTATAATCTATTGTTGTACCGTCGTCATTGTCATTGAAATCAATTCATTCATTGTTCACCTATAATCTATTGTTGTACCGTTCACCTATAATCTATTGTTGTACCGTCGTCATTGTCATTGAAATCAATTCATTCATTGTTCACCTATAATCTATTGTTATATGTTTGTCGGTTGTAACCGTTGAGCGCGCTGCTTGATGTATAAAACACCAAGGGGGTTTAAAACGGTAAATGTGCCGTCGTCATTCATTATATAAAATCATAATCACCTATAATCGCATTAAGCTTCTGGGTATACTAAGATGATCAACACCTTAGTGTATCCAGAATTCATTTTGAAATACTTTGCATTTTTAATTCTAAAGAATTTTCATATTTTGTATTTGAAATACTTTGCATTTAAACAAATATATTTTTATATATATATGAATATTGAAAATCTCAAATTGATTATTATTGAAATCAACAAGTTGAAGGATGAAAATGTAAAATTATGTTCAGGTTTGGATTGTAATCAAATTATGACCAATTTCGAGGATATACAATTTGCAGAACAGACCGGAAAATATGTCCTATCTAAAAAATATTTTTTAATTAAGAATATCCAAAAGCTTATACGTGAGAGCTTAGTAAATACTGAAGATGTTAATGTCTTCGTACCATTATGTAGCATCGTTGAACGTGTTCGAAAGCAATTAGGATTAGAATATGAACAAAAGAGACTTATTAATTGTAAAGTGAGACAATTAAAAATGTTAATGGAAAACTCTGAAGGTGATGAGCCCACGCGTAGAGAGCCTCCTTTGTTTGTATAACCGATACGGTATGAGGAAGTAAAATTATGTGTGTAACAACAAGGAAGTATTAAAATGATTTGCATTTTTAGGTTAGTGATTTCTTTCGAAATGATTTGCAATGAAATGCTTTGCATTTCTAATTTAACAATAATGATACTCTTTTAATAATGATAGGACAATCATTAACTACACGGAACACTAAAGAAAGACTTGAAGCTCTTAAGAAAATATTACCACTTCGTGATAGAATCCGTGAAAAACTTCAACAACGGCAATCAATGGCCACCGACTTCACAGAGGATACAGAACAACTCTTCAAACCGGTTGTCAAGGCAACTACAGATGTGAAAACAGCAACTGAACGGGCGATATACGGAGATGTCCCTAAAGAAGGTCCTAGAACAGAGAAGCCTCTTCTCCCTGTGTTGGAGAAAATAGCAAAACGAACTAAACAAACGAAACAAGCTGTACAAATACTTCCAGGTGAAATCGCAGGGGAGATGGAACTACAACGACAGCAAGAACGAGAAGAACGAGAAGAACTACAACGACAGCAAGAACAAGAAGAACTACAACGACAGCAAGAACAAGAAGAAGAAGAAGAAGAAGAACAAGAAGGCGCAGTTTCCACGAAGAGTCGTGTTTCCTTTATAGACAAATTCAAACCTGAGATTGTATCACATATACAAGAATTTCAATTTGAAAAACCCAGCGATTATACCGCCTTTGGTGAGTTTGCTGTCAAGAGTTATAATATAAAAGATGAAATTATCAAAGAGGAGTATAAGGATAGTAAAGTATCAAAAGATGAGTGGTATGATTGGTTGTATAAAACGAAGAAGAATATTAAGAATCTTTCTGAGAAGAGGAAAGAAGAACAGTCGTATATAGACTTTCAGAATGGAATTAAGGAAGGAGTAAAAAAAGCTAAATCAGACCCTGAATTTCTTAGATTACCAAAACAATCAAAACCCGGTTCAGAAATAAAAACACAAGGTGCAACTGGTATCACTGAAAAAAAAGGCAGTGGTTTAGTTGGAAACTCTAATGTAACATGTCCCGGCAATATTCTCGGCGATATAGCACGATTAGAAATACTTGTAGGAGGAAAACGAGCCGGAAATAACTCACCAGAAATAATCAATGAAGCTGCTGATATCTGTAGGCGGTTATTTCAAGGTGGTATCATGGATATTGCAACATATAGAGATTTCATTGAAGAGTTAGCCGAAAATCCTGCGGATGGAAATTCTTCAAATTTCTACGGTTACCACAGTGACTAATGTCACTGGAAATCCGTAGGATTTCGCGATTAGATAAATATCAATTTGGAAATGCTTTAGTATTTGGAAACACTAGCATTTGGAAATGCTTTAGCATTTGGAAACATTAGTGTTTCTATATAGAGAATGATCATACACTACAACCATGGTAAACCAACTAGTGTCTACGTGGTAAACTCACGATTACCAAAATACCGAGTATACTATGGAGATGGTCTCGGTAATACTATAATGGGATTATTTTCAAGAATGGCTCCAAAAGTGGCTCCGCTAGTAAAACAATTATCGATGAAAGCAATTGATGTTATCCGAGATAAGGGTATTAACACTGTTGGTGATCTTGCTAGTAAGGCATTTTCAGCCGCTAAGGATAAACTAACAGCGTTAGTGAAATCACGAAGTGATTTTCGTAGAAATTTTTCAAAACCTGGAAATGCTAGCATTTCTAGAATGACTTCACTACCATCTACTGCAGTAATGCCTACACAGGTTAGTAAAATAATAAATAACGCCGTGGATAAAAAACTACAGTCATTAATGACTAACGCCCAGGATAATATAACAGCAAATATGATAGCGGGAAGTGGCTTACGACAAAGTCGTCGTCGTCGGTGAATAATATTTTCTCAAAAATCATCACTAGAATTGCTAGCATTTCTTATACTTGTATTAGAAACGCTTACGTTTCTGGTTATATTTATTTGGACAGAATCTCCAATTGTTATAGTTATTGAAATACTTGTATTTTCTGAATTTTCGATGGTTTCAGTAGAAATGCTAGTATTAGAAACACTAATGTTTCCACTTGAATTTCCTATACTAGTGTTAGAAACACTAGTGTTAGAAACACTAATATTTCTGGTTATTTGAATAGGATTCTCAGTTGTTATAGTTATTGAAAGATTTGTATTTTCGATTTGATCTTCGTTATCTAGATTTGTTTTCATCAGCAACATTATTAATATACCCAACTAAATAATTAATTTAACATAATATTATTTTTTTATTTTGCATCGATTTTGAGTGATTTCACCTCTCAGAAATGCTAGCGTTTCCGATTTCTAATTTAGACCATCGGATATATAATAAAAAATGTTCAAACAGAACCCTGATGTTGCATTTGACATGGAAGCCCCAGTACTTAAAGATGAATCTGTACGTGATTATCAATTTTTTGCTTATCACGCAGTGCAATCTGATCTTCGGTCACGAATTGAACTTCAAGTTCATGATACTAGTAAATACTTTTTACCCGCTGAAGCCTTTATTGAAGTCGAAGGTGAACTCGTAACAGCTGCTGATACTCCTGCGGTACCAGCGCCATATCCAGCCGGTACTCAAGTCGGTTTTGTCAATAATGGTATCATGGCGTTATTTGAAAGTGCAAGATATCTCATTGATGGAAAGGAAATTGAGTCGATAGAACGTGATGTTGATGTAGCAACAACAATACTAGGGCTAGCAAGATATTCTGACGATTATACAAGATCGGCCGGTCCCTCTATGATGTTTGCAAAGGATATTAAAAATACCACTGGGAAAAATCCATTTGTTGTAGGAAGACCAAATGATCGTGCTGGTGCTCCTGCTGGTATCGAGGATATGATTATAAACGCTGATCCTAATTTTAATCTAGGAGCTGCAACACGTATGTCAATGTTGGAAGGGGCGCGCAGATCATTTTCATGCGCGATTCCACTACATCATATATTTGGATTCTGTAGAAATGTCCGAAAAGTTATCTATGGAGCGAAACATACTATAGCGGTTGTGCGAAAAGGTACTGACAATGATGCAATTTGGAGGATTCCAGCAGATGCTGCAAACCCAAATGCTGATGCCGGTAAAGTCGTTTTAACAAAACTATCACTCTGGATGCCAGTGCTGACTCCATCGTTGTCAACAGAACCACGTTTACTATCATTTATGGATCAAGGGGGGAAGAGATTATTAAGTTGGCTAACAATGAGTACAGATGTTGTACAATCAACTGTTAACGGCGTATTTACGTGGAACCTGGCATCAAAACAGGGTATTTCAGCTCCACGTCATATATTTATTGCGTTACAGGATACGACGAGAATTGGAAATCAACTCTACTCCCATATGATATTTGATCGATTAGGTGTTAATGAAGTCTCGCTGAGAATAAACGGACAACAAGAACCATCCGAGGATATACAACTTAATTACGGTCAAAACCATATTGCACGAGTTTATCATCGATTGCTGTCGTATATGGGACGTGATCAAAATGTCGATACTGGTCTACAAATATCACAGTTGGATTTTAGTACTCTTTATCCAATTTATTACTTTTCGTTGGAACATCTTGACTTAATGAGACAGTCCGTCGTTGATATACATTTCCGAGCTCGTGTACTTCGTGGTGTTATCCCTGAATATAGAGCAGTTGCTGTCATTCTCAGTGATAAATCAATGCTACTCGAAGGTGTTGGTGGACGAATGAGACTTATTGATGCACCAGTGGAAAATATTTAATTGAAAATCCTTTAGATTTTTACATTGAATCACTTGCGATTTAGAATTAATCTGTTTTGTATAATGTCGTATAGTAATATCAATGTTACGTTGACACCTGGTCAACTAAAAAAATTACAATCCAAATCAGCTAAGCAATGTGGAACCACAATAACGCTGAAACCTAATCAAATGAATGGCGGGGTAAATAAACTATCGCTGACGAAAACTCAAACTAATCATTTTAATAAAGCGCTGAAAGAAAAAAAAGGAGTTCAGGTTACTCTTTCTACGAGCGCGATTAAAAACATGGAAAAGACTGGTGGTATATTCCCGTTGTTAGGGTTGATTCCAGGGTTGATTGCCGCAGCAGCCCCAGCGGTGGCGAAGGCAGCAGCATTAGGAGCCATTGGTACCGCGGCAGGAATGGCATTGAAAACGGCAACTGGGAAAGGATATAAAAAAAAGGAAAGGGTCTAAGACTACCAGGAACCCCGTATTCATGGTACAGCGGAAAGGGTCTTCGAATTCCAGGAACGATATAGTTCCGAAATCTTCGATTTCCAAACCAATGATTCCTATGTCCAATTTTGATTTAATTGATGCCGCTAAAAAACTAGCGATTAAAAATTTCAGAGGTGTTTTTATGAGAGATCAGTTACCGACACAACCAAATGATGTTGAAACCGGTATTATTAATTTAGATAACAGCGATGGACCTGGAACACATTGGGTTTGTTACGCAATTGATCCACGTGGGATTATTTATTTTGACTCATATGGATTAGCGCCGCCAAAAGAATTTATGCGTTATATTAAGAAATTTAAAAGATTTCCAATTTTTTATTCTACACTACCAACACAAACGTTGAATGACCCACCAATATGCGGTCGAGAAGTATTAAATGTCCTTAATGCTATTTCGAAAGAATCTTTAAAACCACCTCATGTAGTGGTAAATGAGTATACTAGCGGTAGAAACGCTAGCGTTTCTCGGATTAGAAATCCATAGGATTTGAATAATAAAAAGATTTCTATAATAATGATTGATATTTGGGGACGACCTTTATCATCGCTGAAAAAACCTGATAGTGGAGTTGAAACCGTTGATAACAAGGATATTAAAAAACTAATCGAAGATGAAATAGCTGAAATATTAAACCTAGCAAATGTTGATCCTGGTGAAATAGTTGTATTTCAAGATCGTCAGGGTAAATTGAAAAGTAGTAATATCTCTCTTAATGATATTTTGGTTAAACAACGAGACGCAGCAGAGGATACTATCGCGTTATTTTCTGATGAGGGTAAACTCAAACCAGGTGTACTTGTTTCAACAATTACGGATAAATTAGCAACATATGATAACACAGTAAATTCATTGAAATCGCTTAATGATAAATATGACGATCATATAGTTGTATTTGACCAGTTTACTGCATTACAAAGAAATATAGTTGACAAAATTGATAAGCCCATACTAGAATTTTTTGGAAATCCACCAGTAACCACACCAAAACTCACCACAATAAAAGATTCTATATTGGAACTAGCAACTCTTCAATCCGAATATGAAAAACACACGAAACTATTTATGACGTTTCGTAAAAACCTCATGGACAAGTTTATTGGGAGCCCATTTGATAAAATTGAAATAACACTTCCCGATATTAAAAAATCCATCGATGAACTTAAAACATTCAACAACGCAATAAGGGATGATGCAATGAGAATGATAAGCGTTGTTGAAAAAGTAAAAATTCCTCATAATAAATCTATCGTCAACAACGTAGTATACACGATTCAATACGGATCATTTATGTGGACTCCCACAAACAATATTTTAACCGTAACCGCAGCAGTCAAGGGTATTTATCGATTAATAATAGTATCACCGAATCAGTTTGATATATCATCAAGTAGTTCATCTGGAGTCAATAATACGATATCAACGATAATCGACAAGGATACAACTGAACAATTCACGATAACGACTACAGATAAAAATCTAGTCAGGGTTTCAGTAACGTGGTACGTAGAATTCGTAGTGGATTTAAGTAAACAATTAAATTGAAAATAAAATCCTTAAAAATTACTTTGCAATTTTGAATTTCGTAATTGAAAATGCTAACACTTTTAAAATAAAATGACTCCATCATCGAATCAGTATCGCTATGATCAAGTCAAAGAGTTTCAAACTAAACTCAGTTCTCTCTGTGAGGAGTATCAAATAAAAATAAAAAAATACCAACGAAGAATAACCACAGTTGATATCACCGTGTACTCGGTGTCAGGAGTAATCACTGCTGCTGGAATAATACTATCTTCGGTTACAATGATTGCTCCGGTTGTAGTTCCAATCGCTATTTCCGCAGTGGCTACAATTGCTGGTATATTAACTGGGATCACAAAAAAACTATCATCGTGTAGCCAGAGTAAACTACATGATTATTTAATTAAATATCATATTGCATCTGCCGGTTACTCGCAATTATCCTCGTTGATATCATCGTCGTTGGATGACACAACAATATCAGATAGCGAATTCTCAACTATGGCTCAATTGTATAAATCAACAATGCTGAAATTAGAGCAGAATAATAATAATAATGTTGTCGCAAGAACTACTTCAACAAATAGTAACAAATACAACACCAGTGAAAACAAGCACGATATCAATAACCTCAACACGTCCCGAATTTAGTGTGAATTTTCCAATCCCCGTTCCCGTGAGCGAGATCGCATTAGCAAAACTACGAGTATATCATAGCTGGCCTAATATTAGATCGGTAGCATTTGGTGGTCAACAACCGAATAATTCCTTGGTATTTGCAAACAAGAATCGTGAAGACGGAA
Organism: Unio delphinus; assembly: GCA_029339505.1. Taxonomy (NCBI): domain Eukaryota; kingdom Metazoa; phylum Mollusca; class Bivalvia; order Unionida; family Unionidae; genus Unio; species Unio delphinus. The sequence continues at coordinate 4,354,541 of JAQISU010000101.1, forward strand.
CACCAGATTGGCAGGTTGTTTCTATACCAACTGGGTCATATCAAATCGAACAGATCAATGCTGAATTTCAACGCAGAATAAAATCTCTCACCGGAAAAGAATCAAAAATCGCTATAACAGTTCACGAACCAACATTATCATCCGCTATCGAGATAAATACAGAAGGATACGTTGTAGATATTTATCAGAGTTCTATAAGATCAGTGTTAGGATGGCCTGAATTACCACCGGATAACTCGCGAGAAAATTCGAAGGATTTTCCACCCGAACCTAAGAAATCCGATTATATCACCAACAAAATAAAACCCGTCAATGAAGTCAAAAGTTATCAAGATTATGCTCCTAATAAATTCTTGAATAAAGAAATTTATGTTCCTCTCATTAACGGAAATTTCACAGCAATGAATAATGATTTTTCACTACTGCTAATATCTATTAAATCCGGCTCTCTCACCAAGGATGAATTTATCAACGTCGTAGAAACGGGTAATAAAATCATCGACGATATGAAAATATTTCACTCGAAAATTATTCAAGAAGTATTAAATGAAGAGATCTTACATGATAAGTTTGCGGATCTATACAATATTAATAAAACGGAGATTAAAGATTTTAAAATCCCTGGATATAACCCGGATAAACTAAAGAAACAACTTGACGATGCTATTAATATTGGGTTCAAAAGAATCCACGATAATTGGAAAAAATTGAAGAATCCTACAGCAAATATTCTGAAATATAATAATGATCCAGAAGGCGGCGGTAGACATATTGCTCCGAACAATGTGAATATTTCAACGGTGATTGCGCTCAATTTAGTATGTGATGTTATCGAAGGAAATTATCAAATAAATCTCGAACAATCGAATCAAGCTCAGCAAGGATATATTTTATACTCATTTGCACCAACGGCTCCTCCAGGATTTCTAATTATTGAAGACCCAACTAATCTAGTCTATATGCGATGTCATAATAATTTGTTAACGAGAATTAATTTCAAACTCACTGACCAATCTAATAATCTGATTGATTTACGAGGTGAGGTTTTACAAATTAGTTTGTTTGTGAAATCTTAAGGACTTGATCAAATATTTAGTTAGCGCATTAGCAGCCGAGGAGGTGAACGTCAACTAAATGGCGTCTTTTTTTTTACCCGAAAACTCCACGAATTTTCCAAGCATCGTTAACTCAGAACTGAAAGTTCCAAGCAGCAAAGAGGATGGTGACAACAAAAATGGCGTCGTTTTTTTTTTAATTTTATTTTGATGAATGGAGGCTTATATTAAGCATTTTCGAGAAAGCCTCAGTTTGCTAAATCGACGCCTGTAAAAGTTGGTCTGTTCACCCTCTCTGCTGCTGGGTAAGGTATGATTCTATCTCGTGAATGAGCCTTTGTCTTTAAATTATTCGGGTAAGGTATGATTCTATCTCGTGAATGAGCCTTTGTCTTTAAATTATTCGGGTAAGGTATGATTCTATCTTGTGAATGAGCCTTTGTCTTTAAATTATTCGGGTAAGGTATGATTCTATCTTGTGAATGAGCCTTTGTCTTTAAATTATTCGGGTAAGGTTTGATTCTATCTTGTGAATGAGCCTTTGTCTTTAAATTATTCGGGTAAGGTATGATTCTATCTTGTGAATGAGTCTTTGTCGTTAAATTATTCGGGTAAGGTATGATTCTATCTTGTGAATGAGCCTTTGTCTTTAAATTATTCGGGTAAGGTATGATTCTATCTTGTGAATGAGCCTTTGTCTTTAAATTATTCGGGTAAGGTATGATTCTATCTTGTGAATGAGCCTTTCTCTTTAAATTATTCGGGTAAGGTATGATTCTATCTTGTGAATGAGCCTTTGTCTTTAAATTATTCGGGTAAGGTATGATTCTATCTTGTGAATGAGCCTTTGTCTTTAAATTATTCGGGTAAGGTATGATTCTATCTCGTGAATGAGCCTTTGTCTTTAAATTATTCGGGTAAGGTATGATTCTATCTTGTGAATGAGCCTTTGTCTTTAAATTATTCGGGTAAGGTATGATTCTATCTTGTGAATGAGCCTTTGTCTTTAAATTATTCGGGTAAGGTATGATTCTATCTTGTGAATGAGCCTTTGTCTTTAAATTATTCGGGTAAGGTATGATTCTATCTCGTGAATGAGCCTTTGTCTTTAAATTATTCGGGTAAGGTATGATTCTATCTTGTGAAGGAGCCTTTGTCTTTAAATTATTCGGGTAAGGTATGATTCTATCTTGTGAATGAGCCTTTGTCTTTAAATTATTCGGGTAAGGTATGATTCTATCTTGTGAATGAGCCTTTGTCGTTAAATTATTCGGGTAAGGTATGATTCTATCTTGTGAACGAGCCTTTGTCTTTAAATTATTCGGGTAAGGTATGATTCTATCTTGTGAATGAGTCTTTGTCTTTAAATTATTCGGGTAAGGTATGAATTCTATCTCGTGAATGAGCCTTTGTCTTTAAATTATTCGGGTAAGGTATGATTCTATCTCGTGAATGAGCCTTTGTCTTTAAATTATTCGGGTAAGGTATGATTCTATCTCGTGAATGAGCCTTTGTCTTTAAATTATTCGGGTAAGGTATGATTCTATCTCGTGAATGAGCCTTTGTCTTTAAATTATTCGGGTAAGGTATGATTCTATCTTGTGAATGAGCCTTTGTCTTTAAATTATTCGGGTAAGGTATGATTCTATCTCGTGAATGAGCCTTTGTCTTTAAATTATTCGGGTAAGGTATGATTCTATCTCGTGAATGAGCCTTTGTCTTTAAATTATTCGGGTAAGGTATGATTCTATCTCGTGAATGAGCCTTTGTCTTTAAATTATTCGGGTAAGGTATGATTCTATCTTGTGAATGAGCCTTTGTCTTTAAATTATTCGGGTAAGGTATGATTCTATCTCGTGAATGAGCCTTTGTCTTTAAATTATTCGGGTAAGGTATGATTCTATCTCGTGAATGAGTCTTTGTCTTTAAATTATTCTGGTAAGGTATGATTCTATCTTGTGAATGAGCCTTTGTCTTTAAATTATTCGGGTAAGGTATGATTCTATCTTGTGAATGAGCCTTTGTCTTTAAATTATTCGGGTAAGGTATGATTCTATCTTGTGAATGAGCCTTTGTCTTTAAATTATTCGGGTAAGGTATGATTCTATCTCGTGAATGAGCCTTTGTCTTTAAATTATTCGGGTAAGGTATGATTCTATCTTGTGAATGAGCCTTTGTCTTTAAATTATTCGGGTAAGGTATGATTCTATCTTGTGAATGAGCCTTTGTCTTTAAATTATTCGGGTAAGGTATGATTCTATCTTGTGAATGAGCCTTTGTCTTTAAATTATTCGGGTAAGGTATGATTCTATCTCGTGAATGAGCCTTTGTCTTTAAATTATTCGGGTAAGGTATGATTCTATCTTGTGAATGAGCCTTTGTCTTTAAATTATTCGGGTAAGGTATGATTCTATCTTGTGAATGAGCCTTTGTCTTTAAATTATTCGGGTAAGGTATGATTCTATCTTGTGAATGAGCCTTTGTCTTTAAATTATTCGGGTAAGGTATGATTCTATCTCGTGAATGAGCCTTTGTCTTTAAATTATTCGGGTAAGGTATGATTCTATCTTGTGAATGAGCCTTTGTCTTTAAATTATTCGGGTAAGGTATGATTCTATCTTGTGAATGAGCCTTTGTCTTTAAATTATTCGGGTAAGGTATGATTCTATCTCGTGAATGAGCCTTTGTCTTTAAATTATTCGGGTAAGGTATGATTCTATCTCGTGAATGAGCCTTTGTCTTTAAATTATTCGGGTAAGGTATGATTCTATCTCGTGAATGAGCCTTTGTCTTTAAATTATTCGGGTAAGGTATGATTCTATCTCGTGAATGAGCCTTTGTCTTTAAATTATTCGGGTAAGGTATGATTCTATCTTGTGAATGAGCCTTTGTCTTTAAATTATTCGGGTAAGGTATGATTCTATCTTGTGAATGAGCCTTTGTCTTTAAATTATTCGGGTAAGGTATGATTCTATCTTGTGAATGAGCCTTTGTCTTTAAATTATTCGGGTAAGGTATGATTCTATCTCGTGAATGAGCCTTTGTCTTTAAATTATTCGGGTAAGGTATGATTCTATCTTGTGAATGAGCCTTTGTCTTTAAATTATTCGGGTAAGGTATGATTCTATCTCGTGAATGAGCCTTTGTCTTTAAATTATTCGGGTAAGGTATGATTCTATCTCGTGAATGAGCCTTTGTCTTTAAATTATTCGGGTAAGGTATGATTCTATCTCGTGAATGAGCCTTTGTCTTTAAATTATTCGGGTAAGGTATGATTCTATCTTGTGAATGAGCCTTTGTCTTTAAATTATTCGGGTAAGGTATGATTCTATCTTGTGAATGAGCCTTTGTCTTTAAATTATTCGGGTGAGGTATGATTCTATCTTGTGAATGAGCCTTTGTCTTTAAATTATTCGGGTAAGGTATGATTCTATCTTGTGAATGAGCCTTTGTCTTTAAATTATTCGGGTAAGGTATGATTCTATCTTGTGAATGAGCCTTTGTCTTTAAATTATTCGGGTAAGGTATGATTCTATCTTGTGAATGAGCCTTTGTCTTTAAATTATTCGGGTAAGGTCTGATTCTATCTTGTGAATGAGCCTTTGTCTTTAAATTATTCGGGTAAGGTATGATTCTATCTTGTGAATGAGCCTTTGTCTTTAAATTATTCGCGTAAGGTATGATTCTATCTTGTGAATGAGCCTTTGTCTTTAAATTATTCGGGTAAGGTTTGATTCTATCTTGTGAATGAGCCTTTGTCTTTAAATTATTCGGGTAAGGTATGATTCTATCTCGTGAATGAGCCTTTGTCTTTAAATTATTCGGGTAAGGTATGATTCTATCTCGTGAATGAGCCTTTGTCTTTAAATTATTCGGGTAAGGTATGATTCTATCTCGTGAATGAGCCTTTGTCTTTAAATTATTCGGGTAAGGTATGATTCTATCTCGTGAATGAGCCTTTGTCTTTAAATTATTCGGGTAAGGTATGATTCTATCTCGTGAATGAGCCTTTGTCTTTAAATTATTCGGGTAAGGTATGATTCTATCTCGTGAATGAGCCTTTGTCTTTAAATTATTCGGGTAAGGTATGATTCTATCTTGTGAATGAGCCTTTGTCTTTAAATTATTCGGGTAAGGTATGATTCTATCTTGTGAATGAGCCTTTGTCTTTAAATTATTCGGGTAAGGTATGATTCTATCTTGTGAATGAGCCTTTGTCTTTAAATTATTCGGGTAAGGTATGATTCTATCTTGTGAATGAGCCTTTGTCTTTAAATTATTCGGGTAAGGTATGATTCTATCTTGTGAATGAGCCTTTGTCTTTAAATTATTCGGGTAAGGTATGATTCTATCTTGTGAATGAGCCTTTGTCTTTAAATTATTCGGGAAGGTATGATTCTATCTTGTGAATGAGCCTTTGTCTTTAAATTATTCGGGTAAGGTATGATTCTATCTTGTGAATGAGCCTTTGTCTTTAAATTATTCGGGTAAGGTATGATTCTATCTTGTAAATGAGCCTTTGTCTTTAAATTATTCGGGTAAGGTATGATTCTATCTCGTGAATGAGCCTTTGTCTTTAAATTATTCGGGTAAGGTATGATTCTATCTTGTGAATGAGCCTTTGTCTTTAAATTATTCGGGTAAGGTATGATTCTATCTTGTGAATGAGCCTTTGTCTTTAAATTATTCGGGTAAGGTATGATTCTATCTTGTGAATGAGCCTTTGTCTTTAAATTATTCGGGTAAGGTATGATTCTATCTCGTGAATGAGCCTTTGTCTTTAAATTATTCGGGTAAGGTATGATTCTATCTTGTGAATGAGCCTTTGTCTTTAAATTATTCGGGTAAGGTATGATTCTATCTTGTGAATGAGCCTTTGTCTTTAAATTATTCGGGTAAGGTATGATTCTATCTTGTGAATGAGCCTTTGTCTTTAAATTATTCGGGTAAGGTATGATTCTATCTTGTGAATGAGCCTTTGTCTTTAAATTATTCGGGTAAGGTATGATTCTATCTTGTGAATGAGCCTTTGTCTTTAAATTATTCGGGTAAGGTATGATTCTATCTTGTGAATGAGCCTTTGTCTTTAAATTATTCGGGTAAGGTATGATTCTATCTCGTGAATGAGCCTTTGTCTTTAAATTATTCGGGTAAGGTATGATTCTATCTTGTGAATGAGCCTTTGTCTTTAAATTATTCGGGTAAGGTATGATTCTATCTCGTGAATGAGCCTTTGTCTTTAAATTATTCGGGTAAGGTATGATTCTATCTTGTGAATGAGCCTTTGTCTTTAAATTATTCGTGTAAGGTATGATTCTATCTTGTGAATGAGCCTTTGTCTTTAAATTATTCGGGTAAGGTATGATTCTATCTTGTGAATGAGCCTTTGTCTTTAAATTATTCGGGTAAGGTATGATTCTATCTCGTGAATGAGCCTTTGTCTTTAAATTATTCGGGTAAGGTATGATTCTATCTTGTAAATGAGCCTTTGTCTTTAAATTGTTCGGGTAAGGTATGATTCTATCTCGTGAATGAGCCTTTGTCTTTAAATTGTTCGGGTAAGGTATGATTCTATCTTGTAAATGAGCCTTTGTCTTTAAATTGTTCGGGTAAGGTATGATTCTATCTTGTGAATGAGCCTTTGTCTTTAAATTATTCGGGCACGGTATGATTCTATCTTGTGAATGAGCCTTTGTCTTTAAATTATTCGGGTAAGGTATGATTCTATCTTGTAAATGAGCCTTTGTCTTTAAATTATTCGGGTAAGGTATGATTCTATCTTGTGAATGAGCCTTTGTCTTTAAATTATTCGGGTAAGGTATGATTCTATCTTGTGAATGAGCCTTTGTCTTTAAATTATTCGGGTAAGGTATGATTCTATCTTGTGAATGAGCCTTAAGAGCTATGCCTTCGGACAAGTTGTTTACATGATTCATGAAGCACGTGGCTGAATGGTCAAGTGCAGTTTTACATCTGTACCAGGTTTACCTCTTTAACATCATACACAAAGGTAAATCAACATTTTACCACATCGACTGTGACTGTTATTTCGAAAGAGAAATGTCACAGTAAGGAAAATCGGTTTTGAATACTTTTGTCAATTCTATGAAAATAAACACTGTGTAAATATGTCATCCATGGACAATAATTTCCTAATCTGCATGATTAAAGACATCATCCAATACTGCATCACTGATACAAACATACATTCTATTTTAACTTGGTACAGAGTTATCTACTTTAACTGATATTTATTCGAGAGAAAGTATATTGTATGCGTACTTATGAAATCGAAGCCAACGATTCCGTTATATTATTATTTAGCCATGACAACTGCGTGCTTCAGCTATCTAGTCAATCGATAACGTAAAGCAAGCATTTTCTCAAGAAAAGTTTCAATATTTTCAATAGCAGTGTTTAAATTTAGTTTGACACAATGAACATTGTTGCGTTTAATCTAATTTCCGTTTCAATTTATTTTAATTGATAGCTGTAACAGTACTCTCATGAATGTTATTAGACTCAAGAGAAAGCTCTAAAGACCATTTCGTAAATGGTCTTGTTTATAATTGAATTAGGAAATGTATTAACGTAACACCATGCTCGTGCGCATAAAATCCAACAATGTATTTAGGAGAATTATGCGCACCGATTTAAGCACACAATTCAAGGAAATGATATATTTCCCAGATGGAAATCGTCCCAGCTTATGCGTTTGAATGATAATCATAATATTAATAAATCTCTCTTGATTTTCCGCTGACTTCCGACACCCAAATTGTGCACTAAGCAAATTATCCGTATTTTAATTGGTTTATGTTTGTATTCTGTATAGTCTGTAAATTTATCTACCTTTGAACACTTAGGTACCCTTTTCAGTTCGAGTTTCTATCTTATTAGGCTTGTTTTGCAGTGTAGTGCTAGGTACTATTCCATGACTTTATTTGCATCTGAGAAGATCTGTTATGTCCAGTGTTATCAACTTCTATGTGTCTTTCGGGTTTTAGCGCTATTTATTTTCTTAATGAATGTATAAAGGGTCCTGATCTCATTTTCTCATTTTTACAATGACTGTCTGTTTTGTGCTTAGACAGAGAGCACAATTGGTTTCGGACATATTGGATGAATTTCACATGTGTTATATGCACTTCCATTCACTTAAGCCTATTGAATCTATACTGTCTCACACGATTTACTGTTTATAGTCTAATAATAAGAACCGGTAATAAGGAATCACAAATTCAGCTACATGTCGAGACTTGTCAAGGTATTGGCTTATAATGTGGAGATGAATAGTATTCAGAAGTATGGTCTTCATATAAGTGATGTGGCTTGACTTTAACTACTGTCAAAACAAAAACAGGGGTAGACAGATGATATCCTAAGAAACACATACAAACGTGATTATATATATATATATATATATATATATATATATATATATATATATATATATATATATCGGATTTCACTCGTCACTTATCACTTCTTCTTTATTTTTCATTTATCTTTTTTTCGGACATCATCTTCGGACTGTCGAGTACCTTCTCCCTCGGAAAACTGTTTCCTTAATGTCCAAAAGTATCCGTAAGCATCTATATGTACCACTTTCTTGAGGCATATACAATTCTTTAGGCTACTCATAATTCACTAGCCATTCTGACATTCCGTGCCCACACTGGTGGTTCTGTGGATAGAGCGTATATCTCAGATGAAGGAGGTCGTTGGTTTGATCCATGGCCAAGTCATACCAAAGACTGACAAAGCTGGTACTATCAGCGTCCTTGCTCGGCGCTCAGCATTAAAAGGTTAGTGTTAGGACTGGCCGGCCTGGTGTCAGGATAATCTTACTGGGTTTGACATCATACTACCTGTCTGTAGTATGATTTTTCAGTACTAGACAGCACTAAAAACTGCCACACTACGTACGTCATAGCGATATGACTGAAACATTGTTAAAGCTACGTTAAAAATCCAAATCACACACACACACACACACACACACATACACACACACACACACACTGTCTGAAGCCTACCTACCGTAGAACCTTGATTTTTTTTACTATTGCATACAATTCACAGATCCTTTCTCGCTGTCAGATTTTTTAAACAAAACAAATATAATTAGGCAGTTATCGATAACTCATGGTTCTATATGTATCGCACTAAGAGACAAAGGAAATTATTTCATATTGATTCCTGCACATGTCGACATTTGGATCGCATGCAATCAATTCTGCTAATGAACAAATAGGCGTAAAATTAAACGACAAACTGCGTAAGAACAAGTGTCGATGAAATTAAATAAACAATACATAATATGGATCCTAGACATATCAAACAAAAAAGCATACAACAATCAAACAATATAATTGTATTTTACATTAAAAGTGCGTACCTTAATGCTGTTAAATTTAATTTTTACATCCAGCACTAAACTTGGTTTTTCGCACAAGACAGACAGCAGGTCCCTGTTTTGTTCAGCATGGAAATTAATTTTATTTTCTAGGATTCCTTTGTAACATCATTCTCTCTCCGAAAACATTTTACTGAAAAATTTCGAATAAGGTTGTCACTTTAAATTACCATTACTTCCAAGGTGTACACTTTAATTTCGCTTTTCCAATCATAAGCAGTTGTTTCGAAAAATATTTCCTAAGACAATCTTTGTTTCGTTCGTCAGATTCTCTGAACTACGTTATATAACATTTTCTCTTTGAAGAATGACTATTTGACATGAATTGAAAGTTCCGCTTTTTCTTAAACCCTTTTTATAATATCCGATCAATTTCATTGAATTGGAAAAATGGCCCCTTTGAAATTTTAGCATTTATATGAACAACATTATGAATAAAAGGCGAAATGATCCTTACCAAATAATCCCCTGGTCTAAATGTGATAAAGGCATAATAAACGGTGCATTGAACTTTGAAATTCGCTGCTTATTCAAAATTCAATACTTTACATATATAAGTTTTAAAAAGAAACATCTGGCATTATGCTCTCCGAATTTTGGAGCTGCATCAAAGTTGTTATTTACATGTCCTTTGGTTACCATTAACTTCAGAAATGATTAGTCTACTCAGACAATCTGATTATAAATCAGTGTGCTGCATGTGTAATGCATTTAAGTGTGCCGACACTGCACACAATTTATAAATTGCGCGTGGTCCAATCAGGCGCAAACGACGCAAAGAAAACAAGTGCATGTAATCACGATTTATTTCCATTAGTGAATATAAAGTGCACAAAACATCGGTATGAACAATCGGGAAACCAGAAACCATTTTATTAATACTTCCGAAAGTTTATTCTTTCATGCAATCGTATTTATTGGTCCTATTATGTGAGAAAAATATACAGAAACTATGTTTTGTTTACTTACACGACTAAATAAATCCACACAAAGTAACACTGTTATTTCCTTTGAGAATCTAGTCATACAATGATGACATCAATGCATTCATTTCTCATCATTAAGCAGTCAGTTATAATCGAAGCTTCATATGGCATATGCAAATGTGCCGACTATTTTCATACCGGTGTGTTACTGAAGTGATGAGGAAGCACATTGCAATACAAATTGAACAATAACTGTATGCAACTTAGTTGCAGTATAATAGATGGGTATACCTGATGTGCCCGCTGCCAAAAAACAAACAAACATCAGAACAAATTTTTTGTGTGTTTATACCATATCAATAAAGTAATAGCAATTGAGTTTGTAATAACATATAATGTAATAACATTACAAAAAAACTTCATCTGATAGATGGGAAGAGTTTATTGTTGTCACTAAACGGTATTAATGCAGTTGGGTGTCGTCAGTACTAAAAACTCTAATAATACATTAAATTTGTGTTTGAGATCCACATAAAATAATTTGATTTCGCACGAATTTAGTTATTTTATTATCCAAACTATTTCACTGTCATCATAAGGTCACATAATACTAACATAAAAGCTAAAGTTTATATTGTGGCTTATTTTAATCTATATGTTTTTGTGCTGTCTTCTGTTCAGCATATGTCATATAACATTTTAAGATGATTTTAATTAGCTTATTTCATCTGTCAGGGAACCGCTACATGTAATTCATTTTTTATCAGTCAGTAAATGGAATATCCTTATAACAAATCAGAGCGAATGGCTCATCGAATACACGCCATGACACTATCCATAGCTCAGTATGAATAAAGTATTGTCTGTGGGTAAGGACTAGCTACTGCAACAGGTCATATGCAGACTTATACATACATACATACATACATACATACATACATACATACATACATACATACATACATACATACATACATACATACATACATGCATGCATGCATAACGTAACGTAACGTAACGTAACGTAACATAACATAACATAACATAACATAACATAACATAACATAACATAACATAACATAACATACATAATCGTTTCATTAACTAAATAAATGTTAGAAAGTTGATTTTTTTTTAGACACGTTATATCACAAACGATTCAGCCTGCTAAGGAGAGGAAATGCCTTACCAAGCAGGGGAAGCGAATGCTCGCTGTTGAGAATAAAAAATTTAATTAGCTTGTCGTGTCCGTACATATTATGAATCGAGACTCAGTTTTACAAGTCGTGCACTAGGAATAATGCCAGCATTTGAAACAATTTTCAAACTTAACATGCACTTCCATAGATTGGTACGGTTGTGAATACGAATGACATATTGTAATTATTTTCACGTTCGTTATCATTACCAATGGCAGACCATGACAGAAATCGAAAATAACCCCATTCAACTCGATCTAACTAATACCAATATGCCAAAGCACTAATTTAAGAGATCGTTTGTTGACAGGCACCGAAAGATTCCAATCAATAACACTATTACGACTCTATGGTCTTTAACTAAGTAGCAGAGAAAGGCGATAATCAACAATATTTTACAAAAAACATCAACAAATTAATTATTTCCATATAATACAAAGTGAATGAATAAAAGAACGTAGAGAATTTAATCCCAAAAAGTCGTAAAATGATATCACAATTCCAAATGTATGAAATCCCAATTTAATCCCAGTGCTAATCTAAATAAGTTCCAATATTGAATGTGGTGATATGTCTGAAGTGTCGAACGTGCAAATGACAAGGAATGTGCTTATGTGTTAAAAGTCTTTTCATGTGTCACAACAAGATAATCTAAACTGTCCTTGTCTGAATTCAATATATTTCAATATTAACGTTCCAATCCAAGATAATTACTGAGCACTTTGTATTACCAGTCAATAATATTGTGAATAAATAAATCGATCAAATTCAAACCCTTAACTTAAAATGACTGTTTCGGCTGTTGGTGTTAACGCAAGAGCTCGAATCGTTTTTGATGATTCTGACATCGATGAACAGTAACTTTGTGAACCAAAGAAAATAATAAAGAATAATGTTCACAATGCCAAATATCTACTACTCCTTTGCCATAATCACAATATTTTGGCCATCTACTTACAAGCATTGTGCCCGGAAAGAATCATCACTTGAATAATATTTTACAAGAACAAATTTACCCGTTAACTTCAACACAATCAACTACTGAAGTGCGCAGCGATTAAAATCAAGTGGTTCTTAAAATATTACCTTTCGTATTTACTGAGTGCGTTATACTTAATAAAAGACTGATATCAGACGGTTTCGCACTGATCAACCTCCTTACTTTAGGAACAAAAGCGAGCAGTAGGTGAAGTTTACTTCCATACTATCACGCCGCTATGCCTAATTGATATTGCCACGTTAACAAAACGTTTTTAGCTACTGTGAGAATAGTACACTGAAATATTGTCGAATGAAATGATTGGAGTAAAAACAAGACAGGGAGTGAGAAATAATACATGTGTGTTGTCAAGCTTTCCATTTAGTGTTAAAGTGTATGATACAATGCAGATATCATTAGTTTTTAAATATAATCAGTTTATCTGTATAGGAAGTTCTAGTGTTCGTGTACATGTGTGTTTTGGGGGGTGTTGATGTTTAGTGTGTGCTTATGTGTGAAATTGAATAAGTAAAGTTTCCTTTTAATGGGCTTCTGAAAGCCGCGTGGCTACAAATCATACAAATTGCTTTTCTTATTATCTTTGCCCATATTATATTCAACAAAGAGTATGAGAGAGGGAAATAACAAATTGTATCAGGGAGAAACATGCATTTATCATTACTCACTATTTATTATTATTATTATTATTATTATTATTATTATTATTATTATTATTATCAAGCTGATATCGTCATCAACATCTTAAACCAATGGATATTTCAATACAGGATTTCCGGTTTGGCTGCTATTCTCACTGGCTCTCGGTTACCATAGTTTTAGGTCGAACATAACACTGTTATAACGTATTCCCACTTGCGATCAACTGTAACAAATGTTATAATGTATCCCTCATAGCGATCATTTGATATAATGTGAAAACATTTGCGTCCAAGTGTTATAATGTCACCACATACGAGGCCAAATGATACAATGTCACTATATTTGAAGCGTAATGCTATAATGTCACCACATTTGAGACGTAATGCTATAATGTATCCACATTTGAGGCGTAATGCTATAATGTATCCTCATCTGAGGTCAAAATATTCCTCTATAAAGCATCCGTAAAGTTATAAATTGACAATCTGTGAAAAATGTATAGTTTTAAAGCATATCTTTACTATAATATATTCTTTCCTCGATCAAGAAGTTTAAAAAAATTCGACTGGTAAAAGTTTATTCTTTTGTTTTAGGGTATTTATTAATTTTCAAATATATTGAATGATTTATAATGATTAATAAATCATTGCAATGCATACATTGAGAAGATTAGAGTACTTCATATATTAAAACAATTAAACGTGTGTTGTGCTAAATGAACTAGCCAAGGCAAATATTGGAGGGGCCAGCTTAGAAGAGAGTAACTAACGTAATTCCAAGAGTAGACCATTTGTATCAATTAATCAACAAAAACTGAATGTCCTATCTCGCCTTGTTAATCGTGGACGAAATAGTTAAATATCCATATATGAATGTTGACGTATGTCGATAAATACTGCAGAGTATGCCAATTTCAAAAATACATTTTTATGATTGCTATCAAGTAAAGTAACATAGTAGCATTAACGCCTTTAATGTATTTACATCGATTATCTATAATATACTGCCACATAGCTAGATTATTAGTCTTTCTACTGTAATGGTTATATACAAAAATGACTGCATTACAGCTAAAAGGTTCTCGAAGTGCTCACATGGTGTTGTAATGATCTCCGTACAAAATGATGTGCTTTTACCATAATGTAAGGCATTGCTAGTCATCAAAAGATGTTAAACAATTTAAAATACTCACAAACTCAGATATAATTCTCTATTTATAGTATGAATCCGCAAGTTATTTACGGACAATTGCCCGTTTATTAAAGTAAGAATTTATATTTAGGACGCCATCAATTGCATCGGTGAATTTTTTAGATTAGGTATATAAAACACGACCTTGATGTCTTGCAAACATTTGTTTTTACCTGCCATCCTTCCACAACGGTCACCGTGTTTGAAGAAGTCATCTCCCAAATATATCCATTGTAATATCTTCTTCCAGCCAAATGTTTGTTTTTAGGAAATCAATCAACTGTCATTTCACATAGGCAGATAACAATATTTCTCCCACTGTTGGCTGGATAAGAAGGGATCTACGGAATCTGCAAAAATGTGACATGATAAAATAATGTATAGAGAAAAACATTATCGTGTACATAGAAACATTGAAGAACATCGATTTAATAAGGATACTAAGGACGGATTTAAAAGTAAGGTCTTCTCCGGACACATTGGAATAATAATAATAATAATAATAATAATAATAATAATAATAATAATAATAATAAAAATAATAATAATAATATAATAATTACAATAATTATAATAAAAATGACGATAAAAATAATAATAACAATAACAATAGTAATAGTAATAATAATAACAATACTTATAATAATAATAATAATAATAATAATAATAATAATAATAATAATAATAATAATATAAAAAATATTAGTGTTAGTATTATTACCATCGTTAGTGTTGTTGTAAATTTACATGGCAGTAAATGCGTGGTGTTACACTATTGCCATCACGTGCGACGATTGGGCCTCAATGCATAAACTAAGCATTAATAAAAATAATATAGAAATAATGTAGAAATAGTAATAATAATGATAATAATAATAATAATTTTTAAAAATATTTTAAAATAATAATAATAATAATAATAATAATAATAATAATAATAATAATAATAATAATAATAATAATAATATATTTTTACTTTCAGTAGGCTATTTCTTCAGTTGACTGGTATGATAACAAGGTTGGGATGGTGTTACTATAGGAACATAACACAGCGGACACATCCCGTAGACTTCATATGGTAAAATCTTGAAACAAACTTCAAAATGAATGTGAATACTCTTGTATAGATTTTCTTTCTTTATTTTCATCAATTCCTCATTCAAACGTGAACTGTTGTCCTTGGCAATGTTGCCTTCTTGCTTTGTTCTTTAATATATCATCAACCAAAACTTAGATTATCGCCGAATTTTGTTTTGCATTCAGCATTCATCAATAACCAATTTCTACATCGTTTACGAACATGATGATGACTATTGTTATTTTTATTATTATTATTATTATTATTATTATTATTATTATTATTATTATTATTATTATTATTTTAGCAGTAGTAGTAGTATTGATATAGTTTTTATTCTTGCCGCACACAGCGAGCATGCATGCTTGACAAAGTCATATATATAGATACATATGTACATATCTATCTATCTATCTATCTATCTATCTATCTATCTATCTATCTATCTATCTATCTATCTATCTATCTATCTATCTATCTATCTATCCATCTATCTATCTATCTACGTTTTTCTTCCCGAACAAAATATGTATCATCTAAAATATTATTCGAATCCAATTACAATATATATTTGGTTGAAAGATATTTAAACAAGAAAATGAACAATTATTTGTTCTCGATTTTCTCTGTTGGCAACAACACAAATTGAATCAAATCCGTATAACTGAGCTTACTACACAACAAGAAGAAAAACAAGCTGATGGTCATGCTGATATTTACAGTTCTTACTTATGAAAAATACGCATTTAATTTGAGAACGACTACTGTTACATTTTAATGAATCGTTCATTGTATACAGATTTCCATACAACCGGAAAAGACCTGTGTGGTGCCAATATATATATATGTATATAATAAGATATGTGTATACAATGTATATAATAATGATATGTATATACAATGTATACAATAATAAGGATATGTATATGCACTGCATATACAATGTATATAATAAGGCCATGTATATACAATGTATATAATAAGGCCATGTATATACAATGTATATAATAAGGCCATGTATATACAATGTATATAATAAGGACATGTATATACAATGTATATAATAAGGCCATGTATATACAATGTATATAATAAGGACATGTATATACAATGTATATAATAAGGACATGTATATACAATGTATATAATAAGGCCATGTATATACAATGTATATAAAAAGGACATGTATATACAATGTATATAATAAGGACATGTATATACAATGTATATAATAAGGACATGTATATACAATGTATATAATAAGGACATGTATATACAATGTATATAATAAGGACATGTATATACAATGTATATAATAAGGATATGTATATGCAATGTATATAATAAGGATATGTATATGCAATGCAGCTGATAATAATGAAATGTCTTGTCATTTATTCTGCGACCAATCTATAGCACTTTTTAGCTTCTGACATATATGAATACTAATTATATTCGATACGTTGGAATTTCTTGTTTCCTAGTACTACCACTAAATACAAAAAACTTGAAAACCTTACAACGTAAAGCTGCCAGATTGATATAAATTTAAACGTTAAGTACATTATTTTAAAAACGGATGGCCTACTCTCGAAGTATGTATTTATGTATTTATGTACGGATGAATGTATGTATGTATGTATGTATGTATGTATGTATGTAAGTATGTATGTATGTATGTATGTATGTATGTATGTATGTATGTATGTATGTATGTATGTATGTATGTATGTGTGTTTGTGTTTGCGTGCGCGTATATGTGTATGTATGTGTGTCTGTCAATGTGATCTTGAAAGCTATGTTCACTCGATTATTGCCTATTTAAAATAGTGTAGCCTTGATGAACGTATTAAAATTGGTCGTTTTGCTTCTTCCTGTTAGAAAGATTAAACATAGATTTATAACAACTTCGGAAATGATTATGAATTGGTACTTGTGTCTTATTGACAAACGTTCAAGAACTATACAAACGAAACTGTTCAAAATATTGTCTTATTTGTATAAGTAAACGAACATTTATTTAGTAGGTGGTGCTTTTTCAAGAATGTAGATGAAGATTACGAAATTCTAAGACAAACCAAATTGTAGAGTTGAGGAACGTTAGGTGTCCATGTTAACGATAAGACTTATCTTGATGAGTATAAGTCGAAACTTCTGCTCGTACTGCTGACGAGTATCTCTTAACTCATAATGTGTCCTGTTCAGTAAATCTTCCATATATTTGTCTCTGGTAAATACAATATTTAATCCTGATACGAGCCCGTCCAAATATCGATCTGGCACAGCTATTATAAATCATGTTTTTGATACGACTGATCAGAAATGTTCACTTACACAGCAACAAGAACCAAATTAACGAAAACAGTTATTACTTGAATATAAACACTTATTTCCAGATGTTTCTACATGAAAAAATAAAATTGACCATTATGATGCAATTGTAAGTTTCAAACCTGTGAAACAACACCTGTACAGGATGTACCCTCTCAAACATTTATCTTTGGGAAACGATTTGTAGTATTTGATGGAGGATGATTTCATCGAATTTTATAAATGTTACTGGAATTCACCGTGAATTCTTATTCTGAAACCAGAAAATATGCTCTGCTTGTGCACTGACTAAAGAAAGGTGAACAGTGTGACTAAAACAGATGCATTTTCATTGCCAAGAATGGACGACGGCGTTGATAAAATTGGAAATGCACAGTATGTCACCGAATGTGACTTTCTGAAAGGATTTGAGTTAAATGACTAAAGGGGCAAGCAAAATGTCGGCATTCGTGAATCCAGATGAACTTTATCAATAAAATATGATGTCATTTGAGATAAAAGGTTCTGCTATTAATGACATAAAAATGATTATATACGGCCTAAATAGTTGTGTTGCTGACATCGATCTACAACGACACCTGGAAAGATCATTTAGAGACTATTCTTTGATAGACTCACTGATGCAGTTTCACAATTAATGTATATATGTATCTAAAAGTGACTTTTGCGGTGCTTTTATTATAGTTCTAGGATATATCATGTGACATTGACATGTTTAGCAGGTAAGCACGATGGTCAAGGCTATTTCTAAATCAGTATCAGTACAAGGCAACGGACGCGAGGTTTGGCTGTCACTGGAAACTTTCCGAAATGTTGTTCCAATGTCGCATAATTGCTGAGACTTTAATTAATATATTGAGCAAGATAACCAAATTGAGTTGGTCTGAAAATGTCAGGAGGCGTTTGATAAGTTAATGGACATATTTCAGTGTACACTTACTCTTCAGCTCTAAATTTTATTCTAAATTTCAGTCAATCTCGGAACAGAGTCAGAAAAAGGCGTTGGTGTAGTCTAGTTTAGACTATTACCAGGCGTTATAAAATAGGAATACAGAAACAAGCGAAAAATACACATGCATTAGATTTCCGTATTTGTTTTCCTCCTAAAAATATATTTTATGATCTTGACAGGCTTTGCAACTTAGTATAATTGGTATTGTGAAGACTTTATTATTGCATGGAATGTATACACACAACAGTGACCAAGGTTTAGGTTATCGTAAGCTACTTGGTGAAACATCAGTTTATTTCCACAAACGTCTCCGTGTGCATTCCCTTAAACAGAGAGAGAGAGAGAGAGAGAGAGAGAGAGAGATAGAGAGAGAGAGAGAGAGAGGCATTCAAACATTTTCTTTCTTTAATTAATAATCATCGATGTTTAGAACAGTATAGTATGTTTAAGAAATAACAAAAAAAAACTAAACATAAAATACATCACATTGTGTGTACCATAGAACCGAGGAATTTACTTTATTCTCTTGACGTGGTTTGTATGATTTATAAACAGTGTAGATAAATCACAAGGAAAGTACATACGTACCGTTAACACGAACCATTTTCGTGTAGGTTTCTTGGTGTAATTTGCATTTCAAGGTTTTATTTCATTGCAAATTTATATTCTTTTTCGCCCTTCACATCTATGCATTGTTTGTTCGTTAAGCATGAGGGGGTGGGGGTAAAGGAAATTAGAGAGGTTTGTGATGAAATATGTATCATATCAAATTCATTTAGAAAACTATGATTATTAATACTTTTTATCGTTATTATCAAATGTCAGTAATGATTAATGTATGGAAATTCATCTTTGATCTAGAAGCAGCTGCAGACGTCGATAGAATGTCTATATATATGTATTATTGCGCCATGGGCGGATGACAATCTGATATACCAATAATACTGGTATATCAAATTGCTATATACCAACACTTTATAGATCATGTTTTTTAAATGCACACACACACACACACACACACACACACACACACACATATATATATATATATATATATATATATATATATATATATATATATATATATATATATATATATAAATGTATGTTTACTACTGCAGATATATATTAACCACTGAAGACAAACTCCTACAACGACGAATCTGAAGAGATTAAGATCCAATAGGCTTCTTCGAATGTAAAAATGAAATACAGTAAATGTTTCTTTCTAGACTGAGTATTAATTACAGCAAGAGTGCGTGCATATAGGCCAAATAAATATAATTTAAAAAGATACATTAATTGGTTTCACAGATGTCCATTAAATATAAAGGTCATTAGGAAAATTGAATCTTAATTCGATATATCTGTATGGAATATTGGATGGAGAGAAACTACGTCAAATTGATTAGATGAATTGCAATAAAAACGTCTGGAACATTTAGCATACTAATCAGATTTCAGCGCGATAGCGCTAAGGTTGCACATTTCGTAAGTGTTTTTGAAACGGAAAAGACCACCGTATGTCAGCTCTCCGATATAGACAGCTACATGTATGGCTAGTATGGTTAATTGGAAATGGAAGATTTTTTTTTCATAATGCAAATTCTTATCGTCGGTAATACATAGGCATAAAAATGTCAAAGTTGCTTCAATTTGTAGATACAACGTAAAACATAATTAGAGTACAAGGCTAACATAATGTAATCAACTCGATATATCCTTTGCTGGTAGAGGGTTTTGTTGTAAAACTTGATACATATCACTACGGAAGATATTTGCCGCTGATTGTTTTTTTACAAGCCACGGTGTAAAAGTGAAAATAACGAAAGATGAAGTGTACTTGGAAAAGTACCAGATTCAGCAGCCTTATTGGTTCAATGCCAAGGAAATATTTAGAAAACGGCCATTCTGAGTATCAACCATTATTGTCTAATATACAAAGGCATTCGAGATGTATCACCAAGGTAGATACGTATGACGTGCCTGTTACAATCAAATAGAAGACAGGAACACAATGCATTGACTCTTGGTTATGTTGGTACTACGGGTCATTCCGTATTCTAATAGTTAATTCACTAAATTGTAATTCTATTCGATAGGATTTACAATCTAGCACACAAAATCCAATGGTATTCTCAGAGGAAGAAGTAAAACAATTTAATTCAGTGTGCAGCATTGCTGAGAGAACCAATACAAACGTCCATATATGTACGTGACCACATCATTCAGATATTGAAATGAGTCGATAACGAATACAGTTTAATCCCAAATGTCTGAAACAGATACAGAATAGTTTCGCTATCTTCATACCGAATATATTGCAAAGTGTTCTACAAAAATTGATGATTTAACATCTTGCGATGCCACGAATTTGAACGACGTCATTTGTAGATCAGAAATTGAATTATAACCGATTTTTAAGTACGACACAAAATGCTCTCTTTTATATTATATAACAAGCATGCTCGTAAATCGAAGTTTAGACGATTAAATACACATTTCAGCACAACATTATATTTCCTTTTTGTAAACTTACCTCACGTTCAAAGATTGTTCATGTAAATATTATACATAGAGACCGGTAGGAATTAAATAACCTCAACTAACACGCCACATCGGTTATGTAGTTGTAGCCCATAAAGTTAGGGTAAATAACTTCATAAAAAGACAAAGTTCATTCAAGTTCTTTAGCTAACATAAATCAATCTTCCTGCTTTAAATGTAAGACAGTTTCTTTTTATTTTTATATATCACAGTCAAACATCACGTGACATGTAGGAAAAATTGTGCATTTTCCGATGTGAAAATATAAGGCTATGCTTTTCGCAAGCAGAAATACAGAAATAAAAAAAAATAAAAAAATATTTCGCCGACAAACCAATCTTGTTCAGTCTCTATACGAAAGAGGTCTATGACCTTTCCCCAATTAAATCTTCCACACAGTATGATGAAGTGAGGCTATTGGAAATACAATCCCAGTGTGTTGTCGCTTCACGGTGGCGACTGTATAGTTTACAGGATGTGTGTAACGGATATAGCCAAGACGGAATTGTCTAAGACAGTAAAAGCAATTCGTGAATGAGATGTCTTAGTTACGATGTAATTGAATGATGACTGTATATGTCATCAAACCTAAGGTATGAAGTCATACAATAAACAAAGCGCAAAGGGTACAGCAACGGATATAAAAAAAATTGATATCATTTATAATCAAACAAGATTCAATGTATACGATTTATAAGCAAATACAACTACATTATTCGTCTATAACCATAAAAGATCACCGCATATAATTTACGCACAAATAGGACCAATGTATCATTCTCTGACTAAGGTTGATCACTGCATATAATTTATACACATATTGGAACAATGTTTCATTCTCTAAAATAAGATATTGTGCTTGGTGGCATAAACAGACTCATCAAAAGAAACGTTTTGGATTCATAAGTTAGATACTTTGTATCCTAATGGACATTATTAATGCCAGTGCATTATATAAAATTGTATAATTTAAATTGATATATTGTATATCCTTCATAGCACTATAGTTATACGTATGACTGTTTGTCTCTAGTTTATTTTATTAATTTATTAATACCGTCATTCAACATATTGCCCCCAGTAAACGGTTTACAGGAAACCCAACGGAGTTTTACGACACCCTGTCAAAACAAACCATCCCACCCCTATTCCGCCATAATCCCAAAACAAAATGAAAAAAAGAAAAACGTAAAAGTATAACTACTGAGCCGTACGCTTAAGTTCTACTACGGCATTTTACAATACACAAGGCTTGTACATGACTTTAAGTTCTACTACGGCATTTTACAATACACAAGGCTTGTACATGACTTTAAGTTCTAGTACGGCATTTTACAATACACTAGGCTTGTACGTGACTTTTAGTTCTAGTACAGCATTTTACAATACACTAGGCTTGTACATGACTTTTATTTCTAGTACAGCATTTTACAATACACAAGGATTGTACATGACGTTTAGTTCTAGTACGCCATTTTACAATACACTAGGCTTGTACATGACTTTTAGTTCTAGTACAGCATTTTACAATACACTAGGCTTGTACATGACTTTAAGTTCTAGTACGGCATTTTACAATACACTAGGCTTGTACATGACTTTTAGTTCTAGTACAGCATTTTACAATACACTAGGCTTGTACATGACGTTTAGTTCTAGTACGGCATTTTACAATACACTAGGCTTGTACATGACTTTTAGTTCTAGTACGGCATTTTACAATACACTAGGCTTGTACATGACTTTTAGTTCTAGTACGGCATTTTACAATACACTAGGCTTGTACATGACTTTAAGTTCTAGTACGGCATTTTACAATACACTAGGCTTGTACATGACTTTAAGTTCTAGTACGGCATTTTACAATACACTAGGCTTGTACATGGCTTTTAGTTCTAGTACGGCATTTTACAATACACTAGGCTTGTACATGACTTTAAGTTCTAGTACGGCATTTTACAATACACTAGGCTTCTACATGACTTTTAGTTGTAGTACGGCATTTTACAATACACTAGGCTTGTACATGACTTTAAGTTCTAGTACGGCATTTTAAAATACACTAGGCTTGTACATGACTTTTAGTTCTAGTACAGCATTTTACAATACACTAGGCTTGTACATGACGTTTAGTTCTAGTACGCCATTTTACAATACACTAGGCTTGTACATGACTTTTAGTTCTAGTACAGCATTTTACAATACACTAGGCTAGTACATGACTTTTAGTTGTAGTACGGCATTTTACAATACACTAGGCTTGTACATGACTTTTAGTTCTAGTACGGCATTTTACAATACACAAGGATTGTACATGACGTTTAGTTCTAGTACGCCATTTTACAATACACTAGGCTTGTACATGACTTTTAGTTCTAGTACAGCATTTTACAATACACTAGGCTTGTACATGACTTTTATTTCTAGTACGGCATTTTACAACACACAAGGATTGTACATGACGTTTAGTTCTAGTACGCCATTTTACAATACACTAGGCTTGTACATGACTTTTAGTTCTAGTACAGCATTTTACAATACACTAGGCTTGTACATTACTTTTAGTTCTAGTACGGCATTTTACAATACACTAGGCTTGTAAATGACTTTAAGTTCTAGTACGGCATTTTACAATACACTAGGCTTGTACATGACTTTTAGTTCTAGTACAGCATTTTACAATACACTAGGCTTGTACATGACTTTTAGTTCTAGTACGGCATTTTACAATACACTAGGCTTGTACATGACTTTAAGTTCTAGTACGGCATTTTACAATACACAAGGATTGTACATGACGTTTAGTTCTAGTACGGCATTTTACAATACACTAGGCTTGTACATGACTATTAGTTCTAGTACGGCATTTTACAATACACTAGGCTTGTACATGACTTTTAGTTGTAGTACGGCATTTTACAATACACTAGGCTTGTACATGACTTTAAGTTCTAGTACGGCATTTTACAATACACTAGGCTTGTACATGACTTTTAGTTCTAGTACAGCATTTTACAATACACTAGGCTTGTACATGACTTTTATTTCTAGTACGGCATTTTACAATACACAAGGATTGTACATGACGTTTAGTTCTAGTACGCCATTTTACAATACACTAGGCTTGTACATGACTTTTAGTTCTAGTACGGCATTTTACAATACACAAGGATTGTACATGACGTTTAGTTCTAGTACGGAATTTTACAATACACTAGGCTTGTACATGACTTTTAGTTCTAGTACGGCATTTTACAATACACAAGGATTGTACATGACGTTTAGTTCTAGTACGTCATTTTACAATACACTAGGCTTGTACATGACTTTTAGTTGTAGTACGGCATTTTACAATACACTAGGCTTGTACATGACTTTTAGTTCTAGTACGCCATTTTACAATACCCAAGGATTGTACATGACGTTTAGTTCTAGTACGGCATTTTACAATACACTAGGCTTGTACATGACTTTTAGTTCTAGTACGCCATTTTACAATACACAAGGATTGTACATGACGTTTAGTTCTAGTACGGCATTTTACAATACACAAGGATTGTACATGACGTTTAGTTCTAGTACGGCATTTTACAATACACTAGGCTTGTACATGACTTTTAGTTCTAGTACGGCATTTTACAATACACAAGGATTGTACATGACGTTTAGTTCTAGTACGTCATTTTACAATACACTAGGCTTGTACATGTCTTTTAGTTCTAGTACGTCATTTTACAATACACTAGGCTTGTACATGACTTTTAGTTCTAGTACGGCATTTTACAATACACTAGGCGTGTACATGACTTTTAGTTCTAGTACGGCATTTTACAATACACTAGGCTTGTACATGACTTTTAGTTCTAGTACGGCATTTTACAATACACAAGGATTGTACATGACTTTAAGTTCTAGTACGGCATTTTACAATACACTAGGCTTGTACATGACTTTAAGTTCTAGTACGGCATTTTACAATACACTAGACTTGTACATGACTTTTAGTTCTAGTACGGCATTTTACAATACACTAGGCTTGTACATGACTTTTAGTTCTAGTACGGCATTTTACAATACACTAGGCTTGTACATGACTTTTAGTTCTAGTACAGCATTTTACAATACACTAGGCTTGTACATGACTTTAAGTTCTAGTACGGCATTTTACAATACACTAGGCTTGTACATGACTTTTAGTTCTAGTACAGCATTTTACAATACACTAGGCTTGTACATGACGTTTAGTTCTAGTACGGCATTTTACAATACACTAGGCTTGTACATGACTTTTAGTTCTAGTACGGCATTTTACAATACACTAGGCTTGTACATGACTTTTAGTTCTAGTACGGCATTTTACAATACACAAGGATTGTACATGACTTTTAGTTGTAGTACGGCATTTTACAATACACAAGGCTTGTACATGACTTGAGTTGGCGCCATACTAAATTCTGTCATCAAATATATTGTTAGAGCTTAACAGTATTCTTCATCTTCTTAATCATCATCATCTTATACTGCTTCCTCCTTTTCCCCCTCCTCTTATACATCTTCCTCCTCCTCCACTACTTCTTTTCTTCTTCTTCTTCTTCTTCTTCTTCTTCTTCTTCGTAGTAGTAGTAGTAGTAGTAGTAGTAGTAATTTATTATTATAATTATTATTATTATTATTATTATTATTATTATTATTATTATTATTATATGGCAATATGCGTGTAAGTTATGTATAAGGCAATATGTGTGTAAATTATGCATAAGGCAATATGTGTGTAAGTTCTGTAAAAGGCAATATGTGTGTAGGTTATTGCAAACTTTCAGAAATAGTATTGAACTCTTGATCGGACCTTACATAATGGGAAGGCAAACAATTGCAATAAAATGTTATCAAAGTTTTTATTAGGGTTTTAATTGTAATAGATTTCAAAGGAATCGCTCATCCAATTTATTGCTTTCAATACAAGGAAGTGTCAGTGACCTCGTACAATTTAGAATAGCTCAAGCTTCATTATCGTGCTTGTTTGTAACATTTATTAATCACACATAACGTGCCATTTCATCTTACAATACGTACAAGTAAGGCTATCTAATCAGTCTAATCAAAAATTTGATTTTTAAAGAGTTGTGCCCAATCAACAATTGAAACATTTCGTATAAGACGGATTTTAAAAAAATACCAAAGGAAGTCTTATTGATAAATGAAACTACGTGAGTCAATACTGATATCGTCTACTGTGCGAGCAGCATTTTTCACCTGTCCTCTTTGACATCAATATGCGTACAATTCTTGAACTCTTCAACTAATATGATCTGTCTGCTTTTTGGAATATCAACAGACCTGGCTGAGCGCCTGGTGTACAATAGCTTATCGTTAGCCCTTATTAGCTGGACATAGGTCTGTCCATTTTCTATTATTTAAATCCTGAGTCATTCTTTATATGCTACTTGCACGAACTCATAATACTTAAAACACTTATTGTTTTTTTAATCACAACTTGATCAGAACATGTTCGTACCGACAATAAAATGTAAACTTCACGAGCTTTATCGATATGTCATTTTTGTGGGAATAAAGTTCAATGCTCGCATGGCCATTTAATGTTTGGAGCAAACGTTCACTGTGCAGACGAAAGTATTTATCTATTTTCTCTGCATTGAAAATGGGGGTACCAATCAACTGTCTCTGGCAAAATTCCAACCTGATATTGTGAGTCATAGTGGTGTAGGCTGTTCTAATAAATTTAGCCTAAGCTGCATACTCTTCCTGTATTTCTCGATCTGTCTGTCTGTCTCTCTGTAGATTATCTCTTTTCTCTGCATCTGCACTTGAATCTCCTCTTATTTGTCAAACCTGTCAAGAACGGATGGTAAAAATGCTAATGCTAAATGCAAGAAATTGCACTTGCTTGTTTTGTCTTGTCAAGTAATGTTGTACCTTGTCATGTTTTGGCTTCTCTTGTCTTTCCTCTCTCTTGTATTCGTTTCTTTTCTCCGTGTCTGCCACTAGATTTTCATCATTTGCTTCTGTAACTGAACCTTTCTTGAGTATAATTGTATGTGTTGTTGTACTCTAATTATGAGAGCCCAGTATACCTTCGCTGGGATACCATCGTTTCCATATGATATTGCACAGTTCATTTATTTAATGACCGTCATCGACGCCCTGTAGTTGTCGGATTATCCACTTGGTCGTGCGTTGGCTATTGGGGTATTTGGTTAAGACTGGCTGACCGATGATGGCAGGTATAGGAGCTGACTCAAGTGTTTTTGCTCATCTGTCCTTATGCCAGACCAGCCTTGTGTTTTATTAGTGTAATGCCATCTGAATCAGGCAAGCGACTTTGTAGAAAGCTATGGAGTTGTTAGTACTGGCATAACGTTGCACTTGAGTAGCTTTCATTTCTCACCACTGGTAATGCAACTTGCGGATTGCTCTCTGAGACTAATGTTGATATAATTTGAAACGGTCTTTTGTTTTGGATAGAGTTTTTGTCAATCTCCTAGTCCATGAATACTTTGTTATTCCTGGAAATCATATATTCAATAGAATCATCGTCTTCGTCGAACCATTCTTGATGGGTTCGCTTCCTGGGTCCCAGAATCCCTAAAGGTGTTTCTCATACCATATATGTGTTTGTTCCATTTCTCAGTGAATATATATATATATATATATATATATATATATATATATATATATATATATATATATATATATATACGCATGGGTACGTTGGCGGGCAGCATGTAATCTAGGTTCTTCTACAACGTGAGCTGGGTGGAAGGTGCTCGAGTTTGACAAGGCTTAAAGACGTGTGCACACGCTTAGGACTCTTTGAGTGACGTGGGGAAAGGCGCAGCTTTAGGGTAGTTCGGACAGGTCTGTGGTGAGTCCAGCATTCCGCTCCTCGCCTGACATTGGTGATGCGGACGTCATGGGTATCGCGCTAGCGGACAATTACATAGTCGATTAAGTGACATAGGCGAGATCGGGGCGCATCCATTTATTTTTGTGTTTGTTCGCCATTCTGGACATTGAGTTTGTGACGAGAAGGTCAAAATCTACGCATAAGCTTAAGTAGGCACAGGCCGTTATTGTTCATCATACGACACCATGCCTGCCAAGCACACACTTCCGTCGACTATAATCGCAGGGCTGTTCTCCTGTGACGTCTTATTACGTTCTATATTACGGCTGTTCCATGCTCCAATAAGAAGTTTTTTTCTTTGATGTTGTCGATCGCAGAAGTGGACGATCTTGCCAGCCGTTCTAGGCTGGTAATATTTAGAAGGGATGGGTAATTTTAGGCCATATTGTATAGGCCCCTCCATATACAGGGTGAACAGCGCTGCCATGAAAAGGTCTGCTCAGTCGCCTTGGATACTGCCGGTCTGTTCCTCTGCCCAAGGCATAAAGCAGAACGAACACGTGTGCAAGTGACTACAACTCACAGTGAAAATCTCCACCAATTGATTAGCCAGTTGCTCATCGCCGTAATCCTTTGGCATGTGCAGGTAAGAACTGATCAGTGTGATGATGAAGGATAGGTGCACAACATGCACTGTGCACATGGAGATTTAAGTGAAACAACCTTTGCACAGAAAAAGTCTCACTCTCTCGACCTCGGTAGTGGGAACTGACTTGTACGATGATTCGTCATGGCTGGAAAATATTTCGGCTGCATTGGATAGCCATGCTGTCGTCAGTGCATTGTCATGCCCTGTGCTCTCCACAAAGCGTTTGCAGATTCGCTTTCATGGTCATCGGATCACTCAGTTGATTTCTTCCGCATAGTCTGTCGATGCTGGCTTTGCATGCAAGGATAGGCAAGCTCACCTCGGATTTGAGGCCTCAAGGCTACATTCAACCTGATTTAGCCACCCTGTCGCAGCAGTTGTATGAGGTGTGGCCGCTGCACATGCTGCAGTTGTTTTGAGCAACAGGTGAGATCTGAGCCCCTGCTGTGGACCGAAGGTGGACAACCTAATCCCAAAGGAGCACGACGTGTCACCCACTAAATGAGGTACCCCTCCCAGAGCACCCAGAGCATTGATAGAGAGATAGAGATAGAGTACGGAAACTACTCTTCTGAAAGTATTTAGTGACGTTCTCTCTGCTTTGGATAGTGGAAAGATTACAGTCCTCACTCTTCTGGATTTATCTGCAGCATTTGACACAATAGACCATGATATATTACTTCACCGTCTCCAGCATGTATTTGGCATTTAGAATATAGCCGTACAGTGGTTCAAGTCATACTTAGTCAACAGGACACAAATTATATCTGCAAATGGAATACACTCCAGCCCAGTTGACGTATGTTGTGGTGTTCCACAGGGATCTGTTCTTGGACCTGTTCTTTTCATTCTGTACACTCAGCCGCTCTCAAGTGTCATAGATCATCACCCAGTGTCGCACCAATTGTACGATGATGACACCCAAATATACAAGTCTAGTCACCCAACTGAAGTTGATGCTACCATCCACGGAGTAGAGAAGTGCATTTCGGATGTGAAATCATGGATGACATGTAACAAGCTGCAGATGAATGATGATAAAACTGAGGCTATTCTGATCACAACACAAAGATTTTCTCATTCACATCCTTTACATCAGACAATAAATATCAGCAACACCAACATTAAATTCTCAAAGTCAGTACGGAATCTAGGTGTTACTCTAGAAATTATTCTCACAGTGCACCATCATGTCATAAACATCTGCAGGGCTGCATATCTTGAACTGAGACGCATCAGTTCCATTCGTAAATATCTTTCAGTTGATGCCACGAAAATACTTGTGTGTTCATTAGTACTTTCAAGACTGGAATATTGTAACTCAATTATGTCTGGTTCATCACAATATTTACTCCAGAAACTTCAAAAAGTTCAAAACACGGCTGCACGGATCATCTTTAGAGTACCTCGATCAAAGCACACCTCACCACTGCTCTGTATCTTACACTGGCTATCAATTCGATACAGAATCAAACACAAAATTTGTTCTCTGTGCTATATTTCACTGACAGACTCCAGTCAAACATACCTATCGAGCCTCACCCATGCTTATACACCAGCTAGATCCTTACGCTCTTCTTCTGATAATCATATACTCATTGCTCCCAAGGTGAAAACAAAATCATATGGACAACGTTCGTTTGCATGCCAGGGCCCAGCGACGTGGAACGAATTGCCAATTAAAATTAGACACACAGACGCAGTGGTCCCTTTTAAGAGTGCTCTCAAGACTCGCCTGTTTCGACTTCAGGGACAAACTTAGCGACCTAATCATGTTTTGTATCTTATATATTTTTCAGCATGTTTTTATGTTTTCCAGTTTCATTGTTTTTGTCATTTGTTGTTCTGTAGTGTAGTCATCTCATTATTGATGGTGTAAAGCGCTAAAAGCTTTGAAAGATTAGGCCCTACACAAAGTCCTCATTATTATTATTATTATTATTATTATTATTATTAGATAGATAGATAGATAGATAGATAGATAGATTCAGCTAATCCCAAGAGAACATCAGCGACTAAACGTACATCTGAAGTAATGGTATGGTTGCATCTTACGGTTGCACAGGTGGTTATTTGTGTCAGTTTTCAGATGAATAGCAGGCAGATATTACAATTCACCTGGAGTTCTAGACTGAATGGATTTCAAATATCTTTCACTACCGCTTATCGGTATATAGAGAATCGGATACATTAGTATAATACTAGAAGAGTTCATGGATGATAGCCAGTGGAAGCGACGTAACTACATTAATCAAATGTAATGTGGTATGATCTACTACGGTATGCCTACTGATGATTTCAAATAAATGCTAGGTTTGATAAGGCATGTATTGAACAGTGGTATACTTAACTGGTAATCGGTTTTCCCTTTGTTTACCTAGATCATGATTGTAGACCCCAATATAGTTATAATTCATATTCCATATGTTATCTTCATTGCATCAAAAGGTATGATATTTATGCTGTACCCAAAAAGTATATCTCTACTGTACTCAAAACGTATTATATCTCTACTATACTCAAAACGTATTATATGAATACTGTACTATACGTTATGAATCAGAATTTTTTTCACCGTTTTTCGTTTCATGGATGGTTTCCAAATATATTAACAAAGAAAACTTACTTTTGATGGGAAAACAATTATTTAATGTTTGAGGGGGTAGTAAACATGAAATGAAACTAATAAATCCTAAAAATTCAATCAGTGCGCTTTAAAACTAAAATGAACCATTTAAGGAATCCCGCTAGGATTGCTCTTAGTAATATTGAACTGCAAAACTTGAATTAGATTAGCAACTATTGCTGTTACACTTTTTTAATTGTAAAGCGAATATAAGATTATTTAATTTGTTCTTTCGATTGCTAAACTGCAAAATCGCAAAGTAGTTTTTAAAATGTAATGTCGATGTACCAGGCGGGATCGGGGGGTGTTGGATGGCGTTTCTCGCTTGCTCGCTTGCTCGATCCCTGCCTCACTCACTCACTCCAAAGACAAATAACTCATCAATAAATAAATATAGCTCTCCGTCAATCAATCAGTCAAACAAATAACATAACAACATATCATTCAAACAATCAAGCCACTGACCAATCGACCAACTGGAGAATCATATAATAAAGTAATGAATCAATGAATTAATCATCCAATCAATCAAGTCATAAATACAAAAAATAACCTTAATAAGGAATAAATAAGTCAATTGTTCAGTACACCAATAAATAAATCGAACAATCAGTCAATGTCTCAATCGAAAAATCAATAAAGATATCAAAGAAGCTATAATTCAACAATCAATAAAAACTAAATTAATTCAAAAGTCAATCCATGAACCGACTCATTGCTGAAGAAATCTATTTACAAAATCAACATAGAAACCTAGCAATCTATCAACCGATTAATGAAAGAATAAAAAGCAATAAAATAACCAAATCTAATATGAGTGCATAAATAAATGTTGCAAAAACGACGACTGAATCAGTGTACCAGTACATCATTCCATCAATAATGAAATCAATCAGCCTGTCAACTAATCAAACTGATCAATGAATCTAACTACCAATCATTCAGTCCATATTACAATTTACAATGGATACACCGATCAATCAATAATCAATATCAATCGACCAAACAATCAATCACTACAATTGACCAGTGACTCAATATGGTGATCAAACTATTGGTATATCAATCATCAACCAATCAATCGATCAAAAATCAATGTACGTGACCTTTATAGCCAGAGCACCCTTATTGCAACCGGACGTCTATTAGTCTATTATCGTCGTCGTACATACGCTAACATGTAGATTGGTATATATATATATATATATATATATATATATATATATATATATATATATATATATATATGTGTGTGTGTGTGTGTGTGTGTGTGTGTGTGTGTGTGTGTGTGTGCATTTGTGATGATGATATAAGTAACGGTGGATGGCAATAGGATAACGGTTGTGACAGTATAGCAGCACTGAATGATGTCTCCCTGCAAAATAATGATAATTGTTTTCGACACCAAGTACTTTACAGTCTCATGGATGATTCATATTTTATGAGAGAACGTTTTTCAGTTGGTGTTATTAGCTGTCTAGATGAAAGGATTACAAAGGATTGGAGAGGTAATGACTAATTAATTCTAAATTCCTTTGTACATAAATGACGGATAAGGTATCAACAGCTGAGCCCTGTATACATAAAGAGATTTATTATGATCTCAAGCCTAGCTGACGATAAGGAAAATATGTCATAACCATTCTAAGCAACTCTGAGGGATGCATTTTCTATCAAATCAATATTGATGTTGCAGGAACTGAATATTTATTTTCCAATGAACAAGACTCCCGCACATTCGTTTCATGCACTTTTCATTGATAGAAAAAAATTGTTAATTGGCTTTTAACATATGTTTCTTTTTCTCTGAACCATATAACCAAAGAAACTTGTACCGCACAAATATTATGGCACAATAGATTGAAAGCAAACATTTTGAATGAAATATTTGCTTGCACACAAGTAATTTAATGAGTACTGTTTATTTCTTCCGTGAGATGCTTATTATTAAACTCAGGTGCTCGTTTCTATGAATCCTTAAATTGCAACGACTTTACAAAGATAATATTTACTACTTGAATTGAGTGAACTAGCATCCCTATTGTTTTTATCGGTGATTCCGGTAATATTTTAAAGAATTTTAATATTGTTTATTCACAAGCATCCTTAATCACAACGCTTGATATAGAAAGGAACCTTTTCCATTACAAAATTTAAAGAAACACTACTGCATAATTTTAGAAAACAATCCCCGGAAATTCTAGCGAATTGTAATTTTTGCAGGATAAACTTTTCTGACCAATATATAAACTAAGTTACAAAAAGAAAGCAAAATCAAGAAGCTTTGTAAAACATAAAACATACTTTAATTATCAAAATTATAATTGAAAATGTAAGCCAAACTATTACGAAGTGAATCCTAAAGAATCCTGACAAAGTTCTCCGAGAGACCAAAATAATGTCAAAATCTCTACTTGAACATCAATATTATTCAGTATGTTTTTGCTGTCGTTACTTAATCATTAATTGTTTCATTTAATGCAGAACAGTTTGCACGTGTTAATGTTAAGACAATGTTTAGATACTATCTTCTTTGTCATAATAGAGATGTTTCCCAACTTAGGTGATGTACTTTCTATTTTAAATGAAACATGTTTCTAATATAACGTGAAAAGCTGTCTATACAATATTTTTCTACGATAGTGTTTGCATGCGTTTTGCCATTATTTCATGTCTCATTTTCATTGATGCTACAGCACAGATTAAGTAACAATTTTGCCTGGTAAGAATACGTTAGTCTCAAGTCGATTGTGAATTTGTTACAAGTGAGCTAGAATGATTGCCTTCACACATTTGAAAATATCCATTTATGATGGTAAAGATGTTCCTAAAGTGTGCTCACAGCAATAGAGAAAAAAAAAGGTTCCACGTTAATTTGTTTTAGTGTAGGTACGTAGGGGAGATATAACTATTTTTATTATTTCTTTTACAGTTTTTATAATGTTATCGGGTTAAAGTCAACGGGATATAAAGTCGACTAAACTACCTTAAGGAACATGGTAAGATTTAGAGTTTATTTAATATACAATTACGAATGCGTCCTATTTGCCATCTCATGCAGTGCTTGTTTTATTTATTATTTTGCTTTACAACAATCTGATGTATGTAATTGCATGTAACGGCGAGAGCCTTCTTAAATATTGTATAGTAAACATAGTTAACGTTTGTGTTCCGCGTCATATGTATTACATGTAATAGTCCAGCCAGCATTCTATAGAATCACCTTAAAGAAGCTGCTTCTAACGTACTATTGTCAGGATGAATCACTTTCCATCTGGCATGATCTAGTAGATGTCTATGGCATGACCTAGTAAATGTCCATGGCATGATCTAATAGATGTCCATGGCAAGATCTAGTATATGTCCATGGCATGATCTAATAGATGTCCATGGCAATATCTAGTATATGTCCATGGCATGGTCTAATAGATGTCCATGACAAGATCTAGTATATGTCCATGGCATGATCTAATAGATGTCTATGTCAAGATCTAGGATATGTCCATGGCATGATCTAATATATGTCCATGGCATGATCTAATAGATGTCCATGGCATGATCTAGTTAATGTCCATGACATGATCTAATAGATGTCCATGGCAAGATCTAGTATATGTCCATAGCATCATCTAATAGATGTCCATAGCATGATCTAGTATATGTCCATAGCATCATCTAATAGATGACCATGGCAATATCTAGAAAATGTCCATGGCAAGATCTAGTATATTCCATGGCATGATCTAATAGATGTTCATGGCATGATCTAATAGATGTCCATGGCAAGATCTAGTATATGTCCATAACATGATCTAATAGATATCAATGGCAAGATCTAGTATATGTCCTTGGCATGATCTAATAGATGTCCATGGCATGATCTAATAGATGTCCATGGCAAGATCTAATACATGTCCATGGCAAGATCTAATATATGTCAATGGTATGGTCTAACATATCTCCATGGCAAGATCTAGTATATGTCCATTGCATGATCTAATAGATGTCCATGGCAAGATCTAGAATATGTCCATGACATGATCTAATAGATGTCCATAGCAAAATCTATTACATGTCCATGGCATGATAAAATAGATGTCTATAGAAAGATCTACTATATGTCCATGGCATGATCTAATAGATGTCCATGGCAAGATCTAGTATATGTCCGTGACAAGATCTAATATATATCTATCTACTATATGTCCATGGCATGATCTAATATATGTCCATGGCATGATCTAATGGATGTCTATGGCATGATCTAGTTAATGTCAATGGCAAGATCTAGTAAATGTCTGTGGCATGATCTATCAGATGTGCATGGCAAGATCTAGTATATGTCCATGGAATGATCTAATAGATGTCCATGGCAAGATCTAGTATATGTCCATGGCATGATCTAAAAGATGTCCATGGCAAGATCTAGTATATGTCCATGGCATGATCTAATAAACGTCAATGGCATGACCTAATAGATGTCCATGGCAAGATCTTGTATATGTCCATGGCATGATCTAATAGATATCCATGGCAAGATCTAGTATATGTCCATGACATGATCAAATAGATTTCCATGCAACGATCTAGTATATCTCCATGGCATGATCTAATAGATGTCCATGGCAAGATCTAGTATATATCCATGGCATGATCTAAAAGATGTCCATGGCATGATCTAATATATGTCCATGGCATAATCTATGTAATGTCCATGACAAGATCTAGTATATGTCCATGGAATGATCTAATATATGTCCATGGCATGACCTAATAGATGTCCATGGCATAATCTAGTTAATGTCCATGGCAAGATCTAGTAAATGTCCATAGCATGATCTAATACATGTCCATGGCAAGATCTAGAATATGTCCATGGCATGATCTAATATATGTCCATGACAAGATCTAGTAAATGTCCATGGAATGATCTAATAGATGTCCATGGCAAGATCTAGTATATGTCCATGGCATGATCTGATATATGTCCATGGCAAGATCTAGTATATGTCCATGGCATGATCTTATATATCTCCATTGCAAGATCTAGTATATGTCCATGGCAGGATCTAGTATATGTCCATGGCATGATCTAATATATGTCCATGGCAAGATCTAGTATATGTCCATGGCATGATCTAATAGATCTCCATGGCAAGATCTAATATATATCCATGCCAAGATCTATTATATGTCCATGGCATGATCTTATATATGTCCATGGCAAGATCTAGTATATGTCCATTGCATGATCTAATAGATGTCCATGGCAAGATCTAGTATATGTCCATTGCATGATCTGATAGATGTCCATGGCAAAATCTAGTAAATGTCCATGACAAGATCTAGTAAATTCAATGGAATCATCTAATAGATGTCCATGGAATGATCTAATATATGTCCATGGCAAGATCTAATATATGTCCATGGCATGATCTAATATATGTCCATGGCATGATCAAACAGATGTCTATGGTATGACCTAGTTAATGTCCATGGCAAGATCTTGTAAATGTCCATCGCTTGATCTAATAGATCTCCATGGTAAGATCTAGTATATGTCCATGGCATGATCTAATAGATGTACATGGCAAGATCTAGTAAATTTCCATGGCAAGATCTAGTATATCCCATGGCATGATCTAATAGACGTCCATGGCATGATCTAAAAGATGACCATGGCATGATCTAGTTAATGTCCGTGGCAAGATCTAGTATATATCCATGGCATCATCTAATAGATGTCCATGGCAAGATCTAATATATGTCCATGGCAAGATCTAATATATGTCCATGGCATGATCTAATATATGTCAATGGCATGATCAAATAGATGTCTATGGCATGATCTAGTTAATGTACATTGCAAGATCTAGTATATGTCCATGGCATGATCTAATAGAGGTCCATGACATGATCTAGTATATGTCCATGACATGATTTAATAGATATCCATGGCAAGATCCAGTATATGTCCATGACATGATCTAATGGATGTCCATGGCAAGATTTAGTATATGTCCATGGCATGATCTAATAGATGTCCATGGCAAGATCTAGTATATGTCCATGGTAAGATCTAGTATATGTCCATGGCATGATCTAAGAGATGTCCATGGAAAGATCTAGTGTATGTCTATGGCATGATCTAAAAGATGTCCATGGCATGATTTAATATATGTCCATGGCATGATCTAATAGATGTCCATGGCAAGATCTAGTATATTCCATGGCATGATCTAATTTATGTCAATGGCAAGATCTAGTATATTTCAATGGAATGATCTAATAGATTTCTATGGCAAGATCTAGTATATGTCCATAGCATGATATAGAAGATGTCCATGGCATGATCTAATATATGTCCATGATATAATCTAATATATGTCCATGGCATGATCTAATAGATGTCCATGGCAAGATCTAATATATGTCCATGGCATTATCTAATATATGTCCATGGCATGATCTAATAGATGTCTATGGCATGATCTAGTTAATGTCCATGGCAAGATCTGGTAAATGTCTATGGCAGGATATAATAGATGTCCATGGCAAGATCTAGTATATGTCCCTGGCATGATCTAATAAAGATCCATGGCAAGATCTAGTATATGTCCATGGTATGATCTAATATATGTCAATGGCAAGATTTAGTATATGTCCTTGACATGATTTAATAGATGTCCATGGCAAGATTTAGTATATATCCATGGCATGATCAAACAGATGTCCATGGCAAGATCTAGTATATGTTCATGGCAAGATCTAGTATATGTCCATGGCATGATCTAATATATGTCCATGGCAAGATCTATTATATCTCCTTGGCATCATATAAAAAATGTCCATGGCAAGATCTAGTATATGTCCATGGCATGATCTAATAGAGGTCCATGACATGATCTAGTATATGTCCATGACATGATTTAATAGATATCCATGGCAAGAACCAGTATATGTCCATGACATGATCTAATGGATGTCCATGGCAAGATTTAGTATATGTCCATGGCATGATATAATAGATGTCCATGGCAAGATCTAGTATATGTCCATGGTAAGATCTAGTATATGTCCATGGCATGATCTAAGAGATGTCCATGGAAAGATCTAGTGTATGTCTATGGCATGATCTAAAAGATGTCCATGGCATGATTTAATATATGTCCATGGCATGATCTAATTGATGTCCATGGCAAGATCTAGTATATTCCATAGCATGATCTAATATATGTCAATGGCAAGATCTAGTATATGTCAATGGCATGATCTAATAGATGTCTATGGCAAGATCTAGTATATGTCCATAGCATGATATAGAAGATGTCCATGGCATGATCAAATATATGTCCATGGCATAATCTAATATATGTCCATGGCATGATCTAATAGATGTCCATGGCAAGATCTAATATATGTCCATGGCATTATCTTATATATGTCCATGGCATGATCTAATAGATGTCTATGGCATGATCTAGTTAATGTCCATGGCAAGATCTGGTAAATGTCTATGGCATGATATAATAGATGTCCATGGCAAGATCTAGTATATGTCCCTGGCATGATCTAATAGAGATCCATGGCAAGATTTAGTATATGTCCATGGTATGATCTAATAGATGTCAATGGCAAAATCTAGTATATGTCCTTGACATGATTTAATAGATGTCCATGGCAAGATTTAGTATATATCCATGGCATGATCAAACAGACGTCCATGGCAAGATCTAGTATATGTTCATGGCAAGATCTAGTATATGTCCATGCCATGATGTAATATATGTCCATGGCAAGATCTATTATATCTCCGTGGCATTATCTAAAAGATGTCCATGGCATGATCTAATATATGTCCATGGCATGATCTAATAGATGTCCTTGGAATGATCTAGTATATGTCCATGGCATGATCTAATAGATGTCCATAGCATGATCTATTAGATGTCCATGGCATGACCTAATAGATGTCCAATGCAAGATCTACTATATGTCCATGTCATGATCTAATACATGTCCATGGCAAGATCTAGCATATGTCCATGGCATGATGTAATAGATTTCGATGGCAAGATCTAGTATAAGTCCAAAAAAGATCTAATACATGTCCATGGCATGATCTAATATATATCCATGGCATGATCTAAAAGATGTCCATGGCAAGATCTAGTATATGTCCATGGCATGATCTAATATATGTCCATGGCATAATCTATGTAATGTCCATGACATGATCTAGTATATGTCCATGGCATGATCTAATATATGTCCATGGCATGACCTAATAGATGTGCATGGCATGATCTAGTTAATGTCCATGGCAAAATCTAGTAAATGTCCATAGCATGAGCTAATATATGTCCATGGCAAGATCTAGAATATGTCCATGGCATGATCTAATAGATGTCCAGGGCAAGATCTAGTATATGTCCACGGCAAGATCTAGGATATGTCCATGGCATGATCTAGTAGATGTCCATGGCAAGATCTAGTATATGTCCATGGCATGATCTAATAGATCTCCATGCCAAGATCTAATATATATCTTTGGCAAGATATAATATATATCCATGGCATGATCTAATATATGTTCATGGCAAGATCTAGTATATGTCCATAGCATGATCTAATATACGTCCATGGCAAGATCTAGAATATGTCCATGGCATGATCTAATAGATGTCCAGGGCAAGATCTAGTATATGTCCATGGCACGTTCTAATAGATGTACATGGCAAGATCTAGTATATGTCCATGGCATGATTTAATATGTGTCCATGGCAAGATCTAGTATATGTCCATGGCATGATCTAAAATATGTGCATGGCAAGATCTAGTATATGTCCATGGCAAGATCTAGTATTTGTCCATTGCATCATCTAATAGATGTCCATGGCATGATCTAATATATGTCCATAGCATGATCTAATATATGTTCATGCCAGGATCTAGTATATGTCCATGGCATGATCTTATATATCTCCATTGCAAGATCTAGTATATGTCCTTGGCAAGATCTAGTATTTGTCCATGGCATGATCTAATAGATGTCCATGGCAAGATCTAGTATATGTCCATGGCATGATCTAATAGACCTCCATGGCATGATCTAATATATATCCTTGGCAAGATCTAGTATATGTCCATGGCATGATCTAATAGACCTCCATGGCATGATCTAATATATATCCTTGGTAAGATCTAGTATATGTCCATTGCATGATCTAATAGATGTCCATGGCAAGATCTAATACATGTCCAAGGCAAGATCTAGTAAATGTCCATGGCAAGATCTAGTATATTCAATGGCATTATCTAATAGATGTCCACGGAATGATCTAATAGATGTCCATGGCAAAATCTAGTATATGTCCATGGCATGATCTAATAGATGTACATGGCAAGATCTAGTAAATGTCCATGGCAAGATCTAGTATATTCCATGGCATGATCTAATAGATGTCCTTGGCATGATCTAGTCAATGTCCATGGCAAGATCTAGTATATGTCCATGGCATCATCTAAAAGATGTCCATGGCAAGATCTAATAGATGTCAATGGCAAAATCTAATATATGTCCATGGCATGATCTAATATATGTCAATGGCATGATCAAATAGATGTCTATGGCATAATCTAGTTAATGTCAATGACAAGATCTTATAAATGTCCATGGCATGATCTAATAGAGGTCTATGACAAAATCTAGTATATGTCCACGGCATGATCTAATGGATGTCAATGGCAAGATCTAGTATATGTCCATGACATGATCTAATTGATGTCCATGGCAAGATTTAGTATATATCCATGGCATGATCTAATAGATGTCCATTGCAAGATCTAGTATATGTCCATGGCATGATCTAATAGATGTCCATGACAAGATCTATTATAAGTCCCTGGCATGATCTAAATGATGTCCATGGCATGATCTAATATATGTCCATGGCATGATCTAATAGATGTCCATGGCAAGATCTAGTATATTCCATGGCATGATCTAACAGATGTCCATAGCAAGATCTAGTATATGTCATTGGCATGATCTAATAGATGTCCATGGCAAGATCTAGTATATGTCCATGGCATGATCTAAAAGATGTCCATGGCATGATATAATATATGTCCATGGCATGATCTAATAGATGTCCATGGCAAGATCTAGTGTATTCCATTGCATGATCTAATAGATGTCCATAGCAAGATCTAGTATATGTCCATGGCATGATCTAATAGATGTCCATGGCAGGATCTAGTAAATGTCCATGGCATGATCTAGTATACTCCATGGCATGATCTAATAGATGTCCTTGGAATGATCTAGTATATGTCCATGGCATGATCTAATAGATGTCCATAGCATGATCTATTAGATGTTCATTTCATGATCTAATAGATGTCTATGGCATGATCTAGTATATTTCCATGGCTGAATCTAATATAAGTCCATGGCATGATCTAATAGATGACCATGGCAAGATCTAGTATATGTCCATGGCATGATCTAATAGATGTCCATGGCAAGATCTAATATATGTCCATAGCATGATCTAATAGATGTCCATGGCAAGATCTAAGATATGTCCATGGCATGATCTAATAGATGTCCAGGCAAGATCTAAGATATGTCCATGCCAGGATCTAATAGATGTCCATGGAATGATCTAGTATACGTCCATGGCATGATCTAATAGATGTCCATAGCATGATCTAGTAGATGTCCATGGCATGATCTAATAGATTCCACGGCATGATCTAATATATGTCCATGGCAAGACCTAGTATATATCCATGGCATGATCTAAAAGATGTCCATGGCATGATCTAATATATGTCCATGGCATAATCTATGTAATGTCCATGACAAGATCTAGTATATGTCCATGGAATGATCTAATATATGTCCATGGCATGACCTAATAGATGTCCATGGCATAATCTAGTTAATGTCCATGGCAAGATCTAGTAAATGTCCATAGCATGATCTAATACATGTCCATGGCAAGATCTAGAATATGTCCATGGCATGATCTAATATATGTCCATGACAAGATCTAGTAAATGTCCATGGAATGATCTAATAGATGTCCATGGCAAGATCTAGTATATGTCCATGGCATGATCTGATATATGTCCATGGCAAGATCTAGTATATGTCCATGGCATGATCTTATATATCTCCATTGCAAGATCTAGTATATGTCCATGGCAGGATCTAGTATATGTCCATGGCATGATCTAATATATGTCCATGGCAAGATCTAGTATATGTCCATGGCATGATCTAATAGATCTCCATGGCAAGATCTAATATATATCCATGCCAAGATCTATTATATGTCCATGGCATGATCTTATATATGTCCATGGCAAGATCTAGTATATGTCCATTGCATGATCTAATAGATGTCCATGGCAAGATCTAGTATATGTCCATTGCATGATCTGATAGATGTCCATGGCAAAATCTAGTAAATGTCCATGACAAGATCTAGTAAATTCAATGGAATCATCTAATAGATGTCCATGGAATGATCTAATATATGTCCATGGCAAGATCTAATATATGTCCATGGCATGATCTAATATATGTCCATGGCATGATCAAACAGATGTCTATGGTATGACCTAGTTAATGTCCATGGCAAGATCTTGTAAATGTCCATCGCTTGATCTAATAGATCTCCATGGTAAGATCTAGTATATGTCCATGGCATGATCTAATAGATGTACATGGCAAGATCTAGTAAATTTCCATGGCAAGATCTAGTATATCCCATGGCATGATCTAATAGACGTCCATGGCATGATCTAAAAGATGACCATGGCATGATCTAGTTAATGTCCGTGGCAAGATCTAGTATATATCAATGGCATCATCTAATAGATGTCCATGGCAAGATCTAATATATGTCCATGGCAAGATCTAATATATGTCCATGGCATGATCTAATATATGTCAATGGCATGATCAAATAGATGTCTATGGCATGATCTAGTTAATGTACATTGCAAGATCTAGTATATGTCCATGGCATGATCTAATAGAGGTCCATGACATGATCTAGTATATGTCCATGACATGATTTAATAGATATCCATGGCAAGATCCAGTATATGTCCATGACATGATCTAATGGATGTCCATGGCAAGATTTAGTATATGTCCATGGCATGATCTAATAGATGTCCATGGCAAGATCTAGTATATGTCCATGGTAAGATCTAGTATATGTCCATGGCATGATCTAAGAGATGTCCATGGAAAGATCTAGTGTATGTCTATGGCATGATCTAAAAGATGTCCATGGCATGATTTAATATAAGTCCATGGCATGATCTAATAGATGTCCATGGCAAGATCTAGTATATTCCATGGCATGATCTAATTTATGTCAATGGCAAGATCTAGTATATTTCAATGGAATGATCTAATAGATTTCTATGGCAAGATCTAGTATATGTCCATAGCATGATATAGAAGATGTCCATGGCATGATCTAATATATGTCCATGATATAATCTAATATATGTCCATGGCATGATCTAATAGATGTCCATGGCAAGATCTAATATATGTCCATGGCATTATCTAATATATGTCCATGGCATGATCTAATAGATGTCTATGGCATGATCTAGTTAATGTCCATGACAAGATCTGGTAAATGTCTATGGCAGGATATAATAGATGTCCATGGCAAGATCTAGTATATGTCCCTGGCATGATCTAATAAAGATCCATGGCAAGATCTAGTATATGTCCATGGTATGTTCTAATATATGTCAATGGCAAGATCTAGTATATGTCCTTGACATGATTTAATAGATGTCCATGGCAAGATTTAGTATATATCCATGGCATGATCAAACAGATGTCCATGGCAAGATCTAGTATATGTTCATGGCAAAATCTAGTATATGTCCATGGCATGATCTAATATATGTCCATGGCAAGATCTATTATATCTCCTTGGCATCATATAAAAAATGTCCATGGCAAGATCTAGTATATGTCCATGGCATGATCTAATAGAGGTCCATGACATGATCTAGTATATGTCCATG
Organism: Unio delphinus; assembly: GCA_029339505.1. Taxonomy (NCBI): domain Eukaryota; kingdom Metazoa; phylum Mollusca; class Bivalvia; order Unionida; family Unionidae; genus Unio; species Unio delphinus. The sequence goes on from JAQISU010000101.1 coordinate 4,399,092, forward strand.
ACATGATTTAATAGATATCCATGGCAAGAACCAGTATATGTCCATGACATGATCTAATGGATGTCCATGGCAAGATTTAGTATATGTCCATGGCATGATATAATAGATGTCCATGGCAAGATCTAGTATATGTCCATGGTAAGATCTAGTATATGTCCATGGCATGATCTAAGAGATGTCCATGGAAAGATCTAGTGTATGTCTATGGCATGATCTAAAAGATGTCCATGGCATGATTTAATATATGTCCATGGCATGATCTAATTGATGTCCATGGCAAGATCTAGTATATTCCATAGCATGATCTAATATATGTCAATGGCAAGATCTAGTATATGTCAATGGCATGATCTAATAGATGTCTATGGCAAGATCTAGTATATGTCCATAGCATGATATAGAAGATGTCCATGGCATGATCAAATATATGTCCATGGCATAATCTAATATATGTCCATGGCATGATCTAATAGATGTCCATGGCAAGATCTAATATATGTCCATGGCATTATCTTATATATGTCCATGGCATGATCTAATAGATGTCTATGGCATGATCTAGTTAATGTCCATGGCAAGATCTGGTAAATGTCTATGGCATGATATAATAGATGTCCATGGCAAGATCTAGTATATGTCCCTGGCATGATCTAATAGAGATCCATGGCATGATTTAGTATATGTCCATGGTATGATCTAATAGATGTCAATGGCAAAATCTAGTATATGTCCTTGACATGATTTAATAGATGTCCATGGCAAGATTTAGTATATATCCATGGCATGATCAAACAGACGTCCATGGCAAGATCTAGTATATGTTCATGGCAAGATCTAGTATATGTCCATGCCATGATCTAATATATGTCCATGGCAAGATCTATTATATCTCCGTGGCATTATCTAAAAGATGTCCATGGCATGATCTAATATATGTCCATGGCATGATCTAATAGATGTCCTTGGAATGATCTAGTATATGTCCATGGCATGATCTAATAGATGTCCATAGCATGATCTATTAGATGTCCATGGCATGACCTAATAGATGTCCAATGCAAGATCTACTATATGTCCATGTCATGATCTAATACATGTCCATGGCAAGATCTAGCATATGTCCATGGCATGATGTAATAGATTTCGATGGCAAGATCTAGTATAAGTCCAAAAAAGATCTAATACATGTCCATGGCATGATCTAATATATATCCATGGCATGATCTAAAAGATGTCCATGGCAAGATCTAGTATATGTCCATGGCATGATCTAATATATGTCCATGGCATAATCTATGTAATGTCCATGACAAGATCTAGTATATGTCCATGGCATGATCTAATATATGTCCATGGCATGACCTAATAGATGTGCATGGCATGATCTAGTTAATGTCCATGGCAAAATCTAGTAAATGTCCATAGCATGATCTAATATATGTCCATGGCAAGATCTAGAATATGTCCATGGCATGATCTAATAGATGTCCAGGGCAAGATCTAGTATATGTCCACGGCAAGATCTTGGATATGTCCATGGCATGATCTAGTAGATGTCCATGGCAAGATCTAGTATATGTCCATGGCATGATCTAATAGATCTCCATGCCAAGATCTAATATATATCTTTGGCAAGATATAATATATATCCATGGCATGATCTAATATATGTTCATGGCAAGATCTAGTATATGTCCATAGCATGATCTAATATACGTCCATGGCAAGATCTAGAATATGTCCATGGCATGATCTAATAGATGTCCAGGGCAAGATCTAGTATATGTCCATGGCACGTTCTAATAGATGTACATGGCAAGATCTAGTATATGTCCATGGCATGATTTAATATGTGTCCATGGCAAGATCTAGTATATGTCCATGGCATGATCTAAAATATGTGCATGGCAAGATCTAGTATATGTCCATGGCAAGATCTAGTATTTGTCCATTGCATCATCTAATAGATGTCCATGGCATGATCTAATATATGTCCATAGCATGATCTAATATATGTTCATGCCAGGATCTAGTATATGTCCATGGCATGATCTTATATATCTCCATTGCAAGATCTAGTATATGTCCTTGGCAAGATCTAGTATTTGTCCATGGCATGATCTAATAGATGTCCATGGCAAGATCTAGTATATGTCCATGGCATGATCTAATAGACCTCCATGGCATGATCTAATATATATCCTTGGCAAGATCTAGTATATGTCCATGGCATGATCTAATAGACCTCCATGGCATGATCTAATATATATCCTTGGTAAGATCTAGTATATGTCCATTGCATGATCTAATAGATGTCCATGGCAAGATCTAATACATGTCCAAGGCAAGATCTAGTAAATGTCCATGGCAAGATCTAGTATATTCAATGGCATTATCTAATAGATGTCCACGGAATGATCTAATAGATGTCCATGGCAAAATCTAGTATATGTCCATGGCATGATCTAATAGATGTACATGGCAAGATCTAGTAAATGTCCATGGCAAGATCTAGTATATTCCATGGCATGATCTAATAGATGTCCTTGGCATGATCTAGTCAATGTCCATGGCAAGATCTAGTATATGTCCATGGCATCATCTAAAAGATGTCCATGGCAAGATCTAATAGATGTCAATGGCAAAATCTAATATATGTCCATGGCATGATCTAATATATGTCAATGGCATGATCAAATAGATGTCTATGGCATAATCTAGTTAATGTCAATGGCAAGATCTTATAAATGTCCATGGCATGATCTAATAGAGGTCTATGACAAAATCTAGTATATGTCCACGGCATGATCTAATGGATGTCAATGGCAAGATCTAGTATATGTCCATGACATGATCTAATTGATGTCCATGGCAAGATTTAGTATATATCCATGGCATGATCTAATAGATGTCCATTGCAAGATCTAGTATATGTCCATGGCATGATCTAATAGATGTCCATGACAAGATCTATTATAAGTCCCTGGCATGATCTAAATGATGTCCATGGCATGATCTAATATATGTCCATGGCATGATCTAATAGATGTCCATGGCAAGATCTAGTATATTCCATGGCATGATCTAACAGATGTCCATAGCAAGATCTAGTATATGTCATTGGCATGATCTAAAAGATGTCCATGGCATGATATAATATATGTCCATGGCATGATCTAATAGATGTCCATGGCAAGATCTAGTATATTCCATTGCATGATCTAATAGATGTCCATAGCAAGATCTAGTATATGTCCATGGCATGATCTAATAGATGTCCATGGCAGGATCTAGTAAATGTCCATGGCATGATCTAGTATACTCCATGGCATGATCTAATAGATGTCCTTGGAATGATCTAGTATATGTCCATGGCATGATCTAATAGATGTCCATAGCATGATCTATTAGATGTTCATTTCATGATCTAATAGATGTCTATGGCATGATCTAGTATATTTCCATGGCTGAATCTAATATAAGTCCATGGCATGATCTAATAGATGACCATGGCAAGATCTAGTATATGTCCATGGCATGATCTAATAGATGTCCATGGCAAGATCTAATATATGTCCATAGCATGATCTAATAGATGTCCATGGCAAGATCTAAGATATGTCCATGGCATGATCTAATAGATGTCCAGGCAAGATCTAAGATATGTCCATGCCAGGATCTAATAGATGTCCATGGAATGATCTAGTATACGTCCATGGCATGATCTAATAGATGTCCATAGCATGATCTAGTAGATGTCCATGGCATGATCTAATAGATTCCACGGCATGATCTAATATATGTCCATGGCAAGATCTAGTATATGTCCATGGCATGATCTAATAGATGTCCATGGCATGATCTAGTATATTTCCATGGCATGATCTAATAGATTCCACGGCATGATCTAATAGATGTCCATGGCAAGATGTAATAGATGTCCAAGGCAAGATCTAGTATATGTCCATGGCATGATCTAATAGATGTCCATGGTAAGATCTAGTAATATGTCCATGGCATGATCTAATAGATGTCCATGGCAAGATCTAGTATATGTCCATGGCATGATCTAATAGATGTCCATGTCATGATCTAGTATATGTCCATGGCATGATTAATTAGATATCCATGGCATGATCTAGTATATGACCATGGCATGATCTAGTAGATTCCATGGCATGATCTAATAGATGTCCATAATACAACGGTTGATATTAAAAGCATTTGATGATTTCATATTATATGCTTACATCTGTGCCAAATAACGATTTCATACCCTATGGCCGTTTTAATACAAAATGATATGCGTTCTTCCGCATCTGTTCAACATGAAAAATGTAGGTCATTGGTTAGGATTCTTGATAGTAGGTGCTGCTTTGGGTTTGCTAAACTGATGTTTGGTTTTTATTTAACCTTAAATGGGCCATTCCCAAAGTTACCTTTAACAAATCCAAGAACACATTACAGATTCGTTGTGATGGTAGCAGCGTAACAGTGGTTTTATATAATGCAGGAAAGAGCTGATTGGATGGAGTACTATATACTTGAATGATGATACATTTCGTAATGCTTAACGTCATCTCATTGTGTTCCTGCATTCAAGAAACGTGTCTGCATATTGCTGTAGACGCAACCTGTCATTCTAGCAACGTTTGTTGTTACACTAAGTGGACTTGTGCCAAGAGGCACATATTTGTATGTAAGAGGTCGGCAAAAGTTATTTATATAGAAAAAGAATAGAGTAATATGAAGTACAGATCCCTTGGTACAGAAAAAGCGTAATGGGGCCATTTTATGAAGTACAGTTCCCTTGGTATAGTAAAAGCGTAATGGGGCGATTTTGGATGCGGTCTTTACTTTGGTGCCCTCAATTCATCTCCGAGTGTCTCAAATACCTATGTAATATGATAACTGCCGTGAGAATTTCATGGCGTGTATCCTTATCGAAAGTTTTGTTAGAAATTTCATATCGTTTTGATTGCGTTCATTCAAGTTGCTAACATTTCACAACTTGTCACGAAGGGTTGTAATATTTGGGCTTTAAATCAATGTATGATAATCTGTATATGTTTTCCAGTAAATGAGAGACCATATTGTGCTCGTGAGCGGTTATACGTTCATCTGAGGTAGTTTATAGTAGCATAGAGTAATATTGCTCAAAGTACAAATAAAATGCTATGCTTATAAAACTACATGTATTGACTTTACAATCGATCACGGAGAGAGAGAGAGAGAGAGAGAGAGAGAGAGAGAGAGAGAGAGAGAGAGAGAGAGAGAGAGAGAGATGTTATTATCGCATTGTTGAGTTTTTCATGTAACGGATTTCTGAATACTATATACCTAAGGTACCCATTGAGTTAGAAGATATCTGTTGATACAACTAAGGTCTTCATCTCAGCTAATGTCTTCATCTCAGAATGTATTGATACCGTCATCTGGAAGCAATACTAATTAATCGGTAGGTTTTCTGATGAAAATTGAAAATATAATGGTACATTTTGACAATAAGAAATATCACTTTCTTAGCTGATATATTAATATTATATATATTCCTCCCGGTATTTTGGATGAAACCCATATAGTGGTGTCCTTCTACTAATTTATACGCTTGCTGAATATCAAAGTATATTTTAATTTGTTGCCTTTATTCACAAGATATGAAAAATTTAATATAAAACATGCCAACATCTACGCTTAATACCCAATTGCATCCTAGATCACAATTGTGCCACCTATCTAACACCCTAGATGGCATATAATTTTATATCAAATATGCTGGACATAATGAACAGAACATTAATCATATAGACACACTAATAAAACCGATTGTAGTAATGCCGCCCCACCGGCGTCCATGATGATAATTCAATTGAAAATAACATATTGGAGCGTTAGTTGGGCTGAACATTAATTATACACAAAGACATTTTGGAGAGCACATTGACAATCTTTGAGTGCCTTATGCATAATTAGTCGTGAAAGTTTCAGTGTTTATAAATGAAATGTCTGGTCACTTGAATCCGGCAATCACCTAAGAAAGCAAATTTCGCTGTGTTATTAAGATGCTGGCAGGTAAGTGTAAAGGAGAACGGTGTTTGATTGATATATAAGAACAGTAGCAGTTGGAACTATTTTCAATGTCTCCAAATCTGCAAGTGATTGGTTTAAAGGCAAAAGTACCAATCAGCTGTAAACCCGCTTTTGCCTCATTTGCACATTTGACAGCTTATACTTCAAATTAATTTTGGTTATTGCAAGTTGTACATTGAGTAAATGGAACACATACATGAAGTAAATGTAACTGTATCACGAAAATCAATCAGATACAGGAAGACAATTGAACTGGCAGTTCCTTGTAAATCGCCATTTTAAACCCATCCTAACGAAAATTACAGTTTAACCTAGATTTTTTTTCTTGATGAAAAGAATCCCATGAACTTTTCATATCTTATTAATGTAAACATGTTTCTTGCTGAAGTGTATCTCCTTTTCAAACATTTCTACAAATCCTAATCGCACTTGCGCTATAATATTTAATTCAATAGAAAAAATGCTTCCTAATATGAATACGTCTTTAAATAAGCAATTACATAGTTGCACAGGCGGATTTAAACTTCACTGATGTAAAAAATTAAAATGTCCGATGAAGATTGTATCTCCTTAAACAGCTTGTAATAAATGTCCTTGGATGTAGTAGTGCCCATGGTAAAATAACGTTTTAGCAAAGCACTTTGCTTCTCTATATCATTTACGCCAATAATAACCCTTGTCATTAAGTTTCTTTACATCCTATAATCTGTACTTAATAGTGTTAAAGTAGAAAAACATATCAGTGAGATCAATAATGGAACATATATATATATTGATATATTATATACATTGATCAGAACGAAATACACATTGACGATTGTGTTACTTTCGTAGTTTGAAGTGAACGAATTACTAATAAAAAATCCTGCCTGATCAAAGATCAAAAACGATTCTAACTGTGCCGATATCGAATAGATCTAAACATTATCATTATGATTGTAAATATTTATATTTTGATGTCTTAAAAATAATTAACTGGATTAAAAACATCTACACAAATACTACGCATAAGTCTTCGATCCTTTAAGTAATGCATGTAATGGGCAATAATTGTAGTCTAATTAGAGACATAATGCCATTGTTGCACACAATTATTCTTCCCAAAATATCAAGTTTATAAAATCTGCACATGTGCATCAGATAAATATGATATCACTATGGAAACACCTTTATCTAATCTTACAAAACGTTTACAATAACTCTCCTCATTTAACGTTCCAGTAAGTAAGTAACATAAGTAATAGTTATGTTTATATCTAAATTGACTAAGATTTGTAGCTCAAAGTAAAAGTTAATATGAGCTATCTTCAGAAATTTTTTATAACGTTATGTATGTATGTATGTATGTATGTATGTATGTATGTATGTATGTATGTATGTATGTATACGGTTTTTATACCATTTTATAGCTTGATTTTATTCTTTACTCGTTATTTAAAATAATAGCACAAGTCTTTCACCTTAGGTTAGACAAATGTAGCACTCCGAAACGTTTACTTTTCTCTAAAATATATTGACATGTATGTTTACAACTTTGACTATGTTAGTATTTTATAAATAAAAACCTTTTAATATGAAGCTACGGTAAATTTGACGCTATCTGGAACACATTAAATGCTAACTTGTGACCCATTTGCTAGAATTTCATTCCATGTTACAGGACGACATTAACGGAAAGACGTCCAGCTGTTTTCAGCAGAAACCACCACGTGGATCCGTATTCCTTTACATCATGTCACGGAAACAAATAATTATAACCATGGCTTTAATGTATGTCCTCGTACGCTAAACGTATAATAGCTTCAACGATGGCACGACGTCAACAATGGCACGACTTCAAACGTATTGTTACACGCAAAGGGGTATCCACTTGATCGAGCGGTGTCATTACCCTGGCGTGAGTCACGTTGGAAGTCATGTTTTCCCCAAATTTCCAAAGATAAATATTGCCATTTCAAAAAGAACACTTTTATATACAACTGAATCTTAATATGGACTATGTTACACCAGGGACAGTCATTCGGCTTGTACCTAAATTCACTACTAACGACCCCAGCATGGTTCAAATTCACTAACACTCGGCTCTGTGACGTTTGCTCCTACTAATTGGCTAACTTTTTCGGGCTAGTAATATTTCCAATGCACCGAAGACCAAATACTCACACAAATAAATCTAAGAATTGCTTAAAAACGTGGTACTGGTAAATATACATACTCCAAATTTATTACAGTATAATAGCTTCAACGATGGCACGACGTCAACAATGGCACGACGTCAACAATGCCTCGACTTCAAAGATAGCACGACTTTAACGATGCTGCGATTTCAACGTTGAAACGACTGCACCCATGGCACGACTGCAACCGAATGACGTAGTGATCTACTTTCAATTTTTAACTTTATTGTCACCATGGTAACTTTATATCGTTATGGAATTAAAACAAATTTCGCTTAGGTTTATTTTAACACAAGATACACTTGTACTCGCAATATCCTTCCAAGCTAACACAATGTATATATTAACCTTCCTACCTGAGTTAAGATCTTTCTGCGAAGATAAGATTCGGGCTCATGCAAGAACATTGTATCTTCGGTGAATGACTTTCTCAATGGTTGATTTTCAAATGATTAGATATACATACGCTGCCCCATCGGTAACTATATGTGAAACAGTTTCAGCTGTTTTTGCAGCATGATTGTTAATAAAGCAAAAGCGAATTGAAATATAATGGAATATGTTCTCTGCATATAATGGTAATGATACATAATTACTTTTAGCTTATGGTTGGGTCATTGGTGCCTTCAAATACATTTAGAAGCGTAATGTAATGCTTGGAGGAATGCTATTGGCTACGAAATGTTTCAGAACAAGCACGTCGATTTTATATTATGTAAAAACACTATTTGATTATTTATCCCATCTGGTTGAAGTGATATTATTCCAAGTAGATTACAGAACCTACCTTCACTAAAGTACTGTTCGTATCGAATTTCTCCTTGAACAGTTGCAGGATGATCCATTAACAACAATAAATGAAACACCGACATAATTGGTTTATACGGAATATTAACTTTATTTGCTTGATAAAGCGGGCAGATCACGTTATTAGTAGAGCTATTGTCTGTTCCTTTTTGTCTCTGTAATGATGAATTATATTAAATGAATAGCTAGTTATATTGAAAAACTATAGGATATTTTAAAAATGAAAATGAAAGGAATCAGAATTGCACCTTAAAGACATACGACCTAATTGAACACTACTAAGGTCAGCACCATATACTTTTTCGCAGCAACTCGATTTTTAGTGACGCTCTTGAGGAGTTAGTTTCTGGCTATGATATAACATGAAAAAGTAATTTGTTTTGCATTCTGTCTACAAGTGTTTTGTATCATTTTAAGTCACCTGGAAACGAAAACGTCATGAGACAATGTATATTAAATAAGGTTGCTTCATACTCTGTATAGTAGTACATGGCATACAGTCAACTGTTTACACCAAAATAGAATCGGGTGGGTTTTCGGACCTGCAGCATAACACAATTGATGGTGATACAAATACAATATTTAATGACGAATGATTTGAATGAAAAATTAATCATAATTAGTATGTATGTGTATACAGTCCCAATATTAAAGAAATTAAAATAAAAAGCACGCGATTGAATAATGAAAATACAAATAAATGACCTTGCACGGTACAACAACAAGGGAGGAATGGTTTACACTGATTTTCACCACAACAGGAATGGTGCGTGGTACTCAAACAGTAAAACATGGAGCATTATACATATATATATATATATATATATATATATATATATATATATATATATATATATATATATATATATATATATAGATAGATAGATAGATAGATAGATAGATAGATAGATAGATAGATATGGCATTGGAAATGTTTGATACAACGAAAGCCCCTAAAACATAAACAGCACGTGCCAAGCCATCGCCGTCAGTGTATTTTTTGTGTGTGCCACCGAACCAACAAACAAAACTGTTGACCCACAGATTACATCCTTACTCCGCAAAGAGAAGAAAAAGAAATGGACTGCCTTATAGTTTAGTCAAACCATAGGAACATGTCCGTCTTGTCCAACGTTTCAACACCCATGCGATCTATCGCGTTCAAACAGCCTCCAAAAATGTTACAGACACCGTGAGCGAATGTTGTCTGAATGTTTTGAAAGGCACAACACATTTGTCTCCACAACAGAAAGAAATAGTTAGCCAAACATGGACACAATCTTTCACAAATGGCCCAAATGAGAATCCTAATCCGTCAAAAGAAAACGAGGAGGATTTTTACCCCTGTTAGCACCTTTTCCTAAACCAATAGTAGGTTCCGCGTTGCGACACATGTGAAGTAGTTTACCCATGGTTCCAATAAAAAAAACGGCCAAGAAGATAAAGAGACCGCAGGAGTTGATAGATCTAAGACGTAACCATTGTAATCAGATGGAAGGACGAACAAATGGCTTTAGTGCCTTACAAACGATGAAATACCATCGATGGCAAGACAAAAGCAACTTAAGGCAAATTAAAACCCAATCTTCATTTGACCTAGATGTCGAAGGTACAACTTGAATTGCAATTGTTGATGGAGCGCATCAATTTGTCAGAAACGGAATAATCCCATAGGTAGATCAAGTGTTGCAATAACTGCAACTCTTTCCACGGAAAGCGTTACACGAATCAGACTATAAAATACTTTAAGATCTTGATAAAAGATCCATCACCACTACCCCCAGTGACCAAAGCAGAAAAGGAGAAGGACAAGAGTTTAAAATTCGACAACGTTAATAACACCACCAGATAACGTATGCACGTTCACAGCGCCAACTTGATTGGTTGGATAGACAAGATTGATGGCAATCCTTTATTCTACAGAAGAGAAAAGGAAGGTGAAGACAGAAGTGCAACAAGAACCGATTACTTATGTTCAGACATCCTCCTGCTCGAGGGCTATTGCTCGCATGACCAAAATGAATTGCAACTGAAGAGAGAGTGACCTATTAACAAAAACGGTGAAGGTTTAAGACTACATTTACTACAATCCAACCCATCCTGCGGAGTACGGACGAGTTTAGAAATGGTATCGTGCAGGTAAACTTCGACTAAAAAGTATCCATTTACCTAATGTAAAACAACGATGGTTACAAGAACAAGCGTCATAATCCTTACATAAGCTCATTTGACATAATTTTTCCAGTAGTCCCCGCCAGTGGAGGTCATCTACCATGAATGGTAAGCCGATTGAGACAATGTCTTTCTTTCGGTCACGTACAATTGTAGCTACAATTATTTATTTTGTGACGACATCTTTCTAAAGCACCAGAGAGGGTGAATCAGACAACCTTGTAGAGTAGTCGATTCGGCAATCTAAGGCTTCTTCGAAAATTGTAAAAAAAAAAGAGCGTCGATTCGGTAAATTGAGGCTTCCTCAAAGACGCCATTGTCGTTGTCATTCACCCTCTCTGCTGCTATGGGTTAACAATTCTTTACGATGAAAATCGCTAAGATTTCACAAACAGACTACTTTGTAGGACCTCACCTTGTAGATCAATCAGATTATTAGACTGGTCAGTGAGTTTGAAGTTGATTCTCGTTAGCGGCGAATTATTATGACATCGCATATTGACTGGATTAGTTGGATCCTCAATAATAAGAAATCCTGGAGGAGCTGTTGGTGCAAAAGAGTATAAAATATATCCTTGCTGAGCTTGATTTGATCGCTCGAGATTTATTTGATAGCTTCCTTCGATAACATCACATACTAAATTCAATGCAATCACCGAGGATATATTTAGGTTGAACGGAGCAATATGCCTACCACCGCCGTCTGGGTCATTATTATATGTCAGGATAGTTGTTTGTGGTTTTGGTGTTGTTTTTTTCCATGCGTCATGGATTTTTTGGAAACCTTCATCGATAACATCATTTAGAGATTTTTGTAGTTCTGAGATATTATATCTGTGTAGTTTGAGCGTGGAAATATCTTCTACGAGTATATTATATACTGTCGCAAACTCCGTTTTCGTTTTAGAATTAATGTCACCTAATACCTCTTGAATAATTTGCGAATGAAATGTTTCCATGTCATTGATGATTTTGTTACATATTTCTACGACGCTGATAAATTCATCTCGGGTGAGAGCACCGGATTTAAGAGATATTAACACCAGCGAAATATCATTATTCATCGCTGTGAAATTTTCAGTGATTTTATCCTGTCGAGTTGTTAAGTATCGTCTATCATTCCAGTGAAAAAAATTTAACCTATTGTAACCACTATAGCTTTTTACTGGATTATCAGATTTTATTCTGTCAGTGATATAATCAGATTTTTGTGGTTCAGGTGTTTTGTTAACTTGTCGAGGTGGGATTTCAGGCCCCCCTAGTATTGTTCTTATAGAACTCTGATAGATATCTACGACATAACTAGGCGAGTTTATCTCGATCGCAGATGATAGTGTTGGTTCATGAACTGTTATATCGATTTTCGATTCTGTTCCGGTAATGGATTTTATTCTACGCGCTAATTCAGCATTGATTTGTTCAATTTGGTAAGATCCAGATGATATCAAAACAATGCTCCAGTCTGGAGTTTCATCGGGTTTATTCTTATTCGCAAATACCAAGGAATTATTCGGTTGTTGACCACCAAATGCTACCGACCTAATATTAGGCCAACTGTGATACATTCGTAGTTCTGCTAACGCGATCTCCTTCACGGGAATCGGAGTAGGGAAATTCACACTAATTCAGGATTCGTTGATGTTATTGAGATCATGCTGGTTTGTACTGGGTTTGTGTTCTCCACTATTCGCTGAAGTAGTTCTTGCGGTGTTGTCATTGTTATTATATTCATGTTGTATTTCTAATTTTGACATCGCGGCATCATAAATACTTAACATTGCTGAGAACATGCTATCTGATATAAATGTATATTGTCTTGCGGTTTGCGTTGGCTGCATGATGATATTTTATTTTTTGTTATTATCAAAATTATTCCCGCGATTGTTTTCGCCGCTGATATACAAATTGGAACAGCTATCGGAGCAATCATTGTCACCGAGGAGAGTATATTTCCGGCTCCGGTGATTACACCACTCACCGAGTACACAATAATATCAATTGTGGTGATTCTTCGTCGGTATTTTTTCATTTTTATTCGGTACTCCTCAGAAAGAGTTTTGAGTTTTGTTGAAAATTCTCTGACTTTGATCATAGCGGTATTGAGATACTGAAGGTACCGTTGATGACGACATTTTATTTCAAAATCAGTTTACGATTTCAATTTAGTTGTTTACTCAAATACGCTACGAATTCCAAATACCATGATACTGAAACCATAGCCAAATTCTTATCATTGGATGCTATCGTGAATCGTTTAGTTGTATCCTTGTCGATGATCGTTGATATCGTATTGTTGACCCCAGATGAACTCGACGATGATATATTAAATTGAGTCGGCGTCACCTTTGACGGTTGCAGTGATATCTAATTTGTTGTCTAAAGGAGTCCACGCAAATTATCCGTGTTGGATCCTGTATACTACGTTGTTGGTTCTTTCATGGGGAGTTTTTGTTTTTTCAAAGATTGTTATCATCCTCGGAAAATCATCTTTGATTGCTTCGATAAAGTTTTTCATCTCATCGATGGATTTTTTAATATCAGGGAGTTTTATGTCGAGTTTATCCTTCGTGGTTGTAAAAAATTTCTCGATGAGGTTTTTTACGAAATGATGTAAACTTGTCAACGTGGTCTTCATATTTGGCTTGAAGTGTTGCTAGTGCCAATATAGAATTTTTTGTCTCTGTGAGCTTCGGTGTGGTCACGGGTGGATTTCCAAGGAAATTTAATAACGGCTTGTCAATATTGTTAATTCGTTCCAAGATAGTTGAAATAAGTACACCCGGTTTGAGTTTACCCTGATCGTAAAATAACGCGACAGTATTCTCTACTGCGTTGCGTTGTTTAACTAAAATATCAAGGGAAACATTACTAGTTTTAAATTTACCCTGGCGATCTTGGAATACAACTATTTCATTGGGATCAACACTTGTTAAGTTAATGTCTCAGCTATTTCATCTTCGATCTTTTTTTTATCACCGGTCGCAGATGTTTATGTAGTTGGTTTCTTCAGCGCTGATAAAGATCTCCCCCAAATATCAATCATGTTATTCTATATAATCTCTCTCTAAAATCTTTTCGTTGACGACTTCGTCGTTACCAGCGACTGCTAGTATATTCATTTACGACAACATGTTGTGTTTTTCCAGATGTTGAAATAGCGTCAAGGACATTTAATACTTCATTGCCGCATATTGGTGGGTCATTCTTTTGTTGTGTTGGTAGCGTAGAATACACAACGAGGGGTGTTTAAACGGTTTACATAACGCATAAATTCCTTCGGCGGCGCTAATCCATATGAATCGATCACCAAATATCAATCATGTTATTCTATATAATATCTCTCTAAAATCTTTTCGTTGACGACTTCGTCGTTACCAGCGACTGCTGGTATATTCATTTACGACAACATGTGGTGGTTTTCCAGATGTTGAAATAGCGTCAAGGACATTTAATACTTCATTGCCGCATATTGGTGGTCATTCATTTGTTGTGTTGGTAGCGTAGAATACACAACGAGGGGTGTTTAAACGGTTTATATAACGCATAAACTCCTTCGGCGGCGTTAATCCATATGAATCGAAATAAGCAATTGTACGCGGATCAATCGCGTATGCGACCCAGTGAGTACCAGGTCCGATGCTGTTATCGAGATTAATAATGCCGGTAACTGATCTTTCATAAAGACAACTCTGAAGTTTTTAATCGCAAGTTTTTTTTAGAAGCATCGAGTAAATCAAAATTGGACATTGGAGTCAAAGACTCTACAACCAAAGATTTCCGAGTTAGTAAACCCTTCCTGGGATTCTCAGACTTTTTCCGCTGTACCATGAATACGGGGTTCCTGGTAGTCTTAGACCCTTTCCCTTTTTTTGTATCCTTTTCCAGTTGTTTTCTTTAGTGCCATCCCTGCCGCAGTACTAACGGCTCCTAACGCCGCCTCTTTAGCCACCGCTGGGGCCGCTGCCGCAATCAAAGCCGGAATCGCAGCTAACAGCGGGAATATACCGCCTGATTGTATCATATTTTTGATCGCGGTCGCAGAGAGAGAGAGTGATTTGAACGCCTTTTTTATCCTTGAATGCATCATTGAAGTGTTTTATTTGACGAGTTGTCAGCGACAATTTATTCGCCCCGCCAGTCATCTGATTGTGGTCAGCGTGATCGTGGTTCCACATTTTTTAGCTGATTCCGATTGCAATTTCTTGAGTTGACCGGGAGTTAATATGACTATGTGACATACAATGTTTCTGTGGTTGGTTTGACTATGTGACATTATACAATAACAGATTGATCTAATTGTTACATATTTTCCACTGGTGCATCTATCACTCTCATTCTTCCACCAACACCTTCAAGAAGCATTGATTTATCGCTGAGAATGACAGCAGCCGCTGTATAACCAACACCGCCAGGGGCTACACGAGCTCTAAAGTGTATATCAACGACGGATAGTCTTGTTAAGTCAAGATGTTCCAGCGAAAAATAATAGATCGGATACAGATTTTTAAAATCCAACTATGATATTTGCAGACCAGTATCAACATTTTGAACACGTCCCATATATGACAACAGACGATGATACACACGTGCTATTTGGTTGGTATCGTAATTCAGTTGTATATCCTCGGATGGTTCCTGTTGTCCGTTTATTCTCAGTGAGACGTCAGTAACACCTAATTGATCAAATATCATATGGCTGCGTTCTTGAGAGTTTAATCGATTTCTATTCTGTAGCGCAACAAATATATGACGCGGAGCTGAAACGCACTGTTTTGATGCTAGGTTCCACGTAAATGTACCATCAACATCAGAATCCTTGGTATCTGTACTCGTTGTTATCCAACTCTGCAACGACTTTCCTCCTTGATCCATAAACTACAGTAATCGTTCGTCTGTTGTGATTGATGGAGTCAGTACTGCCAACCACAATTATAGTTTTGTTAAAATAACTTTACCGGCGGCAACACTAGCATCGCGCCAGATTGCATCATTGTCGGTACCCTTTCTCACGAGTACAAATGTATGCTCTGCTCCATAGATAACTTTTCGGACGTTTTTACAGAATCCAAATATATGATGTAGTGGAATCGCGCATGAAAACTGTCGACGAGGCCTCTTCAATGTTGATACGCGTGTTGCATATCCTAAATTATAATTAGGATTAGTATCTATGAAATGAAAGGTACCAGCTGGTCTTGTATATCCAGCTGGATCAACTGCAGTATCTCGTGTTGCCTAGAATACTGAATGTGATCAGCGTGATTAGTGATATCCTTAGAGAACATCATAGATGGACCTGCCGATCTTGCATAATCATCAGAGTATCTAGCTAACCCTATTATGGTTTTTGAAACATCAACCTCACGCTCAATAGATTCAATTTCTCTTCCATCAATGAGATATATTGCACTTTCAAATAGCGCCATGATACTATTATTGACAAAACCAACTCTGACATTTTGGTTATCTGCGTATGCTGTATTAGCGTCAACATTTGTTACAAGTTCTCCTTCCACTTCGATAAATGCTTCACAAGGCAACAAGTATTTACTGGTATCATGGACTTGAAGTTCAATTCTTGATCGAAGATCAGGTTGTATTGCATAATAAGAATAGAATTGATAATCACGTACGGAATCATTCTTGAGCACTGGGGCGTCCATATCAAACGCCGTATCAGGTGACAGTTTGAACATTTTATTATATTTATCAGCGTCTAAATCATCATCGTCGACGTCGTCGTGGTTTTTTTAAGCCACTTCCCGCTATCATATTTGCGGTTCTGTTATCTTGGCCACTTGCTGTTAACGAAGTCGCCAATGACGGAGACATCAACGACACTTGTTTCTGATCCACTGCATTATTTATTCTTCTACTAACACTCGCGGGCATTTCCGCTGTAGATGGTAACGGTAATGAAGGAGTCTTCAATGGTGGTTTCCTTCGCCGCCGAACTAGCGCTATTAGTTTATCCTTAGCGGCTGAAATGCTTTTCCGGCAGCATCTCCAACGGCGCTAATACCTTTATCACGAATAACATCAATGGCTTTCATCTATAATTGTTTTTCTAAAGCCGCTACTTTTGGAGCCATTCTTGCAAAAAACCCTGCAATTGTATCACCGAGACCATCACCATATAAACTGGAAACCGTGAATTAACTACATAGACGCTGGCTGGTTTGTATTGGTTGTAGTGTATGATCATCTTATTTAAATGATATTTATCTAATGCGACGACTTTGTCATCAGATTAGTCGCTATGGTAACCGTGATGGGAAAAATCCGTAGGATTTTCAACTAACTCATCAATGAAATCTCGATATAGACCAATATCCATACCACCGCCTTGAAATAACAGCCTGCAGATATCAGCTGCTTCATTAATTACTTCCGGTGAGTTATTTTCAGCTCGTTTCCCTCCGATGAGAACTTCTAATCGCGATATATCACTGAAAATATTACCAGGACATTGAATTAGACCACTACCTGATACCCCACTTGGACCGCTCTGAGAAAATCCCTTCCCGGCTGATTTTTTAGTTATACCAGTTGCACCTTTTTCATAATATGCTTCTGCCATTATTCGTATTTCATCCGGGTTTGGGTCGTCTGCTGTATAATCCGGTGGTGCTTGTGTTACACGTTTTACTGCAGCTAGAAAAGTGTTAAAAGCGAAACTTATTTCTTTTGTTATTTTAGTTTTACCGCGGTTTGCAAAAAATATTTTATTAGCCCAGATGTCTGTCTTTTATAAATTTTCTAGACTTGTCGTCTTTTAAATAATTATCTCTTATATTCTTTTTAAAATTGTCTTTAGTAAATTTAATTAATTCAGAGTCTGATTCGATTCCTCTAATTCTAACTAACGCATCATCAGTAAATATCTTTTCAGGTGAATATTCTTCTATTGCAACAGCACCTTGTTGTTCAAGTTGTTCAGGTGGTGCGATAATTGGTGGTCTACTAGCAAGTTCTTCTTCAAGTTTTTCAAGAAGTTCTCGTTCTCATTGTTCTCGTTCTTGTTGTTCTCATTCTTGTTGTTCTCGTTCTTGTTGTTCTTGTCGTCTTGCAGCAGTTATTATATCACCAGGAAGTGTTCTTAAAGATTTTTTGGGTTGTTTGGATCTTTTTGCTATTTTTGCAGTTCCTGTTGCTATTTTTTCAAGTTCACCAATCAGGGGTTTTTCTTTTCTGTTTTCCCCCGTCTCGGGAATATCTCCCCATATAGCATGCTCAGTAGCTGATATTGCCCCCTTCGTTGCTGTGGTTATTAGTTTAAACAACTCTTCAGATCCCGCAGCAAAATCCGTTTGTAAACTTTTTCTAGCTTGTAGTTTATTTCTGACAGAGTCGCGGATTGGTATAAATCTTTTAATCGCGTCTAATCTTTCACGAGCCAATCTAGTCGTTAATGACTCATTAATCATTATTTAAATTGTAAACAATTTTCCAATTTGAATCTAAAAAAAATTACTACACATATGTATTGACTAAAACCGATCATCCGAAGGTTTTTTTCGTTTTTTTTTTAATTAACAATCTTATATTTCTGATTTTTGAATTAATTTTTCTTTTTATTTCATATTCCTTCCCTAATTCCTTTCTTATTTTTTCCACGGGACAAACTTACTGACGTCATCACAGCATAGAAGGGATTTCCGAATTGAATTCTGAATTCGTTTAGTAAGGGCATATTTTTTGGGTAGTACATATTTGTTATTCATAGCGCCGTATTCAATATCCTGGAAGTCGGACATAATTTGATCACAGTTTAAACTATCTGATATGTAAACCCCCTGAGATTTCAAAATTAAAATTTCGGTTATAACCTCATTGATATTTTGGGAATTCATATTAATGATAATTATATATTTCTAATATGAAAAATATATTTTTCAAAAATGAACCCAGAGAGATAGGCGTCTATACATAAACGAATTGAATTTTTTGTCCGGTCTTTTCTGAAATCGCAGATCGACAAATTCCCTCTGCGACGCCTTGAACAGAAGGCGGACAAATATCGAAATACCTACCGGCCTTAGCTATTGATTGAAATACTATTTCCTCGTTTTTTGTTGTATTAAAAGATCTTACGGGTCTCGCTTTTTTCTAGTATTGTCCAGTCTTTCCTCGTTTCAAATTTTCATTTTGTGTAACAGCTTGCAGATTTGATAAAGAATTGTTCTTATCATTGGAATCAATGTGATCGATAACAAAACCATCAATCCATGGAAACATTCATATATTATTCTTTGATTAAGATATTTCTTCTTCCCAGCACCAATCTTCAAATTATCCCATACCATTATCCCACCCAACTAATTTTTTCAGCCAGCGGTATCTTACAACACCGTCACGAGACGCTTCATAATCGCTGATCACGGGATGCGGTCGGAATTCTTGGTTCATTATATACTGTACTATTGTTTGTCTAATTCATTGTTTGGTCTAATGATAACATTTGCAAATCTTCCGATGTAGTCTTGAGGAGTTCTTATGATTTTGTCGTTGACTCTGTCAGGGTCAGAGTTAATGATGGAGTTTTTAGCTCCCTTATCATAGTAACGCTTCAACTCCCTATATCGCTTACCACTGCAACTGAGACACAACTGTGATTTACCACGCACCCCTACCCCACATCGTATGCAAGGGGTCGGACCCAGACTTCCACGAAGAAAACTTTGCATATGATATCCACAGAACTCTTTTCGGAATGATTTGTTACACGGGGTAACTGATCCAATCATAGGTCATTTTCAATGATTCATTATATATAAATTCTCTATTTAAATACTTGTGTTAATTATAGCATGAAGGAATTCAAGAGATTATCGAAAATTACGCCTAGGAAAAATGCTAAATTCAATCTCGATAGAGTCTCTGATACACCAAAGGGTAAAATTCGTAATAAAACCATGATTGGTAAAATTCATGATTGTTTTAATGAATTCAAGCGTGATGGAGCATCTCACTGTTGGTCGACATTTCGAATCGATGATGAAGTTGATGCTACCATGAACGATAAAAGCGCAGCAGTGATAATCTCACATCTTGGGCGGAAAAGGTATTTTTTTAGAAAAAAAAATTCATTATCCGTTCAGACACAGGAGATTGGATTATCAGGGATAAATTTGAACCCATCTTGAAGGATAAATGAACTGTCACTGTGAGTCGTGATTCCAAACCAGGAATTTTGACTGGAATTGAAAAACCGTATTACGAAAGATTTTAACCTGTAACAGCAGTTGTTTATGGGATATATCCGTTAAATGATAAACCGAGTATTAAAAAACTAGCACCGATGAAACTGTCGCCGATGACTTCGTCAAGGGTGAATTGTGTAGCACAACGAATAATAGAACACTTCACAAATGCGTTGCGTGGAAACAAATTGACTGATCTAAGACGCAAGAGAATAAATGAATGGGAATTAACAGTTAGGAAGAACGGAGCAACGATCCAGGATATAGCCAAATTAGAAACATAATTAAGATTCCCAATATCAGTAACGACGATAACAGGAGAAGTATTATACGAACCGAAATATAAATAACAAGGAGTTCCAATCAAAATTATTGATCATAATAAACACGCATGGACATCTGCAGTAACAATATTTCCGCGGCATTGAACCATAAAATATATACCCCCGGAATTTTCCGGGGAGTTCTCGGGAGAAGAACTGATTAAGTAAAAATGATCCTGTGTCAGTGTGGTTACTTCACAGTTTTGAAAACTCCGAGGGCAGATTCGATCAATTTGTAAGACCCAATGGAGAATTATACCGCACTGAAGCCCTCCATGAGGCGATGAAAAAACTAGCTAGTAGTTTCTCGAAGAGTTTCGACGACGAACAACCACTAACAAACTGTTTTACAATTCCGTCGGTTGCAGCTCATTTTGCGAGAAAGAGAAACACATGGAAATCAACAAGAGCTGAATTTCTCACATACATCAAATCAAGCTGTATAGAATTTAACCACGGTGGATTATGGAATACAAAGTACGACCGTGAAAGTATTTCAGTTGATATGGTCGCGTGTTATCCGGCGAGTTTTCTCGGGTACGGTGAATGCGCTGAATACTTTAAACGATTTGGACATCCCACACACGAGATGGCCCGTGTTGCTATTAATGGACCACTGCCTGATTTTGATTTAACCGGATTCGCTCGTGTGGTAACATTTGAATTAGCTACAGGACTTCATCCGTGTTGTTATGTTTGGATTGGTAGACATATCTCTGAAAAACACTGGATGCCAATAGTGCTATTACGGTATATGATTGATTGTAAAATGCTGTTATCGTTGATTATCAGTGAAGCGATTATATCATATGGAGCTCAGACTGAAGTCTGGTTACCACAACCCAATCTAGATAGTATAATCAGCGAACAACGAAAACAGTTTCCCGGTCTTGACGAAGAAAATATCGTGAAATGATCCAAACAGCTATTTGAAGTTAGGAATAAAGATGCAAAAGATCTCGGTAGAAGAATAATTGGTAAGATCACTGAGGGTGGAAAATACGACAATATAAGATATTCTTCACGATTGATTATAGATAGCGTTGAGTACGATTTTATAATTACGGATATAACACCTAAAGGCATATATGTCGATCGTAAAGACGCTTTCTTGTCCGATGGAACAAAATTTGGTGCAATTGCTACTTACGCAGACGGTGAAAATCTTCAGTATACACATTTGAGAGCATCTATGCTGGCTTATGCTTCTATTAATTTATTTTCGATGATAAATAGATTTTCTGACACCGCAGTTAGAGTAGCTACTGATTTATTTTATATAGATGTAAAACATCGAGAAGCAGTGGCTGAATTCACTAATTCTGACGAGAGTTGGGGATCATGGAGTATTAAGCGGGAAATACCGTGTGATTATTCCAAATCAGCAGATGTTACGATTGAAAACAATTACTTGAAAAATAATCAGATATCAGAACTATCTAATGCACCGCAGATATCTGATCCAATATGTAGATATAAAACCAGCTACCTAAACGGTTGTGGCGGGTCAGGAAAGACGACTCGTGTGATTGAATTATTTTGTGGGAAATCAAATATGATAGTGCTAACACCGACACACAGACTCGCCAGAGAGATGAAACAACGACGGGTAAATGCTTGTACTTATCACAGTTTCTTTCGATGGAAAGGCGATGAATGGACTCCTGAACGAATGGGTGAGAAATTTATTCCTGAAGTCATTATTTGGATATGCACGGTGTCATTAGATGTATTACAAAGATTTCTCGATTGGTTGTTGTTAGCGAATACAAAAGTCGTCATGTGCGGCGATCATGGTCAACCACCACCATTTGTCGGTTTATCGCCACATGATTGGCTAAAGAATTTTGCAGACTATTATGAAGATATTAACACCGATCATAGAGCACTTGATGAACAATTACGCGAGTTCAAAAAACTAATCAGATTAAAACCTGATAGAATTCAATGTGAGATAGGGCGTGAAATAATTTCAGAAACACCATTAAAAGATTTCTGGAAAGCGTGGAGACCAAACGATTTGATAATCGCAAGCTGAAAAATAGTCAGAGACACACTTCAGATGAAATTATTTGAATTGCGTAAAGAAAAATTTGCAACACTTCCAACACCGCTGCGTTATAGGCCTTCGGATACACGAAAACAGAAAATTGAAGTTGATATTCCAGGGCAGCGTGAAAAGAAGAAATTAGTATTAAATGATATTGTGCTGGTTGATATCAGTGTCGTCGAAGATGCATTGCGCACTGATAAATCCCCATGGACGCTAGGTTACGCAGCGACGATACATTCTTCACAGGGATTGACTATATTAGATACAATTGTTTGGATGGTGGATAATCAATTCGAGTGGTCAAATTTAGTTATCTCGCAGTGTCCAGAGTACGAAGAATAAATCAGTTTCGAGGAGTTGTTTTAGAAGATAATGACACTACAATAAGTGATATTGTCAGCCTTGACAGAGTCAAGGATATAATCAGAAAAAATTTCTGGTTATAAACAGCCGGATAAAAAAAAGTAGAGAATTTGATATTGATGCTGAATTAATAATTATTCTGAAGCAACAACAGAATAATCACTGCGCGAGTTGCAATTGTATAATGCGTTGGTGTTGGTCGAACAAAAATCCTCGACAATTTACCGTAGACAGAAAAGATAGCAGCGTAGATCATACTCGAGATAATGTGATGCTGACCTGTCTTGAAGTTGAGTGCAACAGACGCAGAGGTGCTAGTTAAGAGCACGCGGCGGTAATTGAGTATCCTCCGGTATCACTTGCAGTTGTTCACGAGTAAATCCTCGCTGAGGAGCGGTCAAATCCAGTCTATAGATTGCTGGTCTATCCGTATATCGTGTTATACTAGATATTTTATGTACAGTAACACTCCAAATAGGTTCAGTAGCCCTTTCTTGCCACCTTCAAGCTCTCCTGGTTCATATAAATACCTAACAGTGACATTACCGAGTATTGGTTTTTTTAAAAAATCTTTTTGTGGTTTTACTGGTATATACTTCTTTTTAATCGCGTTGTTAGGTTTCATTATGTTTGTTCGAGTAATCTCGTTATTCAACGCAGTAATCACAGCTGGTAATCTCTTGACCCATTCACGGGATCGTTTATCCTGGATGAATTCCTTCGGGTATTGATATCCAAATAACCGCTCAGCAAGTGTACGATTAAATCGTTCAACAATTGCCTGAACGCGATGTAGTGCAGTATGTCCTCGTCTGATAGTGACATTATGATGCTTCGTTGGTGATAAAACCGCACCCTGAAATTCTTTGCCAGGATCAACTTGTAATAGATTCGGCCAGCGCAGAGGACCCTTCGATAAATCCTTTCAAATGCAGAAGCCACTTCAGTTGATGATTTTGTCCTTAGCGGCTCTGCTTGTTTATATCGACTCGCAACATCAACTATGGTTAGCGCGTATTTGTAACCACCATCATGTGGCAGAAATATTATATCAGCTTGATGAACTTCATTAGGAACGGTGACATCAAAATGCTTGTGGATTTAAATAAAGATTTCTAAAATGGAAAATATAACCTGGAATTACAATTAAAAAACAAAATGTTCTGATATATTTTAGAGAAATGCATACACCAAGAATTAGCGCCAAAAATGTATAAATAATACATTTGCGGCAGCTTGTAGAGTGTTGATGTGTCAGCAGTCCTTTATTGATTCACAGTAATGTAATTCCATGTTTGAAATCATTATAAATTCTATTGAATTTCTCTATTCAAGATTTTTATCAAGAAGTTTATAAAATTCCCCCCAAAATAATCACTGGAATTTATTATTATTATTATTATTATTATTATTATTATTATTATTATTATTATTATTAATAATAATAATAATAATAATAATAATAATAATAATAATAATAATATAAAAAAAATAATAATAATGATTTTAAACTCATGCATATAGATGCTAGTTTACTATTGTGTTGATTCTTTACAGAGGATAAAATTAAAAATGATCTTAAGGTCAAGCCGAAATGAAGTATGTTACGTACAAGGTAATGTTCAAAATACAAAATTACATGATATATAATAAAATAAAAACAGTGACTAACAAACAAACAAACAATTAAATATACTGACAAAACAGTAATATAAATATATGTTAACATACATGAAATCTATAATGGAACCGTGTTTTAGTTTCACGCTCATCTAATCCTGTCAGTGACAACAGTCAATGTACAATCACGCCACAGCACTATTTTGAAGACCTTACTTTTGAATATCATTAATCTCCAGATGCTTAGGTCAATACCCTGACAAATGTGGATAACTAGCTGAATAGACGATTCCAATTATAAATAGTGATCTTGAACATTAATCGCTTGAAAAGGGTTTGGGGACATTAAGTTTATCGATCCGACACGCAAAATCATTCACAACGCTTAGTAATTAGCTTACCGCTCAGCTGTAAACATTTTAATTGACTCTATTCAGGAACCCAAACGAAAAGCTCAGCATGAAACAATTTAGATTAAATAAAAATCCGTATGACCCAAGTTAATATAATGCATTCATTTGGTGAAATAAAGGGGAAATTTATCTAATATTTTTGAAAATTTCGCTGTCTATCTGAGTACAAAACAGACGGTCCTTGTACAACAGAAGAAAAATGACATAACGACCCTTACTACATTGATTACAAAATGGAATAGAGCTAACAAACGCGGATGATATAAATGTTTATAACACTTGACATTAATCTTCAAAGAGAAAAATTAATTCATGGAACAGTACCTAGCCGTACAATACGAAAACAAGTCGAAACAATATATAGGATACCAAAGGTATTATATTGTAATAAATTTGGAGTATGTGTATTTGACAGCATCCCGTTTTTAATTTGTGCGAGTATTTGGTCTTCGGTGCCATGGAAACATTACTAGCCCGAAATAGTTAGCCAGTTAGTAGGAGCAAACATCACAGAGCCGAGTGTTAGTGAATTTGAACCATGCTGGGGTCGTTAGTAGTGAATTTGGGTACAAGCCGAATGACTGTCCCTTTTTGTAACATAGTCCATCTTAAAATCCCACGGTGTATAAAAGTGATGTGATTGAAACGGCAGTATGTATGGGGGGAATATAATGGAATCAATAAGTTGGAACTTGGTAGGTACCGTTCATGTGTCCATAGTGGAAAATGGGCGTATGTATATGAGCGTGATACGCCGGAAATTATGAGGATTGACTGGCCTAGGGTCGCGCAGTTAAATATTTCCCAGTTAGTAAGGGAATACTAGTGGAATTTCTATGGCATGACGGACTTGCGGTACGGAAATAGGATGATAAAGAAGAAAAACCATGTTAAGGTGCGGTTAATGGACTCTTGGGCAAGTTGTCTCCTCTGAGTCGCCAATTGATTAGAGCAAAGATTATTAATTATAGCAGACACGTCTTTCTTTTCATTTTACAACTCAAGTTGTATGGGAGTCTTTGGAAATTTGGGGAAAACATATGACTTCCAGCGTGACTCGCGCCAGGGTTTTGAGACCGCTCGGTCAAGTGAATACCCCTGTGCGTGTAACAATATATACATAAAATGGTACATAACTGCTCAGTGGTTGATAAGGTGTACAGACTGGATTAAATGCAGACATAAACCAGTTAAAACACATGAAATTTACTTAGTTCTGATACTGGGTGTCGGAAGTCAGCGGAAAATCAAGATTTTCAGGTATACTGGGATCTGTGATTATCATGTATACTGGGATATGTGATTATCAGGTATACTGGGATCTGCGATTATCAGGTATACTGGGATCTGTGATTATCAGGTATACTGGGATCTGTGATTATCAGGTACACTGGGATCTGTGATTATCAGGTATACCGGGATCTTTGATTATCAGGTATACTAGGATCTGTGCTGCTATTATCACGAAATTCCGTTTTGTCAATGGATTTGGCATCGACTAGGCAGACACAGCCATAAAGTGCTTCCATTCTGCGTTGTTTCAAAACTAAAAGAATATTTTTCCTTAGAGGAATATGTTGGCTTCAAATATGCTGCACCATAAAAATTACTGGATTTCAAAAAGCATGATTTTTGGTTTATGATGAGTTGTGAGCGGTGGTGGATAACGAGATTCCCCTTTCATGAACATATATGCCTCTGTGTGTGCAGGCAAGTCCTGCCTCAAGTCGAGCAATGCCTGTTTCAGGAGTGCAATGTAACCTTAAAGAATAAAAATGCACCAAGATATGAAATCAATAAACTTTTGTTTCGTTTTGAACTTTTATATTTTCTTAATGATTGATATTAACCTGTGTCCCAACATAATGAACTTTAATAAAAATTTATTTCATGAACTACAAATGTATTGAATTATTTTATTTCTAGTTCAGATTTTACTATAGATTACTTTATTTCTTCTAATTACTTGCAGTGCTGGTTTACCCATTAAGCACACTATTCTTATGCTCAAGGCACCAGCCCAACAATGGCTTTTGTATCACTATGAGGGAGCACTTTCAAGGATACAAAAGGCAGGTTGAATTGGCTAGCCTTTGCGGGTATTAAAATTGGCTGAGCAGTCTAAATACGTATCTCTGACAATTTCAAAAGAACAAGTCAAGTTCCCAGTAATGTAACAATTACTTGTGCTAACATTTAATTGATCTAATGCATTATCTTGAAGTAATTCAACTTGATAAAATTGGATACAGCTGTATTATCAAAGTACAGACTATAATTTTGTGCTAGCTATACTCAATCGAAATTAGGTATGCTAGTGGAATAACCAATGTTACAAAGACCTTGACGATTCAGTAATTCTACTCAAAGTCAAATGCTGTCTTCCTGACCCCATCTTTCCTATGCCAATTTAAAAGTTGTATACAATATAATAATGATTCACATAACGCTCTAATGACAACCATATATTCTTCCTGCACCAGCTGGAAATCAAGTACTTTCTTGGCTTCCGAATGAATCAAAGTGTAAGCCTCATATTTTGCTGAAAACCCAGGGGAATTGCACCAAGCATCACTTCCACATATTATTTGTTTTCCAGTGAGCTCTTCAGTGAAGGAAGCTTGTTGTTTCTCCCATACCTCTTCAACTGCAGGTACAATATAAGATGTTTGTAACTTTGTAAATGTACGTTTAGTGAAACTTTGCACATTCATTCCCTCAAAAAATATTGCTCCTGCAGTAAACATATTACTCCATGGCATTATTCCATCATATGCTTGACTTTTCCATTCTGAAATGTGCCTACTGACACAAACTGAATTTCTGTGATCATTGTTCCTCTAGAAAATTTCAAAAATGTCTGGGAGAGCAAACAACATGCTCTACATACATTCATCAATTCTGCTAAAGTAGATTCGGACACCAGAACATGTTGCTTATCTTCTGGTTTATATCTTATCAAGCTTAAAGTTCATATACATATCTTTAAAGTCACTGTCCTCTCCATCATCAGTATCTGAATGTGGTTCATATTCTGAATCATGGTGTGTATCAGGGTCAATGTCATCCTCACTGCTTGGTTCATTTTCATTATCTGAATCCTCTCTTAGTTTTAGGAGCTCAGACTGAATTGCTATTGATCTTGCAGCTCAAACCTGAATTTTGTGAGTTCTTGTGGGTTCAAATTTAGCCTGAACTTCACACTTCGTTTTATTTTTTGTGGTTGGGCCTGAGGAATTGGTACAAACGATGGTATGCTGAGTTCCGCATCATCTACCTCTACCAGGGCACATGCACTTGCAGGTGTATCACGCACATAATTAGCATTGTAACTTTGCATTGCTTGATGTAGAACCTGAAGAAATAAAGAACAATTATTATTGACATGAAAAAGCATTTGCAGTATTATGTAGCATCTTTGAAACATTTCAGTAGTCACATGACAACAACTGATTAATTACAATGATGGCCGCACTAAAGGGGAAAAGGAAGTTGAGTGGGGTGGGGGTGGGGTGGTGGCACAAAGAAGTGCTTATCCTATGTCATAGCATAATGCTCATATTGCTAGGGTGATACCAGTAGTGAAAAACATGAAATTATGCGTTCTACTATATTTTAAATACACATTAGTGTTACTCTAACGTTAGCGTCATGAACAACTCTTTCCGAGATAAATATTTTTCAGAAATATATACAGTAGTATATGCAATTATTCAATTTCCGCAGCACATGGGGTGGGGTGTGACAATGTTTGAGAATCTGAGATAAACAAAGCTCTATTTTATGCAGGTATTATAGTTTAAATATTTCAATTTCATTATGGTCACGACATTGATAGAAATTAGAGTGCATACAACATATTTATTTACCTCTGCATTCCGCAGTTTGTGATAGGCTCCTCTTACTAGTTTCGGTTTGACAGTTGTGAACCACTCGGATCTGTCGGTTGATTTTCCAATAGGCCTAGGGTAAGAATAATATCTGGTACTGCTGTCGGCCTCAGTCACGACTGTCATTTAAATATCCCAATTCTGCACATCTTTCTGGATCAACTTTTATAATGATCGTTTGAAAAATGAAGACAGTAATAGATCCAAGCCGTTCGTCGGATTTTGTCTTTCGGATATCGGAAAAATGTACTAGTCGAATTGTTACTGCATCAAACGCTGCACAGAGGTACATTTGGGAAGATTCTTGGAAAATAAACTCTATTATAAACACTAATAATCTGCCTACTCTCAAGCACAAGTGGATCAACATAATGCT
Organism: Unio delphinus; assembly: GCA_029339505.1. NCBI lineage: Eukaryota > Metazoa > Mollusca > Bivalvia > Unionida > Unionidae > Unio > Unio delphinus. The sequence continues at coordinate 4,428,579 of JAQISU010000101.1, forward strand.
GAGCCGATAGCTGCTAAAGATCCTGTGACGTCACGGTTATTCAGCCTCGTTTCCACTCGACAAATATGCATATCTGAACGCTCACGCAATTCATACCCTATAATGTACTGTACATTTTTTTCGGTGCAACTTGGTCGCCCCAAACTACTATTTAATTTATCATGGGCATCAAAATGAGTAATATAACCACAAATTTAACTGTAAGTTCCCTATTTCTTTAATTTGCCTACATTTTAGTTGAACTAAAATGTGCTCAAGTTTCATTTACGCGTATAGTATTGCAGGAGTTTGGGTATTTACGTCTTAAGCTTTTTCAAAATACCGAGTTTAGTTAATTGTATGCTGCATAAATGAAACCCTTACACTGAGGAAACCGATACCCTTTACGGCAGTCTATTACGTCATAACGAGGGTACATATAGAGTCCGGTCAGATAGTTCAACACAAGTACAATTGTTGTATTTACATGATTATTTCAGATCACAATAGTATTTCAAGGGATTGCATGAATCTCAATAAAAGCTAGCAACTTGATTGAATACATGTATATGTTCGTGCTAGTTGTCGCAATCCATACGTGCGATAGTATAGTTTGATGTTTTGTGTTTGTATCGTAATTTATACTTGCGTTAATATAACTTTCGTAAAGGTTCCTTGGATCTGTGTATAGTCCAAGAGATCCCTTTATATCTGTGTTTTATTTTGTATTGATATTTCATTTATTCACGTATTGTGAATGGTTGTGAGTGTAATTGTGGGTTGAGCGCATGAGTTATTGTGTTGATACATCATTATTTTTCATTAATAATTTATTTCATAAATTTATATTTTCTTTCACATATTGTGTTTGTGTTGTTCATTTAATTCACCATCCTCTCGGTAACAATTCTGTTACACAACTTATATTGTGTAGATGTGAACATCTTGTCCAAGGCATAGCTCTCAAATCCCAATCACAAAATAGAATCATACCATCCCTGAATAATCTAAAAATAGGGGTCTAATTATGGTCGAGCATTGTATAAATAATACACCTTATAAAACACCTAATTTACGAAGATATAGAGAATAATCCATTCGTTTGCATGATAGAAAGAACGAAAAATAGAATATATGGCATTAAACGAGCTCATGGAAAGATCTCTGGTTGTCATAGTAATAACTAAAGCTTTTGCATTGATAGCTGAATATAAAGAAAGCTTACGTCAGTGTTGCAGGCCACCTTTCAATATACCAAGGTATATGCAATGTGTGCCGTGATTTGCCCAAGTCCTAAAGAATATCACGGTATGATAATGTACATGCATCAATCCAATTAAATATAGAATTCACATGTGTTATAAAATATTTTCAGTCGTCAGACATAAATCCTACATGATGTTTCTTATAATAATGTATTTTTCTTTTACTCCTATAGGATAAAAATTTTCAGTTTTCAAAATATTAATGCTACATATTTGGATTAGCCTGTAGAGACTATAATAAATTTCTTAACATCCATTAGTTTTAATAAAAAAAGAAACTGTCCAACAGGTACCTCTCTCTCTCTCTCTCTCTCTCTCTCTCTCTCTCTCTCTCTCTCTCTCTCTCTCTCTCTCTCTCTCCACGTTTTATATTTATACTTACGAAGCGAATATGCATTTTACCTGAAAACTGTTTGACTACATTGTATGTCAAGTCTGATTGAAATACCTGGCAGTCTTGTTAGTTTCTAAATGAGCACTTCAACCCACTTCCTTTCATTAAACTGTAACCAAATTCATTGTCTGCAAATATATTAATATCATTTTGCAATTTACTGATTCCAAAAAGGTACTAACTGTATGCACATCAGGGACTCTTTGCAAAACTGTCTGCCAATAAGGAAACTCATGGGAGAAAGTATTAAATATATGTTGATTAGCGGACTCATTGGATAACCCTTTAGCTGTTTGTACATGAGTGAATCGAGGGAAAGAGTAGTAACTGCATGTACATTAAGAATGTTTTGAAAAACATTAACAGTCTCGAATAAGGAATTCATGGGAACAAATATTAAATGCATGCACATAAGCGACTGAAGGGATACGTATTAAATGCATGTATCTAAGTGTTCATGGTAACAAGTATTAACTGCATGTATCTAAGTGTCCATGGTAACAAGTATTAACTGCATGTATCTAAGTGTCCATGGTAACAAGTATTAACTGCGTGTATCTAAGTGTTCATGGTAACAATTATTAACTGCATGTATCTAATTGTTCATGGTAACAATTATTAACTGCATGTATCTAAGTGTTCATGGTAACACGTATTAACTGCATGTATCTAAGTGTTCATGGTAACAAGTATTAACTGCATGTATTTAAGTGTTCATGGTAACAATTATTAACTGCATGCATCTAATTGTTCATGGTAACAAGTATTAACTGCATGTATCTAAGTGTTCATGGTAACAAGTATTAACTGCATGTATCTAATTGTCCATGGTAACAAGTATTAACTGTATGTATCTAAGTGTCCATGGTAACAAGTATTAACTGTATATGCATAAGAGACTCATGGGATATTTACATTTCTAGATCCGTTAGGTATTAGATTATATGCAGTAGGAATGTACACGTAGGGACACATTATCAGTTTTGGCTTGAATTAGCCCAATGTATTTGCAAGATTTGCATAACCTTCGTTTTTCAGCAACACATGCACATAAAATGAAGACATTTACAAAATTTAATCTGCACCTTCTACCTCTTTCTAATTAAGTTCAACTTCATAATCCATACAAAATGTTTCTTTTTTGACAATGACATTAAAACGATGAGGCGATGATTTGATATACACTTCAAAGTGCAGAAAAGTCAATATTAAAACCGAACTTTCTTTCCAGACTGTAGAATAATATATCTGGTGCCTGCTTATCTTTGCAAAGAAATTACACAATTAATAAACCACACCATTGTCGTCTTATTGAATCAATACCTCATCACTTGCATCAACAAACTTTATAAATGGCTGCTTGGAATGTGGAGCTGAACGAAATGGTGTGCATCTGCGTATTGTCATTAATGTAAAGCGCATGGAACGTGTCAGACCAATCAAAATTGTTTTTTTTTTCTCAAAACAAAATTGGCAAGTGGTTCGGTAAATATGGGAATATTTGAAAGGGATCGCTAATAATAAGAATTTTTATTGAGACATCGATCCGTTGCTTTAGTCAAAATATAAGATAGATGTGCATACAAATTTACATTGACTTAGATATTATATTATCAATAAACTTTACGGCATATCACTCGAACAATCTGTATGAAGAAATAGTTTAAACATATAGGTTCATTGTTTAAGGCACCAATTGCCATGCTGCACGCACTAGATAGCACACCCTCTCGACCATACAACATCGTCAAAACATAATGCTGCGAATAAGATGGAATAGCAATTTATATGTACCACATCGTCAAAATAATGCTACGAAAAACAAAGAATAGGAATTTGTATGTACCACATCGTCTAAAATAATGCTACGAATAAGATGGAATAGGAATTTATATGTACCACATCGTCTAAAATAATGCTACGAATAAGATGGAATAGGAATTTGTATGTACCACATCGTCTAAAATAATGCTACGAATAAGATGGAATAGGAATTTATATGTACCACATCGTCAAAATAATGCTACGAATAAGATGGAATAGGAATTTGTATGTACCACATCGTCTAAAATAAGGCTACGAATAAGATGGAATCGGAATTTGTATGTACCACATCGTCTAAAATAATGCTACGAATAAGATGGAATAGGAATTTGTATGTACCACATCGTCTAAAATAATGCTACGAATAAGATGGAATAGGAATTTGTATGTACCACATCGTTTAAAATAATGCTACGAATAAGATGGAAATGGAATTTGTATGTACCACATCGTCTAAAATAATGCTACGAATAAGATGGAATAAGAATTTGTATGTAACACATCGTCTAAAATAATGCGACGAATAAGATGGAATAGGAATTTCTATGTACCACATCGTCTAAAATAATGCTACGAATAAGATGGAATAGGAATTTGTATGTACCACATCGTCTCAAATAATGCTACGAATAAATGGAATAGGAATTTGTATGTACCACATCGTCTAAAATAATGCTACGAATAAGATGGAATAGTAATTTGTATGTACCACATCGTCTAAAATAATGCTACGAATAAGATGGAATAGGAATTTGTATGTACCACATCGTCTAAAATAATGCTACGAATAAGATGGAATAGGAATTTATATGTACCACATCGTCTAAAATAATGCTACGAATAAGATGGAATAGGAATTTGTATGTACCACATCGTCTAAAATAATGCTACGAATAAGATGGAATAGGAATTTGTATGTACCACATCAACTAAAATAATGCTACGAATAAGATGGAATAGGAATTTGCATGTACCATTCGTCTAAAATTGGAATTTGAATGTACCACATCGTCTAAAATAATGCTACGAATAAGATGGAATAGGAATTTGTATGTACCATTCGTCTAAAATAATGCTACGAATAAGATGGAATAGGAATTTGTATGAACCACATTCTCTAAAATAATGCTACGAATAAGATGGAATAGGAATTTATATGTACCACATCGTCTAAAATAATGCTACGAATAAGATGGAATAGGAATTTGTATGTACCACATCGTCAAAATAATGCTACGAATAAGATGGAATAGGAATTTGTATGTACCACATCGTCTAAAATAATGCTACGAAAAAGATGGAATAGGAATTCGTATGTACCACATCGTCTAAAATAATGCTACGAATAAGATGGAATAGGAATTTATATGTACCACATCGTCTAAAATAATGCTACGAATAAGTTGGAAATGGAATTTGTATGTACCACATCGTCTAAAATAATGCTACGAAAAAGATGGAATAGGAATTTGTATGTAACACATCGTCTAAAATAATGCTAAGAATAAGATGGAATAGGAATTTGTATGTACCACATCGTCTAAAATAATGCTACGAATAAGATGGAATAGGACTTTGTATGTACCACATCGTCTAAAATAATGCTACGAATAAGAGGGAATAAGAACTTTTATGTACCACATCGTCTAAAATAATGCTACGAATAAGATGGAATAGGAACTTGTATGTACCACATCGTCAAAATAAGATGGAATAGGAATTTGTATGTACCACATCGTCTAAAATAATGCTACGAATAAGATGGAATCGGAATTTGTATGTAGCATTCGTCTAAAATTGGAATTTGAATGTACCACCTCGTCTAAAATAATGCTACGAATAAGATGGAATAGGAATTTGTATGTAATATTCGTCTAAAATAATGCTACGAATAAAATGGAATAGGAATTTGTATGTACCACATTGTCTAAAATAATGCTACGAATAAGATGGAATAGGAATTTATATGTACCACATCGTCTAAAATAATGCTACGAATAAGATGGAATAGGAATTTGTATGTACCACATCGTCAAAATAATGCTACGAATAAGATGGAATAGGAATTTGTATGTACCACATCGTCTAAAATAATGCTACGAAAAAGATGGAATAGGAATTTGTATGTACCACATCGTCTAAAATAATGCTACGAATAAGATGGAATAGGAATTTATATGTACCACATCGTCTAAAATAATGCTACGAATAAGATGGAAATGGAATTTGTATGTACCACATCGTCTAAAATAATGCTACGAAAAAGATGGAATAGGAATTTGTATGTAACACATCGTCTAAAATAATGCTAAGAATAAGATGGAATAGGAATTTGTATGTACCACATCGTCTAAAATAATACTACGAATAAGATGGAATAGGACTTTGTACGTACCACATCGTCTAAAATAATGCTAAGAATAAGAGGGAATAAGAACTTTTATGTACCACATCGTCTAAAATAATGCTACGAATAAGATGGAATAGGAACTTGTATGTACCACATCGTCAAAATAAGACGGAATAGGAATCTGTATGTACCACATCGTCAAAATAATGCTACGAATAAGATGGAATAGGAATTTGTATGTACCACATGGTCTAAAATAAAGCTACGGATAAGATGGAATAGGAATTTGTATGTACTACATCGTCTAAAATAATGCTACGAATAAGATGAAATAGGAATTTGTATGTACCACATCGTCTAAAAAAATGCTACGAATAAGATGGAAATGGAATTTGTATGTACCACGTCGTCTAAAATAATGCTACGAATAAGATGGAATAGGAATTTGTATGTACCACATCGTCTAAAATAATGCTACGAATAAGATGGAATAGGAATTTGTATGTACCACATCGTCTAAAATAATGCTAGGAATAAGATGGAATAGGAATTTGTATGTACCACATCGTCTAAAATAATGCTACGAATAAGATGGAATAGGAATTTGTATGTACCATTCGGCTAAAATAATGCTACGAATAAGATGGAATAGGAATTTGTATTTACCACATCGTCTAAAATAATGCTACGAATAAGATGGAATAGGACTTTGTATGTACCACATCGTCTAAAATAATGCTACGAATAAGAGGGAATAAGAACTTTTATGTACCACATCGTCTAAAATAATGCTACGAATAAGATGGATCAGGAACTTGTATGTACCACATCGTCAAAATAAGATGGAATAGGAATTTGTATGTACCACATCGTCTAAAATAATGCTACGAATAAGATGGAATCGGAATTTGTATGTAGCATTCGTCTAAAATTGGAATTTGAATGTACCACCTCGTCTAAAATAATGCTACGAATAAGATGGAATAGGAATTTGTATGTAATATTCGTCTAAAATAATGCTACGAATAAAATGGAATAGGAATTTGTATGTACCACATTGTCTAAAATAATGCTACGAATAAGATGGAATAGGAATTTATATGTACCACATCGTCTAAAATAATGCTACGAATAAGATGGAATAGGAATTTGTATGTACCACATCGTCAAAATAATGCTACGAATAAGATGGAATAGGAATTTGTATGTACCACATCGTCTAAAATAATGCTACGAAAAAGATGGAATAGGAATTTGTATGTACCACATCGTCTAAAATAATGCTACGAATAAGATGGAATAGGAATTTATATGTACCACATCGTCTAAAATAATGCTACGAATAAGATGGAAATGGAATTTGTATGTACCACATCGTCTAAAATAATGCTACGAAAAAGATGGAATAGGAATTTGTATGTAACACATCGTCTAAAATAATGCTAAGAATAAGATGGAATAGGAATTTGTATGTACCACATCGTCTAAAATAATACTACGAATAAGATGGAATAGGACTTTGTACGTACCACATCGTCTAAAATAATGCTAAGAATAAGAGGGAATAAGAACTTTTATGTACCACATCGTCTAAAATAATGCTACGAATAAGATGGAATAGGAACTTGTATGTACCACATCGTCAAAATAAGACGGAATAGGAATCTGTATGTACCACATCGTCAAAATAATGCTACGAATAAGATGGAATAGGAATTTGTATGTACCACATGGTCTAAAATAAAGCTACGGATAAGATGGAATAGGAATTTGTATGTACTACATCGTCTAAAATAATGCTACGAATAAGATGAAATAGGAATTTGTATGTACCACATCGTCTAAAAAAATGCTACGAATAAGATGGAAATGGAATTTGTATGTACCACGTCGTCTAAAATAATGCTACGAATAAGATGGAATAGGAATTTGTATGTACCACATCGTCTAAAATAATGCTACGAATAAGATGGAATAGGAATTTGTATGTACCACATCGTCTAAAATAATGCTAGGAATAAGATGGAATAGGAATTTGTATGTACCACATCGTCTAAAATAATGCTACGAATAAGATGGAATAGGAATTTGTATGTACCATTCGGCTAAAATAATGCTACGAATAAGATGGAATAGGAATTTGTATTTACCACATCGTCTAAAATAATGCTACGAATAAGATGGAATAGGATTTTGTATGTACCATTCGTCTAAAATAATACTACGAATAAGATGGAATAGGAATTTGTATGTACCATTCGTCTAAAATAATGCTACGAATAAGATGGAATAGGAATTTGTATGTACCACATCGTCTAAAATAATGCTACGAATAAGATGGAATAGGAATTTATATGTACCACATCGTCTAAAATAAGGCTACGAATAAGAGAGAATAGGAATTTGAATGTAACACATCGTCTAAAATAATGCTACGAATAAGATGGAATAGGAATTTGTATGTACCACATCGTCTAAAATAATGCTACGAATAAGATGGAATAGGAATTTGTATGTACCACATCGTCTAAATAACGCTACGAATAAGAGGGAATAAGAACTTTTATGTACCACATCGTCTAAAATAATGCTACGAATAAGATGGAATAGGAACTTGTATGTACCACATCGTCAAAATAAGATTGAATAGTAATTTGTATGTACCACATTGTCAAAATAATGCTACGAATAAGATGGAATAAAAATTTGTTTGTACCACATCGTCTAAAATAATGCTACGAATAAGATGGAATAGGAATTTGTATGTACAACATCGTCTAAAATAATGCTACGAATAAGATGGAATTGGAATGTGAATGTACCACATCGTCTAAAATAATGCTACGAATAAGACGGAACAGGAATTTATATGTACCACATCGTCTAAAATAATGCTACGAATAAGATGGAATAGGAATTTGTATGTACCTCATCGTCAAAATAATGCTACGAATAAGATGGAATAGGAATTTGTATGTACCACATCGTCTAAATTAAGGCTACGAATAAGATGGAATAGGAATTTGTATGTACCACATCGTCTAAAATAATGCTACGAATAAGATGGAATAGGAATTTGTATGTACCACATCGTCTAAAATAAAACTACGAATAAGATGGAATAGGATTTTGTATGTACCACATCGTCTAAAATAATGCTACGAATAAGATGGAATTGGAATTTATATGTACCACATCGTCTCAAATAATGCTACGAATAAGATGGAATAGGAATTTGTATGCACCACATCGTCAAAATTATGCTACGAATAAGATGGAATAGGAATTTGTATGTACCACATCGTCTAAAATAAGGCTACGAATAAGATGGAATTGGACTTTGTATGTACCACATCATCTAAAATAATGCTACGAATAAGATGGAATAGGAATTTATATGTACCACATCGTCTAAAATAATACTACGAATATGATGGAATAGGACTTTGTATGTACCACATCGTCTAAAACAATGCTACGAATAAGATTGAATAGGAACTTTTATGAACCACATCGTCGAAAATAATGCTACGAATAAGATGGAATAGGAACTTATATGTACCATAATGTCTTAAATAATGCTACGAATAAGATGGAATAGGAACTTGTATGTACCACATCGTCTAAAACAAGGCTACGAAAAAGATGGAATAGGAATTTCTATGTACCACACCGTCTAAAATAATGCTACGAATAAGATGGAATAGGAATTTGTATGTACCACATCGTCTAAAATAAGGCCGCGAATAAGATGGAATAGGAATTTTTATGTACCATATCGTCAAAAAATTGCTACGAATAAGATGGAATAGAAATTTGTATGTACCACATAGTCTAAAATAATGCTACGAATAAGATGGAATAGGAATTTGTATGTACCACATCGTCTAAAGTAATGCTACGAATAAGATGGAATAGGAATTTGTATGTACCACATCGTCATAATAATGCTACGAATAAGATGGAATTGGAATTTGTATGTACCACATCGTCTAAAATAATGCTACGAATAAGATGGAATAGGAATTTGTATGTACCACATTGTCTAAAATAATACTACGAATAAGATGGAATAGGAGTTTGTATGTACCACATCGTCTAAAATAATGCTACGAATAAGATGGAATAGAAACTTATATGTACCATAATGTCTTAAATAATGCTACGAATAAGATGGAATAGGAACTTGTATGTACCACATCGTCTAAAATAAGGCTACGAATAAGATGGACTAGGAATTTGTATGCACCACATCGTCTAAAATAATGCTACGAATAAGATGGAATAGGAATTTGTATGTACCATTCGTCTAAAATAACGCTACGAATAAGATGGAATAGGAATTTGTATGTACCACGTCGTGTAAAATAATGCAACGAATAAGATGGAATAGGAATTTGTATGTACCACATTGTCAAAATAATGCTACGAATCAAATAGAATAGAAATTTCTATGTCCCACATCGTCAAAATAATGCTACGAATAAGATGGAATAGGAATTTGTATGTACCACATCGTCAAAATAATGCTATGAATTCGATGGAATAGTAATTTGTTTGTACCACATCGTCTAATATAATGCTACGAATAAGATGGAATAGGAATTTGTATGTACCATTCGTCTAAAATAATGCTACGAATAAGACGGAATAGGAATTTGTATGTACCACGTCGTCTAAAATAATGCTACCAATAAGATTGAATAGGAGTTTGTATGTACCACATCGTCTAAAATAATGCAACGAATAAGATGGAATAGGAATTTGTATGTACCACATCGTCAAAATAATGCTACGAATAAGATAGAATAGGAATTTGTATGTACCAAATCGTCTAAAATAATGCTACGAATAAGATAGAATAGGAATTTGTATGTACCACATCGTCTAAAATAATGCTACGAATAAGAGGGAATAAGAACTTTTATGTACCACATCGTCTAAAATAATGCTACGAATAAGATGGAATAGGAACTTGAATATACCACATCGTCAAAATAAGATGGAATAGGAATTTTTATGTACCACATCGTCTAAAATAATGCAACGAATAAGATGGAATTGGAATTTGTATGTACTGCATCGTCTAAAATAATACTACGAATAAGATGGAATAGGACGTTGTATGTACCACATCGTCTAAAATAATGCTTCGAATAAGAGGGAATAAGAACTTTTATGTACCACATCGTCTAAAATAATGCTACGAATAAGATGGAATAGGAATTTGAATGTACCACATCGTCAAAAGAAGATGGAATAGGAATTTGTATGTACCACATCGTCAAAATAATGCTACGAATAAGATAGAATAGGAATTTGTATGTACCACATCGTCTAAAATAATGCTACGAATAAGATGGAATAGGAATTTGTATGTACCACATCGTCTAAAATAATGCTACGAATAAGATGGAATAGGAATTTGTATGTACCACATTGTCTAAAATAATACTACGAATAAGATGGAATAGGAGTTTGTATGTACCACATCGTCTAAAATAATGCTACGAATAAGATGGAATAGGAACTTATATGTACCATAATGTCTTAAATAATGCTACGAATAAGATGGAATAGGAACTTGTATGTACCACATCGTCTAAAATAAGGCTACGAATAAGATGGAATAGGAATTTGTATGCACCACATCGTCTAAAAAATTGCTACGAATAAGATGGAATAGGAATTTGTATGTACCATTCGTCTAAAATAACGCTACGAATAAGATGGAATAGGAATTTGTATGTACCACGTCGTCTAAAATAATGCAACGAATAAGATGGAATAGGAATTTGTATGTACCACATTGTCAAAATAATGCTACGAATCAGATAGAATAGAAATTTCTATGTACCACATCGTCAAAATAATGCTACGAATAAGATGGAATAGGAATTTGTATGTACCACATCGTCAAAATAATGCTATGAATTCGAAGGAATAGTAATTTGTTTGTACCACATCGTCTAATATAATGCTACGAATAAGATGGAATAGGAATTTGTATGTACCATTCGTCTAAAATAATGCTACGAATAAGACGGAATAGGAATTTGTATGTACCACGTCGTCTAAAATAATGCTACCAATAAGATTGAATAGGAGTTTGTATGTACCACATCGTCTAAAATAATGCAACGAATAAGATGGAATAGGAATTTGTATGTACCACATCGTCAAAATAATGCTACGAATAAGATAGAATAGGAATTTGTATGTACCAAATCGTCTAAAATAATGCTACGAATAAGATAGAATAGGAATTTGTATGTACCACATCGTCTAAAATAATGCTACGAATCAGAGGGAATAAGAACTTTTATGTACCACATCGTCTAAAATAATGCTACGAAGAAGATGGAATAGGAACTTGAATATACCACATCGTCAAAATAAGATGGAATAGGAATTTTTATGTACCACATCGTCTAAAATAATGCAACGAATAAGATGGAATTGGAATTTGTATGTACTACATCGTCTAAAATAATACTACGAATAAGATGGAATAGGACTTTGTATGTACCACATCGTCTAAAATAATGCTTCGAATAAGAGGGAATAAGAACTTTTATGTACCACATCGTCTAAAATAATGCTACGAATAAGATGGAATAGGAACTTGAATGTACCACATCGTCAAAAGAAGATGGAATAGGAATTTGTATGTACCACATCGTCAAAATAATGCTACGAATAAGATAGAATAGGAATTTGTATGTACCACATCGTCTAAAATAATGCTACGAATAAGATGGAATAGGAATTTGTATGTACCACATCGTCTAAAATAATGCTACGAATAAGATGGAATAGGAATTTATATGTACAACATCGTCTAAAATAATGCTACGAATAAGATGGAATAGGAATTTGTATGTACCACATCGTCTAAGGGTACGAATAAGATGGAATAGGAATTTGTATGTACCACATCGTCTAAAATAATGCTACGAATAAGATGGAATAGGAATTTGTATGTACCACATCGTCTAAAATAATACTACGAATAAGATGGAATAGATCTTTGTATGTACCACATCGTCTAAAATAATGCTAGGAATAAGATGGAATTGGAATTTGTATGTACCACATCGTCTAAAAAAATGCTACGAATAAGATTGAATAGGAATTTGTATGTACCACATCGTCTAAAATAATGCTACGAATAAGATGGAATAGGAATTTGTATGTACCACACCGTCTAAAATAATGCTACGAATAAGATGGAATAGGAATTTATATGTACCACATCGTGTAAAATAAGGCTACGAATAAGATGGAATAGGAATTTGTATGCACCACATCGTCAAAATAATGCTACGAATAAGATGGAATAGGAATTTATATGTACCACATCGTCTAAAATAAGGCTACGAATACGATGGAATAGGAATTTGTATGTACCACATCGTCTAAAATAATGCTACGAATAAGATGGAATAGGAATTTAAATGTACCACATCGTCTAAATTAATGCTACGAATAAGATGGAATAGGACTTTGTATGTCCCACATCGTCTAAAATAATGCTACGAATATGATGGAATAGGAACTTTTATGTACCACATCGTCTCAAATAATGCTACGAATAAGATGGAATAGGAACTTATATGTACCATAATGTCTTAAATAATGCTACCAATAAGATGGAATAGAAACTTGTATGTACCACATTGTCTAAAATAAGGCTACGAATAAGATGGAATAGGAATTTGTATGTACCACATCGTCTAAAATAATGCTACGAATAAGATTAAATAGGAATTTGTATGTACCACATCGTCTAAAATAAGGCAACGAATAAGATGGAATAGGAATTTGTATGTACCACATCGTCAAAATAATGCTACGAATAAGATGGAATAGGAATTTGTATGTACCACATCGTCTAAAATAATGCTACGAATAAGATGGAATAGGAATTTGTATGTACCACATCGTCACAAATAATGCTACGAATAAGATGGAATAGGAATTTGTAAGTACCACATTGTCTAAAATAATGCTACGAATAAGATGGAATAGGAATTTGTATGTACCACATCGTCTAAAATAATGCTACGAATAAGATGGAATTGGAATTTGTACGTACCACATCGTCTAAAAAAATGCTACGAATATGATGGAATAGGAATTTGTATGTACCACATCGTCTAAAATAATGCTACGAATAAGATGGAATAGGAATTTGTATGTACCACATCGTCTAAAGTTATGCTACGAATAAGATGGAATAGGAATGTGTATGTACCACATCGTCATAATAATGCTACGAATAAGATGGAATAGGAATTTGTATGTACCACATCGTCTGAAATAATGCTACGAATAAGATGAAAAAGGAATTTGTATGTACCACATCGTCTAAAATAATACTACGAATAAGATGGAATAGAAGTTTGTATGTACCACATCGTGTAAAATAATGCTACGAATATCATGGAATAGGAACTTTTACGTACCACATCGTCTAGAATAATGCTACGAATAAGATGGAACAGGAACTTATATGTACCATAACGTCTTAAATAATGCTACGAATAAGATGGAATAGGAACTTGTATGTACCACATCGTCTAAAATAAGGCTACGAATAAGATGGAATAGGAATTTTTATGTACCACATCGTCTTAAATAAGGCTACGAATAAGATGGAATAGAAATTTGTATGTACCACATCGTCTAAAATAATGCTACGAATAAGATGGAATAGGAATTTGTATGTACCACATCGTTTAAAATAATGCTACGAATAAGATTGAATAGGAATTTGTATGTACCACATCGTCTAAAATAATGCTACGAATGAGATTGAATAGAAATTTATATGTACCATATCGTCTAAAATAATTCTACGAATAAGATGGAATAGGAATTTGTATGTACCACATCGTCTAAAATAATGCTACGAATTCGATGGAATAGGAATTTGTATGCACCACATCGTCTAAAATAACGCTACGAATAAGATGGAATAGGAATTTGTATGTACCACATCGTCTAAAATAATGCTACGAATAAGATGGAATAGGAATTTGTATGTACCACATCGTCTAAAATAATGCTACGAATAAGATGGAATAGGAATTTATATGTACCACATCGTCTAAAATAATGCAACGAATAAGATGGAATAGGAATTTGTATGTACCACATCGTCAAAATAATGCTAAGAATAAGATAGAATAGGAATTTGTATGTACCACATCGTCTAAAACAATGTTACGAATAAGATGGAATAGGAATTTGTATGTACCAACTCGTCTAAAATAATGCTACGAACAAGATGGAATCGGAATTAGTATGTACCACATCGTCTAAAATAATGCTACGAATAAGATGGAATAGGAATTTATATGTACCACATCGTCTAAAATAATGCTACAAATAAGATGAAATAGGAATTTGTATGTACCACATCGTCAAAATAATGCTACGAATAAGAGGGAATAAGAACTTTTATGTACCACATCGTCTAAAGTAATGCTACGAATAAGATGGAATAGGAACTTGTTTGTACCACATCGTCAAAATAAGATGGAATAGGAATTTGTTTGTACCACATCGTCAAAATAATGCTACGAATAAGATGGAATAGGAATTTGTATGTACCACATCGTCTAAAATAATGCTACGAATAAGATGGAATAGGAATTTGTATGTACCACATCGTCTAAAAAAATGCTACGAATAAGATGGAATTGGAATTTCTATGTACCACATTGTCTAAAAAAATGCTACGAATAAGAGGGAATAGGAATTAATATGTACCACATCGTCTAAAATAATGCTACGAATAAGATGGAATAGGAATTTGTATGTACCACATCGTCAAAATAATGCTACGAATAAGATGGAATAGGAATTTGCATGTACCACATCGTCTAAATTAAGGCTACGAATAAGATGGAATAGGAATTGGTATGTACCACATCGTCTAAAATAATGCTACGAATAAGATGGAATAGGAATTTGTATGTACCACATTGTCTAAAATAATACTACGAATAAGATGGAATTGATCTTTGTATGTACCACATCGTCTAAAATAAGGCTACGAATAAGATGGAATAGGAATTTGTATGTACCACATCGTCTAAAATAATGCTACGAATAAGATGGAATAGGAATTTATATGTACTACATCGTCTAAAATAATACTACGAATGAGATGGAATAGGACTTTGTATGTACCACATCGTCTAAAATAATGCTACGAATATGATGGAATAGGAACTTTTATGTACCACATCGTCTAAAATAATGCTACGAATAAGATGGAATAGGAACTTATATGTACCATAATGTCTTAAATAATGCTACCAATAAGATGGAATAGGAATTTGTATGTACCACATCGTCTAAAATAAGGCTGCGAATAAGATGGAATAGGAATTTGTATGTACCACATAGTCTATAATAATGCTACGAATAAGATGGAATAGGAATTTGTATGTACCACATCGTCTAAAATAAGGCTACTAATAAGATGGAATAGGAATTTGTATGTACAACATCGTCAAAATAATGCTACGAATAAGATGGAATAGGAATTTGTATGTACTCATCGTCTAAAATAATGCTACGAATAAGATGGAATAGGAATTTGTATGTACCACATCGTCTAAAATAATGCTACGAATAAGATGGAATAGGAATTTATATGTACCACATCGTCTGAAATAATGCTGCGAATAAGATGGAATAGGAGATAGTATGTACCACATCGTCTAAAATAATGCTACGAATCAGATGGAATTGGAATTTGTATGTACCACATCGTCTAAAAAAATGCTACGAATATGATGGAATAGGAATTTGTATGTACCACATCGTCTAAAAGAATGCTACGAATAAGATGGAATAGGAATTTGTATGTACCACATCGTCTAAAGTTATGCTACGAATAAGATGGAATTGGAATTTGTATGTACCACATCTTCATAATAATGCTACGAATAAGATGGAATAGGAATTTGTATGTACCACATCGTCTAAAATAATGCTACGAATAAGATGGAATAGGAATTTGTATGTACGACATCGTCTAAAATAATACTACGAATAAGATGGAATAGGAGTTTGTATGTACCACATCGTCTAAAATAATGCTACGAATATGATGGAATGGGAACTTTTATGTACCACATCGTCTAAAATAATGCTACGAATAAGATGGAATAGGAACTTGTATGTACCACATCGTCTAAAATAAGGCTTCGAATAAGATGGAATAGGAATTTGTATGTACCACATCGTCTAAAATAAGGCTACGAATAAGATGGAATAGGAATTTGTATGTACCACATCGTCAAAATAATGCTACGAATAAAATGGAATAGGAATTTATATGTACCACATCGTCTGAAATATTGCTACGAATAAGATGGAATAGGAATTAGTATGTACCACATCGTCTAAAATAATGCTACGAATAAGATGGAATTGGAATTTGTATGTACCACATCGTCTAAAAAAATGCTACGAATATGATGGAATAGGAATTTGTATGTACCACATCGTGTAAAATAATGCTACGAATAAGATGGAATAGGAATTTGTATGTACCACATCGTCTAAAGTTATGCTACGAATAAGATGGAATAGGAATTTGTATGTTCCACATCGTCATAATAATGCTACGAATAAGATGGAATAGGAATTTGTATGTACCACATCGTCTAAAATAATGCTACGAATAAGATGGAATAGGAATTTGTATGTACCACATCGTCTAAAATAATACTAGGAATAAGATGGAATAGGAGTTTGTATGTACCACATCGTCTAAAATAATGCTACGAATATGATGGAATGGGAACTTTTATGTACCACATCGTCTAAAATAATGCTACGAATAAGATGGAATAGGAACTTGTATGTACCACATCGTCTAAAATAAGGCTACGAATAAGATGGAATAGGAATTTGTATGTACCACATCGTCTAAAATAAGGCTACGAATAAGATGGAATAGGAATTTGTATGTACCACATCGTCAAAATAATGCTACGAATAAGATGGAATAGGAATTTGTATGTACCAGATGGAATAGGAATTTCTATGTACCAGATGGAATAGGAATTTGTATGTACCAGATTGATTAGGAATTTGTGTGTACCAGATGGAACAGGAATTTGTATGTACCAGATGGAATAGGAATTTGTATGTACCAGATGGAATAGGAATTGGTATGTACCAGATGGAATAGGAATTTGTATGTACCAGATAGAATAGGAATTTATATGTACCAGATGGAATAGGAACTTGTATGTACCAGATGGAATAGGAATTTGTATGTTCCAGATGGAATAGGAATTAGTATGTACCAGATGGAGTAGGAATTTGTATGTACCAGATGGAATAGGAATGGGTACGAAGCAAGCACAGCTGCATATCAACCAAGTCATCAATTCTCATCTAAGTGCAAAGTGCTCTGGATTCCGACTACAGAAATAAAGAAAAATAAATATCATTAAATATGAATCCAAATATACATCAAAACATATAAGGAAGCTACAGGATAGATATTGATATCGTTTAAAGATAAATACAAATATACGTCAAACACAGCAGGAAGCTAAATGATAATTGTTGATATCATTAACATATAAATCAAAATATATATCAAATACATGAGGCAGCTACATGATAGTTATTGATATCAATAAACGATCATTCCAAATATATATCATATATATCAGGAAGCTAAAACGTAATTATTGATATCATAATAAGATAAATCCAACTATATATATATATATATATATATATATATATATATATATATAT
Source organism: Unio delphinus (assembly GCA_029339505.1). Classification (NCBI taxonomy): domain Eukaryota; kingdom Metazoa; phylum Mollusca; class Bivalvia; order Unionida; family Unionidae; genus Unio; species Unio delphinus. The sequence goes on from JAQISU010000101.1 coordinate 4,447,189, forward strand.
ATATATATATATATATATATATATATATCAGGAAGCTACATGATAGTTATTGCTATTATTAAAAGATCAATCCAAATATTAATCAAATAATTCATGAACTTACAGGATAGTTTTTTGTATCATTAAAATATAAATCCAAATATATCTCAAATATAGCGGGCAGCTACATGATAATTCTTTATAGCATTAAAAGATAAATCTAAATATATACCAAATACTGCAGAAAGCTAAATGATAATTCTTGATATCATTTAAAGATAAATAAAAAAATATAACAAATATACCAGGAAGCTACAAGAAAGTTACTGATGTCATTAAAAGAAATCAAATTCCAAATACTTAATTTCTATAATATGGGATTCAGGCGCATAATAAAATTTATATCAATTGTTTACACGCTTGGAACGCCCTATTTATGTAATACATGTGAGATATAAATTATGGATTTACTTCTATGCTTATTACAGAATAATAGCATTTCACATGTTATTACTGGGATGGAGATAAAAGAGCCTCTAGCTATAATAAAGCATCTGTACAATTAGTGTCATACATTATACATCATCACAACATCGCTGATAGCCATAAGAAAGAAAAATGTTTCAACACTTGGTTGTACATTTACTAGTTTTAAAATTATTGTTTAAAAGCATATCATTTTCAGTGCAAATTAAACCAAAATGACCTTCATCCACTATTATATAGATGTTTCTTTTCCAGCACATCTCGCAAAATCTGAATGCTCTATCAATATTTTTCTTTACTGATTCAAGCATTAGTGTATGGCTTGAATACCTTAGTTGTACCGTTTTCTGTAATTAAAAGGTATATTGCATGAGGCATGTCTCGCATTGTATATGCTGACAATAATGTTAACATTTGGATGAAAAGATAATAAGTTCTGACGAAATATAAAATGCAATGTCGCTAATCCTTTGTGTGAACTCAACAAATAATTTTGTTTAATCTTCAACATATTGTAATATCGATAGCCATATGGAATTAGCATAACCTTTAGTTTCGATGTCCATATATCAATGTATCCAGCATTTATCAACATAATGTAACGCTGATTTGAATATATATCATCCGATGATCACGTAATTGTAATGCAGTAAAGTGACCTAATTATTTGCAGTATTTGAAGCAGAGAGATAATCTTTTACGAAATGGAAACTACACTTCGTTCATATTCGTGTATATAAATAGTCTTTTATCAGCTTCATAACGTAATATTGTTTAATACTTGAGTCAAATATTTTATTTCGATATAAAATTGTCCATGCTGTTTTTGAAAATAGATTATGTGTGTTGCAGACATTCTCGATTTTGCAACTAACATGTGTTTTTAGTCGTATATGTTATTCATGAAAATAACATGTGTCTGTTCTCTTCACATATCACTAATTTCTAAATATCACTCATTCCTAAATATCACTCATTCCTAATGGAAGGCATCTGAAATATGCACTGGTACTAGGCCATGTGTAACTTCATTGAATAACGGTACCGTGATAACATGTTAATTTATAATGGTCACTATGTTGTGATGAACAGTAAACCGCAATCACCATTAAAAGCCATACATCAAACATATGATTCTGAACTGACAGTATTTTGTAACAATGACTCCAAGACAGACCAAGACAGTGGATAGAACAGGTTCTTATTCGATATTCCTAATATGCCGATCGTTTGAAGTCAACATCTATCAGCGTGCTCCATTACTTAAATTGATCGTATACACCACATAAGGACATGGAATATTTTATTTTATTTTTTTTTCTAATATGTGATACATAAACATTAGTCACAGTCTAGTGGTAATGGATTGAAACATTGCATTTTGGCAGTAAAATTGATAGACGTGTCATACGCTTCTAAGACGAACGCAGATATATTACAAATTAACAGACCCAAAACAAACATTATGATTTAATATAACATCAATGACAGTTATCAAAATTGCATATGTATGTCTGCAAGGAACGAAATTTATTACAGCCCGTAAAATAGAAACAAGTTCAAGGAAATCTGGAAACATGATCATATCTTCCAAGCCAAACAAATCAAGATATTTGCCTTTGTGACATATTACAGTGCCAGTTATGGCTGCTTATCAAGTTTCTTATTCGAATCCATTATAGATTAAATGAAATCAAAATGTGATTTTATAAGCTTCCTCTGTACATATATCTCACGTGTTGCTCCCTTAGTTGTTTTATCTTTTGCGATTTCACCGCTAAGTGAATTGCATAAGCTAACAGTCGCTGCAGATAAAAAGGAGACATGTCTTTTCTTTCTTAATGTGTAGCATGCAGAAACATCTTTTCCCGTCATACCGACTCAGAGCACCTTTGAAAAGTTATCCGTACCGATATTTTGACCCGTGAGTCCGATGTACAAATAAATGATCACTTCCATTTCGTTACAGACTAAAACTAATTAATAAACGCATTTAACGCATTCGAGAAGATGCGGCCATACAATGTATTGCTGTAAATATGTAGCCTTGAATATGGTATTCGTATGGATATATCTGTGTATGTCCAATTATTCAAGCATCCATTATTCTTCGTAAATTATTGTGCCACTAATTTCATGTCAGGGCAACAACCAAAATATTTGGATGGTAAATCTTAAGTAATTGAGTACAGTATATATCATTGAGGTTAAATTTCGAGATGGAACCATTTGCAAAGTGTATTATTCAGAGCGATTAGACTCGTACAATAAAGTCAATTAATTTAATATAGTAGTTCGCATAAAAATATTTAGTAAGGTCCACCTATGAACCATTCCTTGTGTCTACGTTAAACAATATCTAATTCATAAACTAAATAGCAAAGATAATTGTGCCTGTCATAAAGTATATTGGATTAACGTTAACGTATCCTAATGATTTTAGCAAGATAGGATAATTTTGTTTGCTGATTAATATAACGGAACTCTCGTTAAATCTAGTCTACCTTTCTAAACGATTTATTAAGAAAACAAGAAATATCCGTATTAAGGTTTAAATATATGTGGAAGAATGGATATACTTTCGATCCTCGGCAAGAAGGGATAAAATGAAATATAAAACTTATAATGTCCCTAAGACGGCAACGATATGAAAATATATATTCATGCATACATGCATCCATGCATCCATGCATGCATGCATCCATCCATCCATCCATCGATCCATCGATCCATCGATCCATCCAGCCATCCCTACATTCATCCATCCATCCATCCACCCACCCACCCACACACGCACGCACGCACGCAAGCACGCACACACACACACACACACACACACACACACACACACACACACACATGCATACATACATACATACATACATACATACATACATACATACATACATACATACATACATACATACATACATACATACATACATACATACATACATACATATGTATACAGCGAGTTTCGAGGGGAACAGAAGATACAATTAGAAAAAAAGAATGAAATGTCGGGATGCCACTGCGATTTTCAAAATCACTAACGCATGCATTCGGGATAGAGAGAAAGAAATATAGACAGGCGGGTGGAAATAAATAGGTTAAGGCATACAATAGCTTCTGTCCTGAATTCTAACATAATTTCCTGTTATCTTGAAAGTATTATCAAAGAAAATGAACGTAACATTATCAAAGAACATTCAAGTAAGATTTTTTTTCAAATAACATTCAAGTAACATTATCAAAGAATATTCAAATAACATTGTCAAAGATTATTCATGTAACAATGTCAAAGAACAGTAAAGTAAAATTATCAAAGAACATTAAAGTTACATTAACAAAGAACATTAAAGTTACATTAACAAAGAACATTAAAGTCACATTAACAAAGAACATTAAAGTCACATTAACAAAGAATATTAAAGTTACATTTACAAAGAACATTAAAGTTACATTAACAAAGAACATTAAAGTCACATTAACAAAGAACATTAAAGTCACATTAACTAAGAACAATAAAGTTACATTAACAAAGAACATTAAAGTTACATTAACAAAGAACATTAAAGTCACATTAACAAAGAATATTAAAGTTACATTAACAAAGAATATTAAAGTTACATTAACAAAGAACATTAAAGTCACATTAACAAAGAATATTAAAGTCACATTAACAAAGAATATTAAAGTCACATTAACAAAGAACATTAAAGTTACATTAACAAAGAACATTAAAGTCACATTAACAAAGAACATTAAAGTCACATTAACAAAGAACATTAAAGTTACATTAACAAAGAACATTAAAGTTACATTAACAAAGAACATTAAAGTTACATTAACAAAGAATATCAAAGTTACATTAACAAAGAATATTAAAGTTACATTAACAAAAAAAAGAACATTAAAGTCACATTAACAAAGAACATTAAAGTCACATTAACAAAGAATATTAAAGTCACATTAACCAAGAACATTAAAGTTACATTAACAAAGAACATTAAAGTCACATTAACAAAGAACATTAAAGTTACATTAAATAAGAACATTAAAGTCACATTAACAAAGAACATTAAAGCCACATTAACAAAGAACATTAAAGTTACATTAACAAAGAACATTAAAGTTACATTAACAAAGAATATTAAAGTCACATTAACAAAGAACATTAAAGTCACATTAACAAAGAACATTAAAGTTACATTAACAAAGAATATTAAAGTCACATTAACAAAGAACATTAAAGTCACATTAACAAAGAACATTAAAGTTACATTAACAAAGAACATTAAAGTTACATTAACAAAGAACATTAAAGTTACATTAACAAAGAACATTAAAGTCACATTAACAAAGAACATTAAAGTCACATTAACAAAGAACATTAAAGTTACATTAACAAAGAACGTTAAAGTCACATTAACAAAGAACATTAAAGTCACATTAACAAAGAACATTAAAGTTACATTAACAAAGAACATTAAAGTTACATTAACAAAGAACATTAAAGTTACATTAACAAAGAATATTAAAGTTACATTAACAAAGAATATTAAAGTTACATTAACAAAGAACATTAAAGTCACATTAACAAAGAACATTAAAGTCACATTAACAAAGAATATTAAAGTCACATTAACAAAGAACATTAAAGTTACATTAACAAAGAACATTAAAGTCACATTAACAAAGAACATTAAAGTTACATTAACAAAGAACATTAAAGTCACATTAACAAAGAACATTAAAGTCACATTAACAAAGAATATTAAAGTTACATTAACAAAGAACATTAAAGTTACATTATCAAAGAACATTAAAGTTACATTATCAAAGAACATTAAAGTCACATTAACAAAGAACATTAAAGTCACATTAACAAAGAACATTAAAGTCACATTATCAAAGAAGATTAAAGTCACATTATCAAAGAAGATTAAAGTCACATTAACAAAGAACATTAAAGTTACATTAAAAAGTCACATTAACAAAGAACATTAAATTTACATTATCAAAGAACATTAAAGTCACATTAACAAAGAACATTAAAGTCACATTAACAAAGAACATTAAAGTGACATTATCAAAGAAAATTAAAGTCACATTAACAAAGAAGATTAAAGTTACATTAACAAAGAACATTAAAGTCACATTAACAAAGAACATTAAAGTCACATTAACAAAGAACATTACAGTCACATTATCAAAGAACATTAAAGTTACATTAACAAAGAATATTAAAGTTACATTAACAAAGAAGATTAAAGTTACATTAACAAAGAACATTAAAGTTACATTAACAAAGAACATTAAAGTCACATTAACAAAGAACATTAAAGTCACATTAACAAAGAACATTAAAGTCACATTATCAAAGAAGATTAAAGTCACATTAACAAAGAAGATTAAAGTTACATTAACAAAGAACATTAAAGTTACATTATCAAAGAACATTAAAGTCACATTAACAAAGAACATTAAAGTCACATTAACAAAGAACATTAAAGTCACATTATCAAAGAAGATTAAAGTCACATTAACAAAGAACATTAAAGTTACATTATCAAAGAACATTAAAGTCACATTAACAAAGAACATTAAAGTCACATTAACAAAGAACATTAAAGTCACATTATCAAAGAAGATTAAAGTCACATTAACAAAGAAGATTAAAGTTACATTAACAAAGAACATTAAAGTTACATTATCAAAGAACATTAAATTCACATTAACAAAGAACATTAAAGTCACATTAACAAAGAACATTAAAGTCACATTATCAAAGAAGATTAAAGTCACATTAACAAAGAACATTAAAGTTACATTATCAAAGAACATTAAAGTCACATTAACAAAGAACATTAAAGTCACATTAACAAAGAGCATTAAAGTCACATTATCAAAGAAGATTAAAGTCACATTAACAAAGAAGATTAAAGTTACATTAACAAAGAACATTAAAGTTACATTATCAAAGAATATTAAAGTTACATTAACAAAGAACATTAAAGTCACATTAACAAAGAACATTAAAGTCACATTAACAAAGAACATTAAAGTCACATTATCAAAGAAGATTAAAGTCACATTAACAAAGAAGATTAAAGTTACATTATCAAAGAACATTAAAGTCACATTAACAAAGAACATTAAAGTCACATTAACAAAGAACATTACAGTCACATTATCAAAGAACATTTAAGTCACATTATCAAAGAAGATTAAAGTTACATTAACAAAGAAGATTAAAGTTACATTATCAAAGAACATTAAAGTCACATTAACAAAGAACATTAAAGTCACATTAACAAAGAACATTAAAGTCACATTATCAAAGAACATTAAAGTCACATTAACAAAGAACATTAAAGTCACATTATCAAAGAAGATTAAAGTTACATTAACAAAGAATATTAAAGTCACATTAACAAAGAATATTAAAGTTACATTAACAAAGAATATTAAAGTTACATTAACAAAGAACATTAAAGTTACATTAACAAAGAATATTAAAGTTACATTAACAAAGAACATTAAAGTCACATTATCAAAGAACATTAAAGTTATATTATCAAAGAAGATTAAAGTCACATTAACAAAGAACATTAAAGTCACATTATCAAAGAACATTAAAGTCACATTATCAAAGAACATTAAAGTCACATTAACAAAGAACATTAAAGTCACATTAACAAAGAACATTAAAGTCACATTATCAAAGAACATTAAAGTCACATTAACAAAGAAAATTAAAGTCACATTAACAAAGAACATTACAGTTAAATTAACACAGAACATTAAAGTCACATTAACAAAGAACATTAAAGTCACATTAACAAAGAACATTAAAGTCACATTAACAAAGAATATTCAAGTGGTGACATTATCAAAGAACATTAAAGTAGCATCATTTAAGAATATTTCGGGGCCCCGAGTGGCCGAGTGGTCTAAAGCGCTGTCTATTATGGATCACTGCCATTTCACCGCTGTCTGCGTGGGTTCGAGTCTAAGATTCGGCTAATATAGTTATGTGAGAAAGCTAGCCAGTAGCTTCTCATGGGTTGGTGGTTCTTTCCGGGGGTTTTCAGGGTTCTTCCTCCACCATTAATACTGGCCGCCATGTATAGCCTATATTGTGCTGAAAAATGGCGTTAAACCATGAAAAGCAAAAACAAAGAACAGTTCGATGACATTATCATAGAACATTCAAGTAAGATGTTTAGCAGCAGAGAGGGTGAATCAGACAACTTTATAGAGACGTCGATTCGGTAATCTAAGGCTTCTTCATAAAAAAGGCATCGATTCGGTAAATTGAGGCCTCCTCGATGAATTCGTCAATGACGCCATTGTCGTTGTCACTCACCCTCTCTGCTCCTATAGGTTAATAATTTATTTCAACCAAATATTTGATCCAGTCCGATACGATATCGTGTTCGAGGATCATGTAAATTTATTGTTATAAATCCATGCGGGGTTGACTAAGCGTTACTAAAGAAATTTTTAAATTGATAGCCTATATTGTGCTGAAAAATGGCGTTAAACCATGAAAAGCAAAAACAAAGAACAGTTCGATGACATTATCATAGAACATTCAAGTAAGATGTTTAGCAGCAGAGAGGGTGAATCAGACAACTTTATAGAGACGTCGATTCGGTAATCTAAGGCTTCTTCATAAAAAAAGCATCGATTCGGTAAATTGAGGCCTCCTCAAATTAATGGGATACATTATCAAATTATCACATCGTCATATACAACTACATTGTTAATGTTCCCATCAAGGTCATCTAAAATCACCATGTCTGCCAAATATTTCGTAGCGTATGTGTAACAACGCCGTTAAACACAGCAAGAATATTACAGTTATCTCTGATCACTTTCGGAATCTGAGTGTAGCGTTGAGTAACATATATCACATCAGTGTTTTGGTGACGCCCCCGGGAAAATATTCTAGCTGGGTTTGTTTGTTTATCTAACATCACATCGTCGTATACAACTACATTGTTAATGTTCCCATCAAGGTCATCTACGGATGGTGCCTCGTCAATATCAGTTATAAAATCAACGACGTTTTCACCTTTAATTTCTGACGCATTCTCGTTAAAATCCTTTAACACTTCATAGCATCGTTGATCATCTACGCTAGGAGCAATTAAATACAACTTATCTCACTTCATCCATCTCATTATTAAATTTAGCAACAATTTTGTCTTGCCGGATCCAGATGGCCCGATTATAATTGCGCGGATAGAGTTTGGTAGCGCTGCATGATGCTTAACTGGTTCTCTTGTTTTAGTCGCTGAAAAATCAATTATATCCATATCCTTATACATAAATTATGGATCTATACTGTGTGAAGTGTAAAACGCGTACTGGCACAAATGATGTGACGACGATTACAACAAGGAATAACAGATCAGCACTTACTGGTAGATGTGCAACATGTGGTATAAAAAAGTTTAGATTTGTTTCCCTTGATAAAATCAAGGATTTAAAAAAACGAGGAGGTGATATTGCAGCCAAATTGGCAAAGTTCCCTGGAACCTCATGGGCAAAGTACCCCGGAGAAAAGCACCTTCCAGGATATAGCTACTGTGGCCCCGGAACACGATTAGATATCAGACTTGATGATCAAAATCAACCCAGATCCGATAAACGCCATTGATAAGGCGTGTCATGCTGATGATGTCGCATATAAAAGCAGCGATTTGCTGCATAGACATCTCGCGGATGTGAAATTAATTCATGCGTTAAATGCTATTCCTGATAAATCTTTGAAACAAAAATTGGCTTCGTGGTTGGTAAAATCGGCTATGAAAGGCAAATTGATGTTATGTGCCGGTAATTAATAACAACATGGAATCTATTTATTATTCTCCAAAAGGATACTGGCGGGGTAAAGCAGCAATCAATAAACTCGCTAGCGCCGCAAAAGTGAAAAAGGCTACTGCGGCTAATTGGTTATCCAAACAGGCTATATGGCAAATTTATCTACCGCGCCCTAAACAAATCAATTTCTCGCATTTTGATGTTACCGGACCCAATGAAGTTCATCAAGCTGATTTATTGTTTTTACCACATGACAACGGTTATAAATACGCGCTAACCGTAGTTGACGTTGCTAGTCGATACAAACAAGCGGAACCGCTAAAAACAAAATCATCACCTGAAGTTGCTTCTGCATTTGAAAAGATTTATCGACGAGGCCCACTACGCTGGCCAAATCTGTTACAAGTTGATCCTGGCAAGGAATTTCAAGGCGCTGTTTTATCTGCGATGAAACATCACAATGTCACCATCAGACGAGGGCATACTGCGCTACATCGCGATCAGGCAATTGTTGAACGATTTAATCGGACTCTTGCTGAGCGGTTATTTGGATATCAATACGCGAAGGAGTTTATTCAGGATAAAAGATCCCGTGAATGGGTTAAGAGATTACCAGCTGTGATTACCGCGCTCAATAACGAGATTACTCGAATAATTAACATGAAACCTGTCAACGCGATTAAGAAAGCGTCTATACCAAAAATGGAAATCCAAGGAATTTCACAAAAAGATTTCAAAGAACCAATTATTGGTAGTAATGTCACTGTTAGGTATTTATACGAACCAGGAGAGCTTGAGGGTGGTAAAAAAAGAGCTACCGATCCTATTTGGAGTGTTACTTCACACAAGATATCTACTATAACACGATCTACGGGTAGACCAGCAATCTATAAACTGGATTCAACTGCTCCTCAGCGAGGATTTACTCGACCACATCTACAGGTAATTCCTAACGATACTCAATTACCACCGCGGCGTCTTAATTAGCGCCGTTGCGTCTGTTCCACTCACGACAAGTCAACATCACATTGTTTCTGACATGACCGAGACTGTTATTTTTTCTGTCTACGGTAAATTGGCGAGGATCTTTATCCGAATACTGCCAACGCATTATACAATTGCAACTCGCGCAGTGATTATTCCGTTGTTGTTCAGCGTAATTATTATTCCGCATTAATGTCAAATTCTAGTTTTTTTTTTTTTTTGTCTTGTTGTTTGTAACCGGAGAGTTTTTTTTTTTTTGTCTTGTTGTTTGTAACCGGAGAGTTTTTTTTATTAATGATGCTAACATCATCCATTGTGGTGTCATCATCGCCTGACTCTGTCAAGACAATTCTTCGAAGCTGATTTATTCTTCGTACTCTGGATACTGCGAGATAGACTAAATTCGACCATTCGATGCGATTATCTACCATCCAAACAATTGTATCCGATATAGTTAATCCCTGTGAAGAGTGTATTGTCGCTGCGTATCCTAACGTCCATGGGGATTTATTAGCACGCAATGCATTTTCGACGACGCTGATATCAACCAGCACAATGTCATTTAACACGAGAATCTGCTTTTCACTCTTCCCTGGAATATCAACTTCAATATTCTGCTTTTGTGTATCCGAAGGCCTATAACACAACGGTACTGGAAGTGTTGCAAATTTTTCTTTATGCGTTTCAAATAACTTCATCTGAAGTGTGTCTCTGACTATTTTTCTACTTGCTACTATCAAATCATTTGGTCTCCACGTTTCCCAAAAATCATTCATGGGAGTTTCTGAATTTATTTCACGCGCTATTTCACATTGGATTTTATCCGGTTGTAATCTAATCAGTGCTTTGAACTCGCGTAATTGTTCATCAAGTGATCTATGGTCGGTATTAATTTCTTCATAATAGTCTACAGAACCCTTTAGCCATTCATGTGGAGATCCACCGATAAATGGTGGTGGTTGGGCGTGATCACCGCACATGACGACTTTTGTGTTTTTGTTTAACAACCACTCGAGAAATGTCTGTAATACTCTCAACGATACCGTGCATATTTCATCCCAGATTATGATTTCAGGAATGAATTTTTCACCCATTCGATCAGGGGTCCATTCATCGCCTTTCCATCGAAAGAAACTATGATAAGTACAGGCATTTACCCCTCGTTGTTTTATCTCTCTGGCGAGTCTGTGAGTTGGTGTTAACACAATCATGGTTGACCGACGAAATAATTCAATTGCACGAGTTGTCTTTCCTGACCCACCACAACCGTTTAAATAAACTGTCTTGTATCTACATATTGGATCAGATACCGGTGGTGCATTAGAAAATTTTGATTGAATCTCATCACACTTTAAGTACTTTTCATCCATGGTAACATCTGCCGATTCACAATACTCATGTAGCGTTTCCTTTTTAAATCTCCAACATCCCCAATTTGCCTCCGGATCTGTGAATTTAGCTACATCTGATTTGTATTTCTCGTGGATATACATAGAATTAATGGCTACTCTAACTGCGGTATTAGGAAATCTATTTATCATCGAAAATAAATTGATAGAAGCATAAGCTAGCATAGAACTTCTCAAATGTGTGTACTGGGAATTATATCCATCACAGTAGGTAACAACCGTACCCAATTTCTCACCATTGGATAGAAAAGCATCCTTACGGGATACAAGTTTTCCCTGTTTCGTTAAATCCGTTACAATAAAATCGTATTCAGCGACGTCTATGATCAACCGCGAAGAATATTTTGCATTGTCGTATCTTCCACCCTGGGTAAATTTACCAATTATTCTTCGTCCAAAATCTTTTGCTTGTTCTTTTTTAATTTCAAATAACTTCTTAGACCAATTCATGATTTGTTCTTCATTGAAAATCTCCGATTTTCCATTCGAAGAATTTCCATCTGGAAACTGTTTTCGCAGTTCGCTAATTATACGATCTAGATCGGGTTGTGGTAGCCAAACTTCTTTCTGAGCTCGATAGCATATAATAGCTTCGGAAACAATCAACGATATTAGCATACCACAATCAATCATATATCGTAGTAACACTATTGGCATCCATGCCTTTTCAGATATATGTCTACCAAGCCAAAGATAACTACACGGATGTAACCCTGTAGCGAATTCGAATGATATCACACGAGCGAATCCAGTTAAATCAAAATCAGGCAATGGACCATTAATCGCAACACGAGTCATTTCATGCGTGGGGTGTCCAAATCGTTTAAAATAGCTACTACATTCTCCATACCCGAGAAATCTTCCAGGATAACACGCAGATATATCAATTGAAATCATACCATCACGTGAGTATTTCGTATTCCACAGTCCTCCATGACCAAATTTGACGCAACTCAATTTAACGTCCTCGAGAAAATCACTTCGTGTTGGACGCCATGAGTTTTTTTCTCTTGCGAAGTGAGCTACCACTGATGGAATAGTAAAACTATCCGTTTATAGTTTTTCATGGGAACTCTCTGGTGAAAAATCACTAGCAATTTTTCTTATTCTGTTATCTAATTCTTCAACGCGATATAATTCACCATTTGGTCTTACAAATTGATCAAATCCTGATTCGGAACCAGCACTACTAAGTAACCACACTGACACAGGATCATCTTTACACAACGCATGAATAGCATCAAATAATTTCTCTTCATAGAAAACATCCCCGACGAATTCCGGGGGGATATATCTCATGGTTCTATCTCGTGGAAATATTGTTACTGCAGGTGTCCGCGCGTGCTCGTTATGATCAATAATTTGTATTGGTGCTCCTTGTGATTGATGTTTCGGTTCGTATAATACTTCTCCGGTTATTGTCGTTACTGATATTGGGAATCTTAATGATGTTTCTAATTTAGCTATATCAGAAATCTTTGCACCGTGCTGTTTCACTGTCAGTTCCCATTTGGTTATTTTCCTACGTCGCAGATCAGTTAGTTTATTTCCTCGGGATGCATTTGTGAAGTGTTCCATTACCCGTGTTGCTACACAATTCAGTGAACTAGAATATTTCATAGGAGCTAGTTTTGCAATATCGGGTTTATCATTTAACGGATATATCCCATAAACAATTGCTGTTACAGGATAAGATCTCTCGTAGTATGGTTTGTCAATTCCAGTCAGAATTCCTGGTTTGGAATCTCTACTCACAATGACAGTTTTTTTTATCCTTGAGGATTGGTTCAAATTTATCCCTGATAATCCATTTGCCTTCGACTTCGATAATGAATTTTATTCTGAAAAAATACTTCTGTTGGGAATTGCTTTGTTGAAAATCTTTGATTGGAAATTGCTGTGCAATTTCACCTTTGGATTTTACACCCTTGGATTTCCAGCCCCTTGGCGAGCCAAGGTGTGAAATTATCTCAGCTGCTCTTTCATCGTTCATAGTAGCATCGATGTTGGGTACATTGACATCTTCATCAATAATTCGAAATGTCGACCAACAGTATACTGCACCGTCTCGGCAGAATTCATTAAAACACTCCCTGATTTTACCCAGTATATTTCTATCACCGATTAGACGTTTTGGTGTATCAGTGACTCTATCAAGATTGAATTTAGTATTTTTCCAAGGCTTAATTTTCGATAATCTTTGGAACTCCTTATCAAGATTGAATTTAGTATTTTTCCAAGGCTTAATTTTCGATAATCTTTGGAACTCCTTGTCAAGATTGAATTTAGTATTTTTCCAAGGCTTAATTTTCGATAATCTTTGGAACTCCTTATCAAGATTGAATTTAGTATTTTTCCAAGGCTTAATTTTCGATAATCTTTGGAACTCCTTATCAAGATTGAATTTAGTATTTTTCCAGGGCTTAATTTTCGATAATCTCTTGAACTCCTCCATGTTATTTTTTTTTTTTTTTTTTTTTTTTTTTTTTATGGTTTAACGCCATTTTTCAGCACAATATATAGGCTATACATCGCGGCCAGTATTAGTGGTGGAGGAAGAAACCAGAAAAACCCGGAAAGAACCACCGACCCACGAAAAGCTACTGGCAAGCTTTCTCACTTAACTACATTAGCCGAATCTTAGACTCGAACCCACGCAGACAGAGGTGAGATGGCAGTGGTCCGTAACGGACAGCGCTTTAGACTACTCGGCCACTCGGGGCCCCCCTCCATGTTATGATTAAAACAAGTATTTAAATATAAAAATATAGTATAATGAATCACTGTAAGTGGCTTATGATTGGATCAACGACCCCGTGTAACAAATCATGCAGAAGCGAATTCTGTTGGCATCATTTACAAAGCGTTCGCAACGGTTCTTTCGGTCCTCTCCCATGCCTCCAATGTGGGGTGGGCGTTAGAGGAAAATCACAATTATGTCTCAGTTGCGGCGGCAAACGATACAGGGAACTAAAACGCTATTATGACAAACGAATCATTGACCCTAACGATGACTCCGTCAGCGACAAAATCATCAAAACCCCTCAAGATTATATCAAGAGTTTTATAATTAAAGCAGATATAAATTAGACAAATAGTATTATTATATAAATGAACCAAGATTTCAGACCCTATCCAGTGCTTGTTAATTACGAAGCCTCCAGTGATGGTGTTGTCAGGCACCGCAGACTAAAAAAAACCGGTTGGATATCTGAATAATATGGGGTATTTGTTGTTTAGTGCTAGAAATAAAACATATCTCTGTCACAGAATTATTTTTGAATGTCATAACGGATTAATCGAAGACGGATTTGTGATTGATCACATAAATGGCGTGAAGACTGATAATTGTCTTATGAATCTTCAAGCCGTCTCACAAAGTCGGAATGCAAACTTAGGTGGAACTGGTAAACACGCAAAACGCACTAGGGGAGTTAAATCGTTTGATTTAGAAAATAATGAAGAGAGAAGCTTTCAGTCCATATATGAAGCCAGTACATATTTTGATATTTGTAGGCCTTCTATACGATTTGTTGCAGAAAATATAATTAAAACTGCTCTGTCTAAAATTAATGGTCATAAAATAAAATTTGTATACATCTGAAATGATTCAAGGGAGATAAATCCTTTATGGATAAGTCCAACCACTCAAAACACTCTGCTTACTAAGTTCCCTTGTATTATGACGTCAAAGGAATTTGTCGTCTGCTATTACCTGTAGGAGAGGTATAATTGACATGTGCGCGCCCACGTGACTGTAATGGAGTAGATAATACATGAGTTACGCTAGAGAATAAAACTTTTTATTGTCGCTTGGGCTAAAACTGCATTATTTAAACAGTTGTATTTTTATGTCTCATGTGTGGGGGTGGGTGGACCAGCAGTAAAGCAAACAGCTAACCACGTTATTTCATTACAAACATTCTTTATAATCTAACGCATTACCTATGTTCGCTCAGCCGGAACGGTGTTTCCCATTCATTGAAGTAGGTGGGCGTGGTTAAAATTCCTTGTATACAGCTCTTTGTGATCTAATCGATAATGTATTTTGTCTAGAGAATTAGAACAGAGTAAATACACGCTATTATTTAACAACTGTATTATTTTGTTTAATGTTCCATTTAAAATATTTGTCTCATTTAAATGTTGTGAAACAGCATTAATAAGTAATAAGGAAATAAAATAACATACCCATGAATCAACGCTGCTGTATTAGTCGCCTTATATAGCATATCAAAGGTATAAAGCTTGGGGCTTTCGAACGCCAATGCGACCGATCAAAACTAACCAACGCCATTAAACGGGCGTGTAGTTGTCTTTTGTTCACAATCATCCAACCGGGTTAATTTAATTGGGTTGCTTTTGATTGGTTGGTTTTCCGTAGAAAATCCGCCCCGTCGTTTCATGTTTGTGCTGTCTTGTGCCGTCCCCACATCATTACATCACAAATTCCATCATCATTTCATTGAATATATCCATTCTTAATTAAGTACATGTTGTGACGTCACCCCAAGCGTATCTTCTGGGCGGTCTAAGATGACGTTTGTCACCTTAGGCCTCCCGCCGGAGATGTATGTTTCGGGTCCACTTGGGCTTGCTTGGATGTGAAGGCAACCAAGGAGTTCCAAAGATGTGTTGTCGTATATGTAACCTCTGGGTCTCTCTGACCTCATAGGGCGCCAGCGAGATTGCCAAATGGGGTTTTCATGTATGTGCTGTCCTTAATTAAGTTAAAGTAACCTCTGGGTCTCTCTGACGTCATAGGGCGCCAGCGAGATTGCCAAATGAGTGTTATTTTTTTTTTATAATTAGAGATACAGTATACTATAAAAATATGGATATCAAAGATGTAAATGTTATAATTGCTGAAATCTCAGATATAAAAAATAGAGGGGTAGTATTATCTGAAGATCTCGACTGCAACAGGATTGCCTCGGAATATGAAGACATTGAGTATCAGTCAAGTAAGGGTCATTATGTTTTACCTAAGGTGTACAGGCTCGTGAAAGGAATTCAAAAGTCCATCAATGCTTGTTTGTACGGTAACGACATTAATGTATTTAACGCTTAAATTTAATGTAACGCTATTTAGCACCGTTGAAGCAATACGTCAAAAGCTCGGCCAAGAGTATCAAAAACGAGCTGAAATTAGTTCTAAGGTTCGTGATCTTAGAAAAATATTAAATGAGGAAAAACCAGTATCTTAACCACGTGAGCGTTACTATAAAAAATAGGCTTTCAGTAAATTTTATTAAAAAATAATTTTTTTTAGCGTTTTTTGTAACACTCACATAGGATTTTCTCCTGAAAGGATACTCATCAGTTTGGGCTTGCTCATGCAGTTATGTGCTTACTGGATGATCTGGTCGTGGTAGCAAGTAATCACAGCGATGCCTCCATTTTCACGTAGTTGTTGTTGTTGCCGCGTCGTTAACAAAAAGCGTTCATCGCCGATCTCAGATATTACAATTTTGAAACCCCCAGCGATGTTATTTCTAAAACATTCACGGATTAACCCTGTCTGAGATGGATACGTTAGCTTGATGGTACATTATTTAATAACTCGGCCTTTAAATGTGATAGTTTCACATTTGACAATTCAGTTCACAAACAATATATGATAGGTGAATCACTTACAACTAAATTAGCCCGAGAGCGGCTAGCAGCAATTAAAAAGTTTATACCGGTTCGAGACAGACTTCGCGAGAAACTTCAACAACGACAACAAGCGCAGACTGACTTTTCTGTGTCAAGTGAACAACTGTTTACTCCGATAACAAGTGTGACCAAAGATGTGAAAAAGTTAACTGAAGCAGCGATATACGGTGATATTCCTGAACGAGAACGACCAACGAAGGCACCGCTGCTTGATACACTTGAAAAGATAGCAGCAGAGACCAAACAAACATGCGCAGGGATACAACAGTTATCCAGTGTTATGAAAACCCAACACGAGTATGAACGATTAGCTGATATTGATGATTCTGCGCCTGAACCACAACCTGTTGATGTCGTCACCCCAAGAGGTGTTCCCTTTATAGACAAACTCACCGAAGAAGCTATAACAGAAATCAAACGACCTGAATTAATAAAACTCAAAGATTATACGACTTTTGGTGATTTTGCCGCCAAAAGCTTTCATTCTAGAAAGGACTTTTTAAAAGACGAGTATAAAAACAGTAGAATAAGCCGAGATGAATGGGTTAATTGGTTGTATAAAACGAATAAGGGCATTACTGGTAATTTGAAAAAGGATACAGTTGAGTATAGATCTTTTAAAGTAGGAGTTGATAGTTATGGTTTACAAAAACAACAAGAACGAGAAAAACAAAGTCGAGCCCGACAAATGCAATTACTTGATGATAGTCAGGGCGCAACTGGTACAACTGAGAAAACAAGCGGAAAAGGATATTCGATTAAAAATCCAAATGATTTCATCGCAACCGTGACATGCCCTAGTAACATTCTCAGTGATATATCACGGTTAGAGGTTCTCATCGGAGGGAAACGAGCCGGAAATAACTCACCGGAAGTAATTAATGAAGCAGCTGATATCTGCAGACGATTATTTGTCGGCGGTATCATGGACATTAATGTATATCGAGAATTCATGGCTGAATTAGTTGAAAATCACAAAGATGCCCATGGTTATGATGAAAATTCTATGGATCTTAGCGATTGATCATTAATTGAAAAACTACTAGTTTTATAACAAGATGATTATACACTACAACCATGATAAACCCGTAAGCGTCTTCGTGGTGAACTCACGATTGCCTGTTTATAGAGCATATTACGGAAATGGTTTCGGCAATACCATTGCGGGGTTATTTTACAAGAATGGCTCACAAGGTGGCGCCGTTAGCTAAACAATTATCAATAAAAGCCATTGATATTATTCGTGATAAGGGAACCAGCAAAATCGGAGATTTCGTTGGAAATCTTGCCGGAAAGGCATTTTCTGCCGCGAAAGATAAAATAGCATCATTGGTGCAAAAGAAACCTATAGTGCTGCCATCAACTACAGTGATGCCTGCAAAAATAAGCAAAGCAATCAATAGCGCAGTGGAAGAAAAACTAGCGTCGTTGGCTGCTTCGGTGACTCCGTCACAATTGACAGCTTCACCGGTAACAGATAGCGCTATCATGAACGCGATAGCAGGAAGTGGTTTGAAACGAAAACAAAAACGACGATGATTACAAAGAGTTTCACAATTGAAAACACTAGTATTTTAATAAAATGTTTAAACGACAAGCTGATCCGGCATTCGATATAGAAGCCCCAGTGCGCAAAGATGATTCTGTCCGCGATTATCAATACTGTTCCTATCTTGCTATACAACCCGACCTACGATCGCGAATTGAACTTCAAGTTCAAGATACCAGTAAATACTTTTTGCCATGTGAAGCATTTATTGAAATCGAGGGAAAACTCGTAACAAATGTTACAGCTGATACACCATATGAAAATGATCCAAATATCCGAGTTGGTTTTGTTAATAATGGCATAATGGCGTTATTTGAAAGTGCAAGATATCTCATTGATGGAAAAGAAATTGAATCAATAGACCGTGAAGTTGATGTTGCAACAACAATAATCGGGCTGGCAAGATACTCCGATGATTATACAAGATCGGCTGGTCCGTCTATGATGTTTGCAAAAGATACATCTAATAACGCTGACCACCTTCAATACATTAAAGTGTTAACACCGCAAGACACTTCAGTTGATAATCAACGAGAAGCAACTAATCCAGAACGTCGAGCTAGACCAGGAGCTGCGTTTGATATTCTCGGAGGCGTTAATGGTAATTTCAATTTAGGATTTGCAACACGAGTAGCAACGTTGCAAGGACAGCAGCGATATTTTTCATGTGCGATTCCACTCCATCACATATTTGGATTCTGCAGAAATGTCAGAAAAGTCATCTATGGAGCCAAACACACAATCGCATTAGTGCGAAAAGGCAATGACAATGATGCAATTTGGCGTACTGGTGCCGCAGATGGTAAAGTTGTTTTGAGTAAAATAGTATTGTGGATGCCAGTAATGACCCCATCAATTACCACGGAAGAGCGGTTACTTTCATTTATGGACACAGGTGGCAAATCATTGATAAGTTAGCTAACAACAACAACTGATGCCAAAGAGGATAATGTTGCTTATACATTTACATGGCACCTGGCATCAAAACAAGGCGTTTCAGCTCCAAGTCATATATGTCCAATTTTGATTTAATTGATGCCGCTAAAAAACTAGCGATAAAAAACTTCAGAGGGGTTTTTATGAGAGATCAATTACCGAGAAAACCAAATAACGTTGAAACCGGTATCATCAATGTTGATAACAGCAGCGGATCGGGAACTCACTGGGTTGCATACGCGATTGATCCGCGTGGGATTGTCTATTTCGATTCATATGGGCTAGCCCCACCGAACGAGTTTATGCGGTATATAAATTCTTCGACGAAACTCAAAGAGTTTCCGATTTTTTATTCCACGCTGCCAACACAACAATTAAATGATCCACCGATATGCGGCCCTGAAGTATTAAATGTCCTCGCGGAGATTTCATTAAAATCCTTTGGATCTCCGTGGAAACCACCTCATCTGGTTGTAAATAAATACACGAGTGGGAAATTACAAGGTAATTTTAGAGAATCAATAAATTGAAAATACAAGTTGCGCTTACAATACTGATTGATATTTGGGGACGATCTCTATCAATGTCGAAACCCACCGCGGAAACATCTGCGGGTTCTATCAAGGATGTAAAAAAATAATTGAAGATGAAATCGCTGAGACGTTAAATTTAGTAAGTGTTGACCCGAACGAAATAGTTGTATTTCAAGATCGCCAAGGTAAATTGAAAAGCAGTGATGTATCATTGGATGACATTTTAAAACGACAACACGACGCCGCTGAAAACTCTATTGCGCTGTATTAAAAGGGTGGACAACTTAAACCAGGCGCACTTGTGTCTACGATCACCGACGCGATTGCCGCCCACGACAACAAGATTGCCACCCACGGCCGTGAGCTGGATGATTATAAACGAGGTTATAATAGATTTCGCAAAAATGTCGTACATAAATTCTTTGAAACCCCGGTTGTGGTTGGCATGACTCTCGCTGAAATTAAAAACTATCTATCGCTATTCTTTTTTTTAACAAGGACGCGGGAAGGATGATTAATGAAAATGAAATCAAGGCAAATTATCTCGATATTTACAATGATATTTCTAAACTAATAGAAAATCTTGAAAAGGTACAAAAACCTACTAACGACGTCATTGTTAAGTTTTTTGGAACCCCGCTTGTGGCTGCCATTACTCTCGCTGAAATTAGCGAGTTTATCGGCAAGCATACTCACAATGCCTACATCGCTAATAGTTTCTTTGGTGTCCCAGCTACATCTACAATGACTCTCAAAGATATTAATATGTTTATGGTGAGACAAACAACACTTAATACCATCGTGGATAAATTTTTAGGGAGAACACCCGTGTCTGAAACCAGGTCCAACCCTCGCTGAAGTTAAAAGCGCTATTGAGGAATAAAAGCCCATCAGCGAAATTGTTAATAAGTTCTTTCAGGGCAGTAAACCCCAAGATATCACGACGACATATTCTGACATCGACACATATCTTAAAGGTCAAATGAAACGATTTTATATGAGTTATATGATTTCTTTAAAATGTTGTACAGTTTTGTGTTTAAAATCATTATTAACGTTTCCCCGATTGAAAAATATGATCATACCCCATTTAAATCGATCAAAATGATTGGGTACATATTTCCCGCCATAATATTTACATCGCTTACTTCCCTTAGCTGATGACGTCACTTGTGCCACAACAAGCTTTGTTTACAAGCAAGTTTACCTGTGTGAATCGATAAGCAGTGAAATGGTGTATTGCGTCGCTTTTAACTGTAAAACTGAGTCAGGTCAAGGGGTAGGATTATTTGAATTTCCGAAACACGGAAAGCGGAGAAAAGTTTGGATTTTCCGAATAAAAAGGAAAGATTTTAGTCCATCGAAAACTTCGAGGCTTTGTGCAAAGCACTTTACCAACGACCAGTTTGTTGTTGATCCTTCATTAGCAATGATAATCGGCTACAAATTGAAAAAACTACAGCTAAAACGAGATGCAATAGCATCAATTTTCGATTTTAAATCGAAAAAACAAGGATGTGAAAACGCGGATTCACTCAAAAAAAAACAACGACAATCGAGGGCAGTAGCAAAAAGAAAAAGAATGGAAGTAAGTAATTTTTTTTCCTTTCTTAAATTTATAATTGAATTGTTTTACTAATCATTATTTTTTAAAATTAAACTGTATGTTCAACATTAATATGAATCTATAAATAAACTAGATCTCTCAAATTTCACCCAAGAACAATGGGTTTGTATGTATGAGATAAGCACAGCAGGAGAGTCTGGACTATGTCTAAAGATATAATCACTAATTAATACAGTAAATAACTGCTCATTCATTATGATTAGCATAAATAATTGCTATCCACACAATTAACAATTTCAGTAATACAAAGATTTTTTTTAGTAAATTCCTTTATAATTTATTTATTTTGTTGCTAAATAAAGATGTTAAATTATTTTATTTTATTTTTTAAAATTTTTTGCAGACACTTGCACAAGTAATGAAGGATTCATCTGATAGTGATCTAATGAAAACAGTTGTTGGAACAGCTTTAATTGTAGACATTTGCTGTACATGTGAAGGGCGTTACAGATGGTATAGTCAGCCTATGTCAGGAACTATGCCTTTAGGCAATTTGATTTTATCTGGAGCAATCATGTTTGCAGGAGCAAGTCCAACAACTGTACTGAATGTGTTTATGCATTAGAAAATTCAGTGCTTTTCACAGAGAACATATATGTCGATACAAAATGCATATATTGTTCCCATTGTATCATCAGTTTGGCAATTAAGTCAGTCCTACATGTTGGATGAAATCAAAAACAGAGGGAGTGAAATTAAACTTGGCGGCGATGCACGCTGCTGTTTTCCAGGACACACAGCAAAATATGGGTCTTACAGCATCATGAACCTTGAAAGTGGGAAAATATTGGATCTTCAACTTGTTCAGGTAAATTTCCTTTCAATATATATATATGTACCTTTTGTGCCTGGAATATAGTTTATTGCTTGCCACATTGCATTTCAATGAGAATGTAAATAGAGGTCAGATGGTGACATTAGATGGCAGTCACCAGTATCGAGTGTCCTTCCCAAAATGGCGAAAGGGAGAAGGAGTTGCAAAAGAAATTAAAACCAGACAAACATACAATAAGTTATTTGTTTAATTTTTTACAAAAATTATAGCATTCACATCTAACAATCTATTCTTCTTGTTTCAAGTAATAAACAGTTTGATTTGATTGTTTTGCAGGATATATTTATGACTTGTTTGATGAACTTCTGAGGAACTTCTGATCAGACGGGAAATGTACACCAGCTATTCAGAAGCCTTTGATGCCAGACAAAGAGAAGACAAAGTTAGACCAGCCCCTCTGGCACAGGCATTGCCAAGACAGTCAAAAATTGAAATAGTCGATAGACATATTTCAAGATTCAATTAAAACTATAATTAAAATTATTTGTGTTCAGTTTTGTCTCTTTAAGAAGTTAATTACGATATTTAAATCCACAATATTGTTGTGATGGAAATTTATCTCTTATCGCTTTCACAACACATGATGGCAAGATCTTTCTTTGCTTTTTACCCAGTCTTTGGTAAATCCATCGCACAAATCTTCTATAAGCTATATATCTGTACAGTCTGTAAAAAAAAAATATTCTTAAAATCATTGAAGAGGTATTAAAATTGAATGTGGCACATAGATGTACAGATGAATAATCATTTATACATGTATATATATTTATTTTAAATTGATTTGATTTCATTTTTATTCTTGCTGTCATGTTCATCATCTATTACTACATTTATTTTGCATTACTATTAAAACCTCTATAAACAGCTGTTGTTTTGTGTTTTATTTCTACAAATTAAGAAAACTATACATAAAAGGGTAAAACTTGATTTGGGGGGAAAAAGAGACCGGGTGTTTAGTGTTTACTAGAAGGTGCAAACGAACTATTTAACTTGAAGAGTTATTCCTTAATAAAACAAATGTAAAAACACTTACTCGTGTATATTTTGATCATTTAGTCAATGTTCCTCCAAATACTCATAATAAGATGTTTCCAAAACATGTTCATTCAAACAGTTTGCTTGGAAACCATCATGCTCTGTTATGCAAGAAATTCCTGCTTCTTCCATTTTTCCATCCACTATATTCGTGTCTTTGCAACACTTTGACTCCCTTCTTGTCTGCATTGTCATGCAGTGTTGACAAGAACACCTGCAACAATTAAAAGAATATACTAAAGTAGTGTGCCAAATCAGTTTATTCTCATTAAAAAATCTACCTTTTCCAAGATCTACATATAAACTGTAAAATGCACTAACAAATTGATCAACATTATATTTGTGGTGACAATACGGATGAACTTTTAAGTTAAATTTTTTCAAGCAGATGTGAATAAAAATATGCACATTATATACAATGTAAGGTCCTTAGACACATGCAGGGAAATAGTCTGAAAACAAAACATCATCCCCCCCCCCTTTTTAAACTCTTTTTGAAACGAGCAAAACAGTAACCGAATACTTTAAAAAAACGATTGCATTTTGTTTATAATATAAGTATTTGTTAGAAATCTTACCAAAGATTCACTTCATAAACCTCTTCGTCAAGTAAGGAGTCTTCATTCTCTTCGGTCGAAAGGTGACTGTCGTCCGAGTCAGACTCAGAGCTTGTGTCTCTGTTTGAAACATTTTGTACCGAAGATAATCATGGTTCAAACATATATGGTGTTATTGACGGTTTCGTCGAAGTCAAGTCTGGCATTTCTTCACAATCTGTCGAACTTTCATCAGAAACATAATCCATTTTGTTATCTTGCTACCCACGCCGTATATTGTTTACAATTGTATGGCACGTATGACGTCAGCAGAAGAGGTAATTCAGGGGAAGTAAGCCAGGTCACATTTGCGCACCGTTCGACTTTTGATGACCGGTACGTGCACCCGACATTGATTTAATTAATTTCATTAGGTTTTTTTTACTTCCAAAATAATAATCAATCATTTTGCTTATTACATTTGAAGATCAAAAATCGTTTCATTTGACCTTTAAAGACCAAGCAGAGCTTAGAGCCAGAGACCTTCTGGCTTCATTCTTTTCTGACAGGAGGGTGGTGGGGACAATAGATCCTAGCAGAATCAGGGCAAATTATATCGAGATTTACAATGATGTTTTTAGACTAAAAGACTTTGAAAAGGTACAAAAACTCACCAATGACGTCGTTAGAAAGTTTTTTGGAACCCCACTTATGGCAGTCATGACTCTCGTTGAAATTATCGCGGCTATCAATGAAAGTAAAACAACAGTTAATGCCGTCAAAGATGATTTTCCAAAAATGACCGAACGACTCGATAAGGTAAAAATTCCACACAGCGTAAAAACCGTTGATAACATCGTATACACAGTTGCCAGTGGGACCTTTGATTGGATCCAAGGAAATGAAAATAGTTTATTTTTTCACAGCAAATATGGTAGTATACCTGGTTGTTATCGATTTACAATAATACACCACCATAAATTTGATTTGAGAGTTGGTCCGGGACCATTATATATAGCAGGCGTTAACACAGTGACGTATATAAACGATATGATACTAGCAGCACCCGACCGAATAAGATACCCTATTAGGATTTATATAACTACATCCGACGGGCCAGCGGCAGGGATTAGGGAGTCGCTACCCTGGACGCTAGAATTCGTATCCGGTATTCCCCCTACCGACCATGAATCCAGGTACACAATCGAATAATTGAAAACACTAACGGGTTTAAAATAACAATGACAGCATTGACGGAGTCAACGAAATCAATAGTCCCGTTGACGGAGTCAGCGGTGTCACAATCGCATCGATATCGATTCGACACCGTGAAAGAGTTTTCCGCGAACGTGAAATCACTTTCTGAGCGCTATCGTGAGAAAATGAAAAAGTACCGACGCAGCGTAGCAATCATCTACATCACTGTGTACTCGGTATCCGGTGTGATGGCCAGCGCCGGGGTTATTTTGTCGACGGTGACCATGATGGCTCCGATTGCAGTTCCAATTGCTATCTCCGCGGCAACAACAATTGCTGTAGTCGCCACCGCGATAACTAAAAAATTGTCATCGTGTTCTCAGAAAAAACTCAGTGATTATACAGCTCGGTACAGGGTGGTATTTGACGCGTACTCGAAATTATCCGAGTTGATCTCACTGTCAATAGATAATTCGTTCATATCCGATGTTGAATTTTCCACGATGACCCAGTTGTATAACTTCGCGATTTTGAAATTGGAAATTGAAGACAGCGTTAACAATAATGTCACTACAATTCAACGAATTGCAGCTGCTTCAACGAATCGCGGAGAATACCACTCCGATACGAACAAGCATGATATCAATAACATCAACAAATCCTGAATTTAGTGTGATCTTTCCTTTTTCGATTCCAGTGCGTGAGATAGCGCTGGCAAAATTACGAGTATATCATAGCTGGCCTAATATCAGATCGGTTGCATTTGGCGGTCAGCAACCCAATAACGCACTGGTGTTCTCGTATAAGAATAAACCCGATGGTACTCCAGCGTGGGAAACTGTTTCATTACCAACTGGGTCGTACCAAATTGAGCAAATCGATGCTGAAATTCAGCGTAGAATAAAATCAATCACTGGAAAAGAATCAAAAATAGCTATTAATCTTCATCAACCGACGCTTTCGTCGTCGATCGAAATAAGCACAGAGGGATACGCTGTAGATATATATAACAGCTCGTTAAGAACAGTGTTAGGATGGCCTGAAAAACCACCGGAAAAATCCACCGCCAACTTAACCACAGACGTACAATCATATCATGAAATCAATCCCAGTTATCGAGATAATTTATCTGATATAAGAAAGGGAAAAATCGCCGATAGATTTATATTTACCAACAAAGACACATTGCAATGGGATTTTATCATTAAAAGAACAGCCGACTCATCTGTTACTATTTCATTTACGCTAACTGACGTCCGTGGTTATTTTAATGAAATTAAACAATTATATGAAACACAACTAGAACAACTACGGAAAACAAAATCGCAAAAACACGTTGAAATAATAAATCAACTTATATCTGACATGGAATATATATATGAACTAATTATTCAAACAATAATTAATGACAACAGCGACAGTAAACAACGATTCCTAACCGATTACAATATCACAGAAGACAATATGCGTAATTTCAAGTTTCCCAAATACAACGCTGATGAACTAGCAAGAAGTGTTATAACCGATATCAAGGCGCTACAAAAACCAGATTCAACTGTCCTCCTCAAATATAATAATGACCCAGATGGCGGTGGTAGGCATAATGCACCGCACAATGTAAATATTTCAGCGGTGATTGCTCTCAACTGAGTATGTGATGCAATTGAAGGAAGCTATCAAATTAATCTAGAGCGATCAAATCAAGCTCAGCAGGGATATATTCTTTATTCGTTTGCACCAACAGCTCCTCCAGGATTCCTAATTATTGAAAACCCAATTAATCCTGTCTACATGCGATGCCATAATAATTCGTTAACGAGAATTAATTTCCGACTCACCGACCAGTGAAATAATTTAATTGATCTACAAGATGAAGTGTTAGCGATTAGTTTGTTTGTTATATCATAAAGACTCGATCAAATAAATTATTAACCCATAGCAGCAGAGAGGGTGAGTGACAACGACAATGGCGTCATTGACGAATTCATCGAGGAGGCCTCAATTTACCGAATCGATGCCTTTTTTATGAAGAAGCCTTAGATTACCGAATCGACGTCTCTATAAAGTTGTCTGATTCACCCTCTCTGCTGCTTGTTTGTCTTCAGCTGATGTAGGTATTGTGCTATTAAAAATAAGGTCACATTATCATTATCCCACATAAGGTCACAAAGGAATTTCATTTATTCTCTTTAAATTGTTATATTATTTAATCTTTCACAAACATCTCTATTATATAATCCTAAAACAATGTTTCACAGTGAAGCACATACTGTTTACATGGTGATAATACACTGACATTTTGTAATTAAAGCTAATAATAATAACAGTAATAATCTTCATCACATACATCACATGTAGAAGAGAAGTAACAACTATATCGTTAATTAGGTTATTTTATTTATTATATTTTCTATTAAATATGAGATAGATTGCCAATGTCGCAATATAAAGACAAGCAATAAAAAACAAAAACAGTATCGTGAGACCAGGGATATACGATTACTGGTTAATTTCTCTAAAGGAATGCTCCAGTCATGCAGTGTGACTCAATACATATCGATACATCACATATCGATACATCACTTTAAGACACTACGTAGAGTATCATCATGTTGCATTAAAGATGATGCCGCAGCAACAGAAAGAATTTTATGTCCTGGTATAATTTATATTGCTCTCAACATATATTATAAGTGAATTAGCATCTGGACTAGCTTATGTCCACCATTATCAGGAAGAGAGCTGCGCATGCACTTCGGTAATGATGTAATTATCTAATGTAATCATTGCAGCTTCCGGCTCCAATTATATATCCTTTACTTGTTTTTTAAAGATCAAACAAAGAAGATGATCGATGCACACGCTATTCAGCAATATTTTGTTTTGTAATCCAAGAGCTCTATAACCTTCAACTAAAATATACGTAGAAGGTTTTTTAAACACGATTTCATTAAGATTAGAATATATATGCAAATACACCAATACATCTTAAAGATGTTATATTGTTTTCTTTTTACACATTCAATCTAGCTACACCTGGATACGTCGTATTTTTTGTTTAGCGAAGAAACATATAAACACATATTTGTAGCAGTAAAACAAACAGTAACATAAAATGTTTTTGTCTTTGCAATTTACAATCAGCTCCATTGTTTAAGCATTGTATTGCCGCTTGAATCCTATCTCAGAGTCAGAGTCACGCTCTATTCTCATGTTTCATTAATGAAAAGGAGATTTTGTGCCTTGTGTCGTCGTTGTTTGGTCAGGATTGATGTACCTAACGTGACGAACACCGCTATGTTAGCACGGCTTACGTTTTGGTTAAATAGCAATTTATTTCTGTACCAAGGGAGGGAGTGCGATCAGGTCTCGAATCAACAGTGTCAAAATAAAACGAATTTTACCATCCATGCATATATCACCCGCCAGCAACTGGTGTTAATGCAGCGCATTTCAAATTATTTTTACAATCAATGATTAAAATGTATTGATGCATATTCAGTTGTCACGGCCCTTGGGGAAAGAACGTCATCAAACTGGCTGCAGAATCAAAAAGCTAAGTGAATCCTCGATTACTCATAAATAACCTCTGGCACTAAATTCAAATGTATTTGGATATGATTTTATTTTCTGACGTGGAGACAATGCAATGCCTAGCATTTCTTAAACTACCTAACATTATATCAAGCGAAATATTTATTTTAAATATTGTAATTTATATTTAACTGACGTTTTTGTTATGTTTTCTTTTGATTCATTATATGCATTGCATAATTGTATTTTGTACTTTAAAGTCAAATTCATCTTCTACCTGATTTGGATTAGTGAGAATTGGTTTAGAGTGTGTTTATCTGAATCTAAGTCTAAAGGTTGGGCCTCTCGGTTGTTTACTTCATATTAGAACATGCGTTTCAACTATTACTGCGAGTTTATCTTGTGAATACAGACACATCAACACAACACCTCCAACGTTGGATTAAATGTTTGGAGTTTTACTAAAGTGTATTCAGAATTTCAAATAGTAGGACTAGTTTTTGAAATCCTAGGTTCATTTGTGATTTAATTCCCGATACGAAATGTCTTTGTAATGTTTCACTTTGTATTTAAGGGAAAAAAATTATTTCCTGAATTTTTTAAAACTGGTTGGTTTTCGCTGATTTATAATACTTATGATAAGACCGCAGAGAAGACTTACTATTTGCTAATGTATGAGTGACGAATTGCGTCGTTGTACTGATCATCAAAACTAACATTTGCACCATGTAATTCATATTTAATTTAATATTTCATCGACATGCCATCAGTAAATAAACGTGCAAACTGGATTTCTATAATAATTTTCTTGCTATTTTCCTCGCTACTTCATTTATATCACATATATCTATTACGAAGTAATCTACATTGTGCAACACTGAATTTATTTCCAAAGAACGAAACTCAGTAAAGAAAGGATCATAGCTGCCGTAATCGAAGCAAAATGGACCTTAGATTATTGTCATTAGTGCAAGAAAGAATACAATATAATCTCTTCTTTATTGTACTGACGTGAAAGATAATGGCGAATATATTGAAGTCAAAAATAATACCCTTTTGGTCTGAATCAGAGTTTAAAACAAGAGAACGTTATAAACGTTACGTGAATAAGAACGCATGCAAACATAGTCCAACTAATGATTTATATTTCTTTCTTATCTTTATCGTTTCTTTTAGTTCTAGTTTTATATATCCATATGAATGTTTATTGTTTTAACCACTTATCCAATTAGACGCTTTCAGTCTAATTCAGTAGTAAATTATGTGTTGTTATACCACATCATAATGCCATGGAAAGTATTACCTACCTAACATGAACCGGAAGAATATTAACAAAATATAGAGTCATATAACAATGTCTTGCTAGACCTGCAATGGATGTCTCTAAACTACTATACGGTTAAGAAATGCATAAAACAGCAACTTTATAGCTTGGAAAGTCCTTTCATATATAAAATTATTACTATCCCAAAGTTTTTAATTCGTTTTATATACTACCATACAACTCTCCAACAGATCATCTCTCTTTTCAAAAATCATCTGAAATTTGTGTAAAAAGTCGCGTCTGCTGCAGTTCATCGTGTGCAAATGGCAGCTTGCGTACGACATGTAATATTATTTAATGTGTGCTTGCTAGGGATGGTTTCAATATTACAGTTAATACTGAAATGAAGTACCGATGTTTTCATATACGTTTAACAAAGGCTATATTGTATGTCATATACGAAGGTCAAAATGGTACAGACGTATTAGTGGCTGTAATACGGATTCATGGCGGTGGCGATAATGATCTTAATTTATATTTGATTCCAAGACCTGATACGTAAGCAAAGTAATGTCACACCCACTCACCACAAAATGTGTGAACTAGACCAAAAAGCAATATCGCAAATCACAGCATATTTTAACTTCAAAGTAAACATTTTTCTACGAGAGCACAAGAAACATTTCAAAATGAATTATTTGAGCCGATGTATTCATGTCAGACTTTCGTAATAATTTCAGTTCCTGTCTGATTCGTATTTGTATTATCAGATAAAATTAGACTTTCAAACGGGTTTTACGTGGTCCAAAAGCAGCTTTTCGTGATCTGTTTTGGCAGGTAAAGAAATATAATATATCAATTAGCGATTCCAGCTGTACAGGAGAGATACATCAAATAATCGCATTGTAGAACGAATATGTTTGTAGCTTTTTTAGCTGCAAATAAACTGTTAGTACATACAAATATAATTTGAAGATAATCTGCAAAAGCATTTTAAAAAACTAAAATAATGCTTGCAGAATCTACAGTTATAAGCGTATACATATTTAAGATCTTCAAAAATTACGGTCAAATACGCAAAATAAAATGCAAAGTATCGTTATGATGTTGTCACAATTTATATAGTACGAATGTTTCTATAAATACGTCAGATCTTGTTTTGCTGTGTTTTCTCTAATTATATAAGATGCTTGCGAAACAAAGGTCACGTTAAATTTAATGATTCTTTAGGACACATAAAATAGACTCAGTTGATAAAGACATAACTGACCGAAACTTATAGGTTACGACTATAGGAGTGGTATTTGCGTTCCCAATTAGACTATCACTCAGACTTAAGAGATGTTCACCAATGTCATAAGAAATGAATATTGCGATTCATTAATCACAAGATTTAACTAAAAGGAATGCAAGTCATTACTTATAAGAAGGAAATCACATTGTAAATAAGGTTGTATCCTTCCTGATATCTTCTACATGGATATTTTAGTGTTGTTTTCATTTTCTTAAAAAATATCTATTGAAAACTGTATTTCCATAGTCGTATCGATCCATTTCTTTATCTGTTAACTAAGGAGAGTATGTATATTTCACTGGCACCGAATGTAACAGCTTTGTATTTGACAATTGTGCGGATTCTATTACTTGATGGTACTAGATTACATATTATCTCCCCTATTGTACGGATAATATTGTAATGACTGTACTAGAGTATAAAACGTGAATCCCTGTAGTGCTGATATTATTTTATGACGGTACTAGAGTATAAAACGTGAATCCCTGTTGTGCTGATATTATTTTATGACGGTACTAGAGTATAAAACGTGAATCCCTGTTGTGCTGATATTATTTTATGACGGTACTTGAGTATAAAACGTGAATCCCTGTAGTGCTGATATTATTTTATGACGGTACTAGAGTATAAAACGTGAATCCCTGTAGTGCTGATATTATTTTATGACGGTACTAGAGTATGAAGCGTGTCTCCTATTGCGCGGAGAATATTTTATGACGACACTAGATTCCGAAACGAGTCTCGCATGGTGCGGATAATATTTTGATAACGGTGCAAGATTACGAAAAGTGTAACCAATGGTGCCGATACTATTTATGACGATCCTAGAGTCCGAAACTATTATATGGTCACATTAATAGAGTACAAAAATGTCCCCATAGTGCGGATACTGTCTTATGAATGTACTAGAGTTGCAAACGTGTCACTACATTGCCCATTATATGTCATGGCAGTACTAGAGTATGAAATATGTTCCTATAATGCGGATACTTTTTTATGACTGTACTAGAGCTTGTAACGTGTCCCTTTAGTGAGGTGGATTCTTTATTTTATATACAGACGTCAGTAGTTTTATTATAAAGTTATCATTAATCAAAGAACTTGTAGAGAACATCCGAATCCTTTTCAATTAACATTAACTACTAAAATATCATTATAGGAATTGCCACAATCTATTGAGGCGGTCAGAGTTAGAGAAAAAAGTATTATTTATGATTTATTTATCTCAAAATCTGACTTGGAAAAATGCCTATTCATAATTATGCAACTTTACGCTAAAACGAGACTGAAATAATTTTTTCACCGTAAAAAGCAGTCATTTAGTATATTTTAAATAAATCAAAGTTTAAAATTGAATTGCGAGACAAAATATCTTCGATACAATTATAGCACTATCCATCTGCCTTTGTTGGTTTGGGCCTAAACAAATCAGAGACTCTTGAATAGCTTTCACCGTTTCACCATTTCAAATTGAATTTTCCTTAATCTCTACTAGATCCCAGAAATGTTGAATGATCCAGCAACCTTAAGGACTGGAATATTTATGGTTGTTTATTTATTGTGATGGAATGAAGAATGTTGTGCTTTTATCTGGATGGAAGAAAAGCTTAATTGTAAAATGGTCACATGATAACAGACAGGTCAGTTGTAAGTTTTAAAGATCAATATATAATGTTATAAAGGTTAATGACAACAAATATGATAAATATGACAATAATAAAAGAAAAGCCACAATACAAAGAAAGGCTGCAATTAAAAATCGGAAAAACGACACAAAGAAAATAAAAGCGA
The DNA here is from genome assembly GCA_029339505.1 of Unio delphinus. Lineage (NCBI taxonomy): Eukaryota > Metazoa > Mollusca > Bivalvia > Unionida > Unionidae > Unio > Unio delphinus. The sequence goes on from JAQISU010000101.1 coordinate 4,480,671, forward strand.
CAAAAATGCATCAAAGGGATATTGATCATGTTTTCGTGAAACTTTATTTCTATTAATGAATTGAAAACTGTTTCTTTTATGGGAGTCAACAACAGAACATTTTTAATGATTTTTATTTTGTGTTATTGGGCACAGTAAGTGAAAATGCAATCGCTAAAGCTCTACATATTTGTGGAAAATGTTGAAGGTTCATGGCTGAATACAACGAAGGGTTTTCGTCAATGTAAATTGAAATAATTGATGTGATATTATGCCTGTGTTCTGGTTGTTGGTCTTCATGTTGCATTATGTTTCTTTGTGATCAAAGAAGAACAACAAAAACAACACAGCCATATGCAAAGTTTCATAAGATAGAACATTGGGAAAGGCAGCAATGTTACGTTGGTTGTTTTTGTTGGTTTGACAATAGTTATAGCACAGACAGCGTATAGATGGCGGAGGACGAAGCCACGTATTTATACCGATTACTTCACAATAACTGGAATGCATTTACGCAAGTGGAAAAAGAAGATAATTGACTTCTTGGTGTAACAATGCGCAGACGTTCAGAACAATAATCGCTACGTCGCCTAATTTCCTTCCCCAATGCATTTACTTGCCGAAAATGAAAGGCATGACTAGGGATTACAAGCAATGCTTTCAGTCACTCTATTTACTAGAATACCTAATCCATCATTGGTATATTGTTTGGGCCTTTCTGTTTTTAAATTAAATATAGATAATGTATAATACGTAAAACTAATCAGAGTGCATGCAATCAGTTGCCGTCGACAACCAGATGTCGAATTTGGAGAAGATTGTAATGGGTTTAGGCTGAACGTTACATTTATTGCAATGATATTGCTTTCGCTTATTTAGACAACGTCTTATTTGCACGATTAAATCACCGAACCCACAAGTGAGATGACAAAAAGTCAATGAATAATGAGAAACCATTTAAACCATTCACGATATTTAAATACCACCAATAAAGGTCACAACAGTGCTTTTTATTAGCATTAATGAAAGTTACTTAATCATTAATATATTCAATAGGGGCCCCGAGTGGCAGAGTGGTTTAAAGCGCTCTCCGTTACGGGTCAATGCCATCACATCTCTGTCTGTGAGGCTTCGAGTCTCAGATCCGGCTAATGTGGGTATGTGAGAAAGCTTGCCAGTAGCTTCTCGTGGATCGATGGTTATTTGTAGGAGTTTTCCCGGGTTTTTCCTCCACCATTAATCTTGGCCGCCATGTATCGTGTGCTGAAAATTGGCGTCAAACCAAAGAACAACAACAACAACAACAATATATACAATTAAAGAAGATAAAATGTACCACTCACAATGTCTCAAACGACACTTCCATTAGAGTTTTTGATGCTTTCACTGGGAAACTCTCAATTATAGCGACAAACAAATTAGACCAGGTCAGAAATTGGAAGGGAAAACATATAAAGTACGTAAACTCATTACGTATAAACTACATTATTTCGAGGAATCTTTTTAGTATCTAATATAGTCACTGGCTGATATATAACCAAAACACATGTGCTTATAAAAGTCCAAATTTCAAGTTCAGATTGCACGTGTATATTGAGTTACAATCTTGTATACTTGTGGAAACCTTTGAATGATTTTACCGTGTGGCTAAATATGACGAACTGCAAGATCAGTCACGAGCAGTGTGCAACCTACGAAACTTACATCAAGCACTATTTCATGCTGAACGACAATCAAAGTTTAAGTCTGTAATACACAATGTATTGACCACTCCAGTGGCCTAGCGGTTGAAAAGTCCGCCTCGGAAGCGGGAGATCGTGGGTTCGAGCCGAGTCATACCAAAAACCAACAAAATGGTACTAACAGCTGCCTCGATAGGCGCTTAGCATTAAGAGGTTAGTGTTATGACTGGTCGGTTTTGTGTTAGGATAATGTAACTGGATGGGACATCATACAATATGTATGTGGCACGGTTCTCCCGTGCTAGACATCAGCATAAACTTCCGCACTGCTGACATCGTAGCGCACCGACAATAACAAGTGTTAAAGCTACATTCAAAAAAAATCCTAATCACACACACATACACACACACACAATGTATACATCAAGTTAAAGTCACCATTATTAAGATATGGAAATTTGTATTCATGTCTGTGATCGAGATATCGCCAACGTATGATAAATCAGATAGGATGGTGGAGATCGATGTCTCTCAAACATACATGGGAACCTGGCATCACTTTCTTAAATATAAATCGGCACATGCAAACCTTAATATCATATGACCCACATTCGACATGAGATGGTGTCTACGGAAGAAATGTTATCTTGCTAGAATAGATTATGTAATCGACAGCTATACACAACCTGATGAAGATTTTATTCCTTTATGTAAATATGACTTTATTGAGTCTCAATTCCCTACAATCGTTTTACCAAGCAATTTATATTTTAGAACCAAGTTATTTGAATGGCTTTGTTCTTTTGGTGACTGAATCCGGTTCTCAGTAGGCAGTGACTATGGTATCGTAGCTTGAAAGTACAGCTTAAGAAGCGCAAATTATTCCAAACCCATTAATTATTTCACGGAAACGTCCTGATATAATGATCCAATCTGAATGAAGGATAATTGCGTCTAACTATATCAGTTTAAGATAATCAACAAGAAACAAAAGTTATTTTTCCACGCTGTAGGTCAATCAACTGCAATTACCTAACAACGTGGGCGTGATTTCACTGGAGTAATCCTTCAAAGAAGCACCACAGGAAATTACACACATCCATCACTGTTTCTATCAATATTTTAGGCGTTCTCTCATTTTTAGGAAAGGGCAACTAACTTTTGCATGCAAAGTCCCAAATATCCGCCACATAATGGTCTAACAAGTAGAAAGGTTGTATTTATTCCAATTAGTAGCTGGATAGTTTGGTGTTTAAGGACGCTTGTCGATTCGATCACGATAAAGTTTATTTTGCTTCCACCAACGCACTGACGTGTGCTGGAGAGCACTGTGTGGAAAGTCTGCAGCATTACAACACATCACCAGGAAGGAACTGATATTAAATAAAGTTGTATTTTACAAGCGATGTTTATCTACATAAATCAGACAATGGTTAGTAAAAGTCCTGAGTAAATTCGAAAACTGAAGGCGATGATGGGTCTATGGTAGCTTATAGAGTAATGGCGTGTCGACAGGTTTTCTTATTGAATTATTACAGTAAAATAATTCCAGGTATGATTTCAATATAAATTCAAGTGAATGCCTCTATCTATAGATCTCTAATTTACCTCAGGTCACAAGTATTATATTCTAACAGTAGAAAATAACTGTAAAGAATGATCCTGATGTTTAGAAAACACTACCCTAGACACAAAAATATGTACTTCTAGAAATTATATTTCTGATATTAAGACATTACACATGGAAAATAATTAACTATAATTTAGTTATTTACAGAGACGAAAATAATAGTCAATTCGGGTCATGTAGAAATGAACTCAAATTTGTACAAGGTCAAGTCCAACATACAATTGTCACATTTCAATAGAATGCAATTAAATTTAAAAATTAAACTTAAAAACCAAAATAAATATACATAACAATATTGTATCAGTGATTGATCAAGAAAGGCATTGTGACATGAGCTTGTTATCTAAGACTCAATAACGCGAGTTATGAGGACCACGGAAATCTTGATTTATATTGCCTACTTCATGTGTCCCGTTCTAAGTTTTCCACACAGCTAATATCAGGGCAAACAGGTTTTTATTTTCGTCCTTCCATTTTACTCGGAAGCCCCTGGTGGTCGAGCGGTCAAAAGTGTTCACCACTTATACTTGCCAGCATTTGTATTTTTCGCTGAGAAATAGTGTTAAACAACACCGACATGAGCAACAACAAGATCACTCAGGTATTGTACTTGTCCTCAAGAGCCATAAGTTAGGTTGCATAATTTACATACATATCATTAAATACAAATTGACAAATTGGTTCAGCAATTGGTAAGCTAGGCCAAGCGGTGAGAACCTTATTAGTAACGAAGAATTAGGTGCTAACAAGTGAACATGAGTCCTAAAATAAACCACAACGGGAAAACGTAAATGTATGGTGTACGAATATTTCAGAAGACCGAAAAAGAACGTTTAAAAATGTGGTTAGACCCGTATATATTATGTACGTGTTAGGACCCAGCTAAATAGTTTATATATTACATAATACTTTTGGTTCATTTGTTGTGAACAATGTATGACAAAAATTAGCATTTATCATTTAGAAAAGGTAATTTGTTTAAAAGGTGTGTTAATGAACTGTAAATGCATTTACAAATTTAATTGCCTTTTATCGGTTCCTCATTTCGCTCTAGCTCATGTTTTCATCTCGTTGAGTTCTATTATCCGCTACGTGAAATCCAGCACGTGCAAGATAACGATAATGTGGTTGTACTGTCTTAAGTCAAATCGTTTTGTTGTTTGAATCATAACTATGACTTATTGTTGGTATGATTAAAACAAGTTCAAAATACTAAACTAACGAACTTATAAATACTAAACTAACGAACTTATAAATACTAAACTAACGAACTTATAAATACTAAACTAACGAACTTATAAATACTAAACTAACGAACTTATAACGTTTCTAAGGAGAGTTTGATTATTCACACAAGGTTATGTAGTACATTTTGTAGTGAAGACAGTTGATACTGATTAACTTTTTTTTCATTCATCCGGACACTACACATTTGTTTGCAGTCAGTTTTAACTGCGTTGGAAATGCAAATGTGTTTAGTTGTATGTGATATAATAAAATATATGTATAACATGCAAAATCTATCATTGATAGTAAACACGTATACAATATTTATTAAAGGGAGACCTGGAAAATATCTTTTCTTGTATGAAAAATATATACATTTTGTGTTTTGGCATTGATACTGCGTAAATAATGCACACGCACGCACACATATACATACAAAATTAGTTTTGCAGTTTTGGGTGAAACGCCACATCAATGGTTTCCACAAGAGGTAATGAATGCGAGATGTGATAAATATCTAAATATTGTGTAGCTACTGGTAAATGTGATTTAATCTATTTTTTATAATTCGTTTTTATTGCTTTAATGAGTACAATATATGTTAAGCGAACTCTCTTCTACCTGATTGGAGTATAATATTACACAGGATTTATACATAGATGTTTACATATATGTTAGTAATACTAATCTATATGATAAGACTTAAAATGGTGTCTATGGCGTAGTTTCTCAGTCATTTATTGGATATCGATATTGGTTGTTCTAGGTCACGTGAATTTGCTTTATTCAATGTAAAATCAACCGTGCGTACTGTTACGTGGGATATTTTTCAAAATATCATCACAATATATTGTTTGTTGTATCATACTTTCCAGTAAGATCGATATATTGCTATAATTGTCATACTTGTTAGGTAAGGTAACCGAAATGATCCAAGAAGATTAAATTAGTTATCTGTCATAAGTAATGTTCTAGTAATATTTATATGACAAGCTCTCACATTGGGCAGACAAAACGATCAACAAGGTGATGAATTCGAGAGACATTGAAGAGTTTACTGTACTCTATATAACATAAATATTCGAATGTAAATATTTAAATTTCCATGGCCACACATTAAATATTCGAACAATTACACTAATTATCACAACGCGATTTGAATTCCAAAACCAGAAAATAAACAAATTCTACTACATTCGCCGCTTTAGAAAATTGAAACCGATCTTTACTTTTTCACTCGATACATTTTTATTTAAATACTTTTTCTAGTTTGCTTGTTAGTCATCCAGTAACCAATAATTCCTTCTAAATCGATGAAATATCATGGATTTAATATACAGTTGCGCTAATGTTCATATTAACCAGAGGTAATTCATCAATGTATAGGTCAACATAACAATATTCTTCAGCATCAACGTGATGAGGAAGCTATCTAGCTAAAACATCAAGAGTTTTAAGCTTTCAGTTCTATAGAAGTCATGCAACATTTTGTAACATTAGAGCTTTTTGTTATTTCTGCTTGCCTTCCTTGTGTTTTGAAAATAGACTCATTACAGTCAAAACCGCTTAGGCTAGAAGGAAATGCACTCTTTAGTTTGTTGTAGTGATCTCTAGATGGATCCAGAGCACTTGATATGAGTGTTATTAGCCTTACGATATATATATATATATATATATATATGTGTGTGTGTGTGTGTGTTTGTGTGTGTGTGTGTGTGTTTGTGTGTGAGAGAGAGAGAGAGAGAGAGAGAGAGAGAGATAGAGAGATGGTAAGGTTATACAGTCAAAAAAAGTAAATGTATACTGAATCTTATTATACGTAAAGCATATATTGGGAAGAAAGAGAATTTATTTTGTCTATTAAATGCACCATTACTTATTCCACCCTTAGTTTTAGCATGATATCGCTTTACCAGTCACTATAGTTTGTTACGCGTGATAAATTACAGTGCTTTATCGTGACATCTGAATACACGGTTATGCAGCCATGAATACGAATTTGCAATATAATATTGATTCTAGTCATAAAAGGTGTGAAGTATGACACCACAAAATGTCTGTAACATGTTTCACACAATCGTCATGTAATAATTTCATAATGTCAATCCGGTTTGATCAATTTCGAATCACATGGCTCTTTTATTTGAAGTTATTCGAGAAAAGTTATACTTGAGGTTCAGAAAGAATATCGTAATAATGATTTAGTAGAACTTAATCTTTGATTGCAACATTAAACTATTAAAAACATTGTTCTTTTAAGGTTATTATTTCAATGCAAAGAGTTTGTCTTATCAATCAGGAGAGGTCACATGCATTCATTACCTAGTTAGCTTCAAACAATTTTACTTTGCTAAAGGGGACATTGTATCAAGCATTTGAAGAAAATGACTTGACTTGGATTGAAAGATATGTTTGGAGTAAACTCTTAATTGTTTCTTACTTCATAGCATCCAATTACATTATACAATAGTGAAAGGCCCGAAATATATTATGGTCCATAATCAGCTCAAATTCTGAGTTACATGAAGGACCTTCATAAGACACGTGGATAATCATCATAAGAGACTTGTAAGTCGTATTTAGGTACAAATTATATAACGGCGTTGACAATACCATTAACCTCAACTAATGACATGGGAATAACTCTTCAATATTACCTTAACTGATAATGTAGTACTATGTGAAGCAGCGGAATGTAAAATTCATTGTTTAACTCTCATATAGATAAGAATGAAATGTATTTTCGGAATCAAGATTTGCGTATGTCCAAATTTCTGTTAGGTTTGTATTTTGAAAATGTGTTTATAGTGATAATAGTGAGATAGTAACCAACAGACTGGTTCCCTCCAATTATGTAAGAATTGAATATAGGCCTGTTTCAATATGGCACTAGGCACAATCTGCATTTGAATGAATAAACATCAAACATGTTATATGCAAAACAAACTTGACCCGGTTTATATAGAACACAATACATTGAATGTTTCGTGTTCCGTCGGTTGAAAACTAAACTGGCATGGTGCACTAAGGCTTGTTATTACTAATGATGTTTCCTTTTCATTTTGCACTTAGCTTGTGGAGACAGAGAATCTTCTTCTAGGGGTCGCACGTTCAATACCGGCCCATGTCGGCTTCTTATGGGTATAGTTTAGAAAAACAGTAAGCCCTTGTGTTGACGGCATTAAATAGGCAATAGACTGCTGAAGGTGCCATATAAAACCATTCAATCAACAAACCAACCAACCAACTATTCTATCTATACGAAAGATAAAACCAATCAACCAACTATTCTATCAATGATAAATATAAAACAAAACAACAAACTATTCTATCTATACGAAAGATAAAACCAACCAACCAACTATTCTAACTATATGAAAGATAAAAACAATCAACCAACTATTCTATCTATACGAAAGATAAAACCAACCAACCAACTATTCTATCTATACTAAAGATAAAACCAACCAACCAACTTTTCTATCTATAATAAAGATAAAACCAATCAACCAAGTATTCTATCTATACGAAAGATAAAACCAACCAACCAACTATTCTATCTATACCAAAGGTAAAAATCAACAAAAAAACTATTCTATCTATACGAAAGATAAAACCAACCAACCAACTATTCTATCTATAGGTAACAGAAAACCAACCAACAACTATTCCATCTATACTAAAGATAAAACCAATCAACTAGCTATTATATCTATACTAAAGATAAAACCAACCAACCGTCAATTCTATCAATACTAAAGATAAAACCAATCAAACAGCTATTATATCTATACTAAAGATAAAACCAACCAACCAGCTATTATATCTAAACTAAAGATAAAACCAACCAGCCAACTATTCTATCTATACTAAAGATAAAAACCAACAAAAAAACTATTCCATCTATACGAAAGATAAAACAAACCAACCAACTATTCTATCTATAGGTAACATATAACCAACCAACCAACTATTCTATCTATACTAAAGATAAAACCAATCAACCAACTATTCTATCTATACCAAAGATAAAACGAACCAACCAAGTATTCTATCTATACGAAAGATAAAACCAACCAACCAACTATTATATCTATACTAAAGATAAAACCAATCAACCAGCTATTATATCTATACTAAACATAAAACCAACCAACCAACTATTCTATCTATACTAAAGATAAAACCAATCAACCAGCTATTATATCTATATTAAAGATAAATCCAACCAACCAACTACTCTATCTATACTAAAGATAAAACCATCCAACCAACTATTCTATCTATACCAAAGATAAAACGAACCAACCAAGTATTCTATCTATACGAAAGATAAAACCAACCAACCAACTATTATATCTATACTAAATATAAAACCAATCAACCAGCTATTATATCTATACTAAACATAAAACCAACCAACCAACTATTCTATCTATACTAAAGATAAAACCAATCAACCAACTATTCTATCTATAATAAAGATGAAACCATCCAAACAATTATTCTATCTGTACGAAAGATAAAGCCAACCAACCAACTATTCTATCTACACTAAAGATAAAACCAACCAACCAACTTTCCCATCTATGCTAAATATAAAACCAGCCAAACAACTTTTCTATCTATACTAAAGATAAAATCAACCTACTAACTATTGTATCTATACTAAAGATAAAACCAACCGAACAACTTTTATATCTATACGAAACATGAAACCATCCAACTATTCTATCTATAGGTAACATAAAACCAATCAACCAACTATTCTATCTATACTAAAGATAAAACCAATCAACCAGCTATTATATCTATACTAAAGAAAAAACCAACCAAGAAACAATTCTATCTATAATAAAGATAAAACCCACCAACCAACTATTCTATCTATACTAAAGATAAAACCAACCAACAAACTATTCTATCTATACGAAAAATAAAACCAACCAACCAAATATTCTATCTATACGAAAGATAAAACCAACCAACCAACTTTTCTATCTATACTAAAGATAAAACCTACCAACCAAATTTTCTATCTATAGGTAACATAAAACCAGTCAACCAACTATTCTATCTCTACTAAAGATTAAACCAACGAACCAATTATTATTTCTATACTAAAGATAAAACCAACCAACCAACCATTCTCTCTATAGGAAAACTAAAACCAATCAACCAACTATTATATTTATACTAAAGATAAAATCAACCAACCAACTATTCTATCTATACTAAAGCTAAAACCAATCAACCAGCAATTCTATCTGTAATAAAGATAAAACCAATCAACCAACTACTCTATCTATGGGAAAACTAAAACCAATCAACCAACTATTCTATATAAACTAAAGATACAACCAATCAACCGACTATTCTATCTATACGAAAGATAAAACCAACAAACCAACTATTATATCTATAGGTAACATAAAACCAACCAACCAACTATTCTATATATACTAAAGATAAAACCAATCAACTAGCTATTATATCTATACTAAAGATAAAACCAATCAAACAGCTATTATATCTATACTAAAGATAAAACCAACCAACCAACTATACTATCTATACTAAAGATAAAACCAACCAATCAACTATTATATCTATACTAAAGATAAAACCAACCAACCAACTATTCTATCTATAGGAAAACTAAAACCAACCAACCAACTATTCAATCTATGCTAAAGATAAAACGAACAAAACCAAAAATTATATCAATACTAAAAATAAAACCAATCAACCAACTATTCTATCTATACGAAAGATAAAACCAACCAACCAACTATTCTATCTATACTTAAAACAAAACAAATCAACCAACTATTCTATCTATACGAAAGATAAAACCATCCAACCAACTATTCTATCTATAATATAGATAAAACCAACCAATCAACTATTCTATCTATAGGAAAACTAAAACCAACCAACCAACTATTCTATCTATAGGAAAGATTAAACCAACCAACAAACTATTCTCTCTATACTAAAGATTAAACGGACCAACCAACCATTCTATCTGTACTGAAAATAAAACCAACCAACCAACTATACTATCTATACTAAAGATAAAACCAACCAATCAACTATTATATCTATACTAAAGATAAAACCAACCAACCAACTATTCTATCTATAGGAAAGATAAAACCAACCAACCAACTATTCAATCTATGCTAAAGATAAAACGAACAAAACCAAAAATTATATCAATACTAAAAATAAAACCAATCAACCAACTATTCTATCTATACGAAAGATAAAACCAACCAACCAACTATTCTATCTATACTAAAAACAAAACAAATCAACCAACTATTCTATCTATACGAAAGATAAAACCATCCAACCAACTATTCTATCTATAATATAGATAAAACCAACCAATCAACTATTCTATCTATAGGAAAACTAAAACCAACCAACCAACTATTCTATCTATAGGAAAGATTAAACCAACCAACAAACTATTCTCTCTATACTAAAGATTAAACGGACCAACCAACCATTCTATCTGTACTAAAAATAAAACCAATCAACCAACTATTCTTTCTATACTAAAGATAAAACCAACCAAACAACTATTCTATCTATAGGAAAACTAAAACCAATCAACCAACTAGTCTATCTATACTAAAGATAAAACCATCCAACCAACTATTCTATCTATAGGAAAACTAAAACCAATCAACCAGCTATTATATCTATAGGAAAACTAAAACTAATCAACCAACTATTCTATCTATACTAAAGATAAAACCAATCAACCAACTATTCTATCTATAGGAAAACTAAAACCAATCAACCAACTATTCTATCTATACTAAAGATAAAACCATCCAACCAACTGTTCTATCTATAGCTAAACTAAAATCAATCTATCTATACGAAAGATGAAACGAACCAACCAACTATTCAATCAATACGAAAGATAGAACCAACCAACCAACTATTCTATCTATACTAAAGTTCAAACCAATCAATCAGCTATTATTTATATACTAAAGATAAAACCAACCAACAAACTATTCTATCTATAATAAAGATAAAACCAACCAACCAACTATTCTATCTATACTAAAGATAGAACCAATCAACCAGCTATTATATCTATACTAACGATAAAACCAACCAACCAATTATTCTATCAATACGAAAGATAAAGCCGATCAACCAACTATTCTATCTATACTAAAGATAAAACCAACCAACCAACTTTTCTATCTTTACTAAAGATAAAACCAACCAACCAATTTTTCTATCTATACTAAAGATAAAAACAACCAACTAACTATTCTATCTATACTAAAGATAAAACCAACCAACCAACTATTCTATCTATACGAAAGATAAAACCATCCAACTATTCTATATATAGGTAACATAAAACCAACCAAGCAACTATTCTATCTATACTAAAAATAAAACCTATCAACCAGCTATTATATCTATACTAAAGAAAAAACCAAGAAACCAACTATTCTATCTCTAATAAAGATAAAACCAACCAACCATCTATTCTATCTATACTAAAGATAAATCCAATCAACCAGCTATTATATCTATACTAAAGATAAAACAAGCCAACCAACTATTATATCTATACTAAAGATAAAACCAACCAACCAACTATTATATCTATACTAAACATAAAACCAACCAACCATCTATTCTATCTATACTAAAGATAAAACCATCCAACCAACTGTTCTATCTATATCTAAACTAAAATGAATCTATCTATACGAAAGATAAAACGAACCAACCAACTATTCAATCAATGCGAAAGATAAAACCAACCAACCAACTATTCTATCTATACTAAAGTTAAAACTAATCAATCAGCTATTATTTATATACTAAAGATAAAACCAACCAACAAACTATTCTATCTATACTAAAGATAAAACCAACCAACCAACTATTCTATCTATACTAAAGATAGAACCAATCAACCAGCTATTATATCTATACTAACGATAAAACCAACCAACCAATTATTCTATCAATACGAAAGATAAAGCCGATCAACCAACTATTCTATCTATACTAAAGATAAAACCAACCAACCAACTTTTCTATCTTTACTAAAGATAAAACCAACCAACCAATTTTTCTATCTATACTAAAGATAAAAACAACCAACTAACTATTCTATCTATACTAAAGATAAAACCAACCAACCAACTATTCTATCTATACGAAAGATAAAACCATCCAACTATTCTATATATAGGTAACATAAAACCAACCAACCAACTATTCTATGTATACTAAAAATAAAACCTATCAACCAGCTATTATATCTATACTAAAGAAAAAACCAACAAAAAAACTATTCTATCTCTAATAAAGATAAAACCAACCAACCATCTATTCTATCTATACTAAAGATAAATCCAATCAACCAGCTATTATATCTATACTAAAGATAAAACAAGCCAACCAACTATTATATCTATACTAAACATAAAACCAACCAACCAACTATTATATCTATACTAAAGATAAAACCAACCAACCAACTATTATATCTATACTAAACATAAAACCAACCAACCAACTATTATATCTATACTAAAGATAAAACAAGCCAAGCAACTATTATATCTATACTAAAGATAAAACCAACCAACCAACTATTAAATCTATACTAAACATAAAACCAACCAACCAACTATTATATCTATACTAAACATAAAACCAACCAACCATCTATTATATCTATACTAAAGATAAAACAAGCCAACCAACTATTATATCTATACTAAAGATAAAACAAGCCAACCAACTATTATATCTATACTAAAGATAAAACCAACCAACCAACTATTATATCTATACTAAACATAAAACCAACCAACCAACTATTATATCTATACTAAACATAAAACCAGCCAACCATCTATTCTATCTATACTAAAGATAAAACAAGCCAACCAACTATTATATCTATACTAAAGATAAAACAAGCCAACCAACTATTATATCTATACTAAAGATAAAACCAACCAACCAACTTTTCTATCTTTACTAAAGATAAAACCAACCAACCAATTTTTCTATCTATACTAAAGATAAAAACAACCAACTAACTATTCTTTCTATACTAAAGATAAAACCAACCAACCAACTATTCTATCTATACGAAAGATAAAACCATCCAACTATTCTATATATAGGTAACATAAAAGCAACCAACCAACTATTCTATCTATACTAAAAATAAAACCTATCAACCAGGTATTATATCTATACTAAAGAATAAACCAACAAACTAACTATTCTATCTCTAATAAAGATAAAACCAACCAACCATCTATTCTATCTATACTAAAGATAAATCCAATCAACCAGCTATTATATCTATACTAAAGATAAAACAAGCCAACCAACTATTATATCTATACTAAAGATAAAACCAACCAACCAACTATTATATCTTTACTAAAGATAAAACCAACCAACCAACTATTATATCTATACTAAACATAAAACCAACCAACCATCTATTCTATCTATACTAAAGATAAAACAAGTCAACCAACTATTATATCTATACTAAAGATAAAACCAACCAACAAACTAGTCTATCTATACGAAAGATAAAACCAACCAACCAACTTTTCTATCTATAGCAAAACTGAAACCAATCAACCAACTATTCTATCTATACGAAAGATAAAACAAGCCAACCAACTATTATATCTATACTAAACATAAAACCAACCAACCATCTATTCTATCTATACTAAAGATAAAACAAGCCAACCAATTATTATATCTATACTAAAGATAAAACAAGCCAACCAACTATTATATCTATACTAAAGATAAAACCAACCAACCAACTTTTCTATCTTTACTAAAGATAAAACCAACCAACCAATTTTTCTATCTATACTAAAGATAAAAACAACCAACTAACTATTCTATCTATACTAAAGATAAAACCAACCAACCAACTATTCTATCTATACGAAAGATAAAACCATCCAACTATTCTATATATAGGTAACATAAAACCAACCAACCAACTATTCTATCTATACTAAAAATAAAACCTATCAACCAGGTATTATATCTATACTAAAGAAAAAACCAACAAACCAACAATTCTATCTCTAATAAAGATAAAACCAACCAACCATCTATTCTATCTATACTAAAGATAAATCCAATCAACCAGCTATTATATCTATACTAAAGATAAAACAAGCCAACCAACTATTATATCTATACTAAAGATAAAACCAACCAACCAACTATTATATCTATACTAAAGATAAAACCAACCAACCAACTATTATATCTATACTAAACATAAAACCAACCAACCATCTATTCTATCTATACTAAAGATAAAACAAGCCAACCAACTATTATATCTATACTAAAGATAAAACCAACAAACAAACTAGTCTATCTATACGAAAGATAAAACCAACCAACCAACTTTTCTATCTATAGGAAAACTGAAACCAATCAACCAACTATTCTATCTATACGAAAGAAAAAACGAACCAACCAACTATTCAATCAATACGAAAGATAAAACCAACCAACCAACTATTCTATCTATACTAAAAATAAAACCTATCAACCAGCTATTATATCTATACTAAAGAAAAAACCAACAAACCAACTATTCTATCTCTAATAAAGATAAAACTAACCAACCATCTATTCTATCTATACTAAAGATAAATCCAATCAACCAGCTATTATATCTATACTAACGATAAAACCAACCAACCAATTATTCTATCTATACTAAAGATAAATCCAATCAACCAGCTATTATATCTATACTAAAGATAAAACAAGCCAACCAACTTTTCTATCTATACTAAAGATAAATCCAATCAACCAGATATTATATCTATACTAAAGATAAAACGAACCAACCAACTATTCAATCAATACGAAAGATAAAACCAACCAACCAACTATTCTATCTATACTAAAGTTAAAACCAATCAACCAGCTATTATTTATATACTAAAGATAAAACCAACCAACAAACTATTCTATCTATACTAAAGATAAAACCAACCAACCAACTATTCTATCTATACTAAAGATAGAACCAATCGACCAGCTATTATATCTATACTAACGATAAAACCAACCAACCAATTATTCTATCAATACGAAAGATAAAGCCAACCAACCAACTATTCTATCTATACGAAAGATAAAACCATCCAACCATTCTATATCTAGGTAACATAAAACCAACCAACCAACTATTCTATCTATAATAAAGATAAAACCTATCAATCTGCTATTATATCTATACTAAAGAAAAAACCAACAAACCAACTATTCTATCTCTAATAAAGATAAAACCAACCAACCATCTATTCTATCTATACTAAAGATAAATCCCATCAACCAGCTATTATATCTATACTAAAGATAAAACAAGCCAACCAACTATTATATCTATACTAAAGATAAAACCAACCAACCAACTATTATATCTATACTAAAGATAAAACCAACCAACCAACTATTATATCTATACTAAACATAAAACCAACCAACCATCTATTCTATCTATACTAAAGATAAAACAAGCCAACCAACTATTATATCTATACTACTTAGGATAAAACCAACCAACCAACTATTCTATCTATACTAAACATAAAACTAACCAACCATCTATTCTATCTATACTAAAGATAAAACAAGCCAACCAACTATTATATCTATACTAAAGATAAAACAAGCCAACCAACTATTATATCTATAGGTAACATAAAACCAGTCAAACAACTATTCCATCTATACTAAAGATTAAACCAACGAACCAATTATTCTTTCTATACTAAAGATAAAACCAACCAACCAACCATTCTATCTGTAGGAAAACTAAAACCTATCAACCAACTATTCTATTTATACTAAAGATAAAACCAACCAACCAACTATTATATCTATACTAAAGATAAAACCAATCAACCAACTATTCTTTTTATACTAAAGATAAAACCAACCAACCAACTATTATATCTATACTAAAGATAAAACCAATCAACCAGCTATTCAAACTATATTAAAGATAAAACCAATCAACCAACTATTCTATCTATAGGAAAATTAAAACCAATCAACCAACTATTCTATCTATACGAAAGATAAAACGAACCAATCAACTATTCAATCAATACGAAAGATAAAACCAACCAACCAACTATTCTATCTATACTAAAGTTAAAACCAATCAACCAGCAATTCTATCTGTAATAAAGATAAAACCAATCAACCAACTACTCTATCTATGGGAAAACTAAAACCAATCAACCAACTATTCTATATAAACTAAAGATACAACCAATCAACCAACTATTCTATCTATACGAAAGATAAAACCAACCAACCAACTATTTTATCTATACTAAAAATAAAACAAATCACCCAACTATTCTATCTATACGAAAGATAAAACCATCCAACCAACTATTCTCTCTATAATATAGATAAAACCAACAAATCAACTATTCTATCTATAGGAAAACTAAAACCAACCAACCAACTATTCTATCTATAGGAAAGATTGAACCAACCAACAAACTATTGCCTCTATACTAAAGATTAAACGGACCAACCAACCATTCTATCTGTACTAAAAATAAAACCAATCAACCAACTATTCTTTCTATACTAAAGATAAAACCAACCAAACAACTATTCTATCTATAGGAAAACTAAAACCAATCAACCAACTATTCTATCTATACTAAAGATAAAACCACCCAACCAACTATTCTATCTATAGGAAAACTAAAACCAATCAACCAACTATTATATCTATAGGAAAACTAAAACCAATCAACCAACAATTCTATCTATACTAAAGATAAAACCAATCAACCAACTATTCTATCTATAGGAAAACTAAAACCAATCAACCAACTATTCTATCTATACTAAAGATAAAACCATCCAACCAACTGTTCTATCTATAGCAAAACTAAAACCAATCAACCAAGTATTCTATCTATACGAAAGATAAAACGAACCAACCAACTATTCAATCAATACGAAAGATAAAACCAACCAACCAACTATTATATCTCTACTAAAGTTAAAACCAATCAACCAGCTATTATTTATATACTAAAGATAAAACCATCCAACAAACTATTATATCTATACTAAAGATAAAACCAACCAACCAGCTATTCTATCTATACTAAAGATAAAACCAATCAACCAGCTATTATATCTATACTAACGATAAAACCAACAAACCAATTATTCTATCAATACGAAAGATAAAGCCAACCAACCAACTATTCTATCTATACTAAAGATAAAACCAACCAACCAACTTTTCTATCTTTACTAAAGATAAAACCAACCAACCAATTTTTCTATCTATACTAAAGATAAAAACAACCAACTAACTATTCTATCTATACTAAAGATAAAACCAACCAACCAACTATTCTATCTATACGAAAGATAAAACCATCCAACTATTCTATATATAGGTAACATAAAACCAACCAACCAACTATTCTATCTATACTAAAGATAAAACCTATCAACCAGCTATTATATCTATACTAAAGAATAAACCAACAAACCAACTATTCTATCTATACTAAAGATAAAACCAACCAACCATCTATTCTATTTATACTAAAGATAAATCCAATCAACCAGCTATTATATCTTTACTAAAGATAAAACAAGCCAACCAACTATTCTATCTATACTAAAGATAAAACCAAACAACAATCTAGTCTATCTATACGAAAGATAAAACCAACCAACCAACTTTTCTATCTATAGGTAACATAAAACCAGTCAAACAACTATTCTATCTATACTAAAGATTAAACCAACGAACCAATTATTCTTTCTATACTAAAGATAAAACCAACCAACCAACCATTCTATCTGTAGGAAAACTAAAATCAATCAACCAACTATTCTATTTATACTAAAGATAAAACCAACCAACCAACTATTATATCTATACTAAAGATAAAATCAATCAACCAACTATTCTATTTATACTAAAGATAAAACCATCCAACCAACTATTATATCTATACTAAAGATAAAACCAATCAACCAGCTATTCTATCTATATTAAAGATAAAACCAATCAACCAACTATTCTATCTATAGGAAAACTAAAACCAATCAACCAACTATTCTATCTATACTAAAGATAAAACCAATCAACCAACTATTCTATCTATAGGAAAACTAAAATCAATCAACCAACTATTCTATATATACGAAAGATAAAACGAACCAACCCACTATTCAATCAATACGAAAGATAAAACCAACCAACCAACTATTCTATCTATACTAAAGTTAAAACCAATCAACCAGCTATTATTAATATACTAAATATAAAACCAACCAACAAACTATTCTATCTATACTAAAGATAAAACCAACCAACCAACTATTCTATCTATACTAAAGATAAAACCAATCAACCAGCTATTATATCTATACTAACGATAAAACCAACCAACCAATTATTCTATCAATACGACAGATAAAGCCAACCAACCAACTATTCTATCTATACTAAAGATAAAACCAACCAACCAACTTTTCTATCTTTACTAAAGATAAAACCAACCAACCAATTTTTCTATCTATACTAAAGATAAAAACAACCAACTAACTATTCTATCTATACTAAAGATAAAACCAACCAACCAACTATTCTATCTATACGAAAGATAAAACCATCCAACTATTCTATATACAGGTAACATAAAACCAACCAACCAACTATTCTGTCTATACTAAAGATAAATCCTATCAACCAGCTATTATATCTATACTAAAGAAAAAACCAACAAACCAACTATTCTATCTCTAATAAAGATAAAACCAACCAACCATCTATTCTATCTATACTAAAGATAAATCCAATCAACCAGCTATTATATCTATACTAAAGATAAAACAAGCCAACCAACTATTCTATCTATACTAAAGATAAAACCAACCAACAAACTAGTCTATCTATACGAAAGATAAAACCAACCAACCAACTTTTCTATCCATAATAAAGATAAAACCAACCAACCAACTTTTCTATCTATAGGTAAAATAAAACCAGTCATACAACTTTTCTATCTATACTAAAGATTAAACCAACGAACCAATTATTCTTTCTATACTAGAGATAAAACCAACCAACCAACCATTCTATCTGTAGGAAAACTAAAACCAATCAACCAACTATTCTATTTATACTAAAGATAAAACCAACCAACCAACTATTATATCTATACTAAAGATAAAACCAATCAACCAGCTATTCTATCTATATTAAAGATAAAACCAATCAGCCAACTATTCAATCTATAGGAAAACTAAAACCAATCAACCAACTATTCTATCTAAACTAAAGATAAAACCAATCAACGAACTATTCTATCTATACGAAAGATAAAACCAACCAACCAACCAACTATTCTATCTATACTAAAGATAAAAACCAACAAAAAAACTATTCTATCTGTACGAAAGATAAAACCAACCAACCAACTATTCTATCTATAAGTAACATAAAACCAACCGACCAACTATTCTATCTATACTAAAGATTAAACCAATCAACTGGCTATTATATCTATATTAAAGATAAAACCAATCAACCAACTATTCAATATATAGGAAAACTAAAACCAATCAACCAACTATTCTATCTAAACTAAAGATAAAACCAATCAACCAACTATTCTATCTATACAAAAGATAAAACCAACCAACCAACCAACTATTCTATCTATACTAAAGATAAAACCAACCAAACAACTATTATATCTATACTAAAGATAAAACCAATCAACCAGCTATTTTATCTATATTAAAGATAAAACCAATCAACCAACTATTCAATCTATAGGAAAACTAAAACCAATCAACCAACTATTCTATCTAAACTAAAGATAAAACCAATCAACCAACTATTCTATCTATACGAAAGATAAAACCAACCAACCAACCAACTATTCTATCTATACTAAAGATAAAAACCAACAAAAAAACTATTCTATCTATACGAAAGATAAAACCAACCAACCAACTATTCTATCTATAAGTAACATAAAACCAACCAACCAACTATTCTATCTATAGTAACATAAAACCAACCAACAAACTATTCTATCTATACTAAAGATAAAACCAACCAACCATCTATTATATCTATACTAAAGATAAAGCCAATCAAACAGCTATTATGTCTATACTAAAGATAAAACCAACCAACCAACTATTCTTTCTATACTAAAGATAAAACCAACCAACCAACTATTCTATCTATACTAAAGATAAAACCAACCAACCAACTATTCTATCTAAACGAAAGATAAAACCAACCAACCAACTATTCTATCTATACGAAAGATAAAATCAATCAACCAACTATTCTATCTATACTAAAGATAACACCAACCAACCAACTATTCTATCTATAGGAAAACTAAAACCAACCAACCAACCATTCTATCTATAGGAAAAATAGAACTAACCAACCAACTAGTCTATCTATACTAAAGATAATACCAACCAACCAACTATTCTATCTGTAGGAAAACTAAAACCAATCAACCAACTATTCTATCTATACTAAAGATAAAACCAACCAACCAACTAGTCTATCTATACTAAAGATAAAACCAATCAACCAGCTATTCTATCTATACTAGAGATAAAACCAACCAACCACCTGTTATATCTGTAGGAAAACTAAAACCAATCAACCAACTATTCTATCTATATTAAAGATAAAACAAACCAACCAACTGTTCTATCTATACTAAAGATAAAACCAATCAACCAGCTATTCTATCTATACTAGAGATAAAACCAACCAACCACCTATTATATCTATACTAAATATAAAACCAATCAACCAGCTATTCTATCTATACTAGAGATAAAACCAATGAACCAACTATTCTATCTATACTAAAGATAATACAAACCAACCAACTATTCTATCTATACTAAAGGTAAAACCAATCAACCAACTATTTTATCTATACTAAAGATGTATAGGCAATACAAGTCATGGATTCTAGCAAGTTTAAATGGTCTACACTTTTCTCCTGGGTAGATATTTTTATTTCGTTTGAATGTGTAACTTTTGATGTTACAAAAACTAACCTAATATAAAATCCCTTGGTTTTTTAAAAATTAATTTTTCATTGTTAACTTAACATCAAGCAGTCATTCATGTTTGCTTTTCGATACAAAGTACAAATTCTGAAGCAAGTGATCTCAGAATATATTTTAATAATCTTGCAGAAATATGAGAATTACAGACAGACCAAGAGAATTATACAAGTTTGTACTTTTCACTTCAATCCAATTTGATTTGACATTTCAATTAATGGATACAGATTTTAAATTAGTCAAAATATATGATTCCATAATATGCATTGATCGTTGACAATGAATGAATTATCATAGATCAGTAGTCGTGCTATTACAAGCTTGTTATTTTCATATAATTAACATGTTATCCTTTATTAAAAAGTATCAGTAACGATGCAGTAGGCATGCTTCATTACCATCTAATTGTACTTTTATTTAAGTCAAATTTCATTTCCACACCAAACTATAATTAATTATTTGAACGAATGAACTTATTTAATACAACTGTTGTAAATGATTTAGATACAGTCATTTATTTATTTGTCTCATTTCCTGTACGTTTGTAACTTTAAACATAGTTGAATGTAATGTAATATGATAAAGACACATTACAAATGGGTCTGATTCCCTTAGGCTCCGTTGTCTGTCTACAATCAAACCGATAAAAGTTAAATGATCGAAGAATAATTAAACTCTCAGATAAAATATATTATAAAGAAAATGGAAAGTAAGGTGGAAAACAATATCTATAAAAATGGTTATTAAGTTTCGGAGGCTGGAATGCAATGACAAAAAGGGATTGATGTGTGCCTACAGTTACGTCAGTCATTAAACGTAAAGTGAAAAAACATCAATTCTATGTCCTCAGAACATAAATAACACAATACAAGTTATTTTAGGAATTAATAATATTCCTAAAAGTTCTTCCTTGTTGCTTTACTGATTCAATTAAATGTCTAATAATAAAATAAAGACTGGAAAACAACGAAAGTAGTGAGTGCCTTTTCTAATAAATCAAGCAGTATGAACTAATGAGATAAAGTTTTCAATATTTGCTGAATTTCTGTATTTTGATAATCGATTCCAGCGCAACAAAAGCTTCACCGTGTAAACTGATCTGCATTGACTCAGGCAATGTAGAACCTACGCACCCTACAAGCAACGCTGTGCACTACAACAAAGATGATGTGGAATCCAGTTTACACAGCATTAAAGGTATTTTACCACACACATGTTTGCAATATGAACTACTCGCATATGTTGAGCAGTATCAATCTGAGAGAGTAAGCCATTAATACGTTATAAGTCACATTATTGAAACAAATAAAAATATACTGTAGTTTTGTCTAATGCCCTCTCTACAAAACTGACAGGACCTAAAATAATATCATTTAATACAAAACGTCTTTTCTCAGACGGCACTGGTATATCAACTTTAATAGTGTTTTCGCGTGTATCTGCGCGACGATAACATAATGGTATGTGTTGGTTTGGAATAGCTGTGTTATGTAATTAAACAAATTGAAATTGTTAATGCAGTGTAATACGAAAATGGTTCTACTTACGACTGTCTCAAATCATTTGGTCTCCACAAAACGTTCATATGTGTTTCTGAAATGATATCAAACGGTATTTAGCATTACAAGTTTTTAGGTTGTAGCCAGATTAAATATTTAAGCTCTCTTTACCCTATGAACGACAGTTATTTCCTCATAATGATCTATAAAACTTTTCAATCCTTGGTGTTGGAGTCCATCAAACAAATGGTGGTGGTTGACGATCGCCGCACATTATAACAACCAAATTTAAGAAATATTATAAATATATTTTTAGATACTGTGCATATTTCATCCCAAATGGAGATCATTGTGCAATTTATGATAAGTGACTAAAAAAAAACTCTTCGTTCGATCATTGATCTTGCCGATCCGTATGTATGGATTAAAAGGATCATATCAACAGTTGGACGAACTCTGTAGAAATAATTCGATCACACAATATATTTTACCAGAACCTCCCATTATGTTGAGATTAGCTATTATATGTCTAGTCACAAGAGGATACACTCACGACGCTGTTGATAATTTTATATCTGATATTTTATTTGTATCAGTATATAAGAGTAATTTCATCATCATAATATTTCTTTCACTGTGGAAACCATTAGTCTTTCTGCGACCGATACGATATAATCGCTTCACCTCTTTCACGAAATAACATTATATTTGCGTTGATCATATATCGTAACAATACAATTGGTACCGGCTTCTTTTTTTTGAATCGTGTCTTCCAAACCAGACATAAGTTATCGAATGAATATCTTTAACAAACTCAGATGACTTAATACAAGTGAATCCAGTCAAATAAAAATTCCGCAAAGGTCCGATTATCGCAACTTCGGTCATCTCATGTGTTGGATGTCCACATGTTTCAAAATATTCATGACATTTACCCATGACAACAATGCTTCCTGGGTGATAAGCTGAGATATCTACGGAGGCGACATCTTGATAATTATATTTAGTGGTCCTCACACCGCCATGTCAATATTCGATACAAATACCGTGTTTATCGTCACAAAATTAAAACCGTGTTGGCTTTCACGATTGTTTTCTATTGTGAGCAACAATTGACGTAACGGTAAAACATATATTCAGTATTTGTTCAATATTGTCATTCTGTATTTGTTTAATATTTTCATTCAGTATTTGTTCAATATTGTCATTCAGTATTTGTTCAATATTGTCATTCTGTATTTGTTCAATATTGTCATTCTGTATTTGTTCAAAATTGTCATTCTGTATTTGTACAATATTCTCATTCTGTATTGTTCAATATTGTCATTCAGTATTTATTCAATATTGTCATTCAGTATTTGTTCAATATTGTCATTCTGTATTTGTTCAATATTGTCATTCTGTATTTGTTCAATATTGTCATTCTGTATTTGTTCAATATTATCATTCATCATTTGTTCAATATTGTCATTCAGTATTTGTTCAATATTGTCATTCAGTATTTGTTCAATATTGTCATTCTGTATTTGTTCAAAATTGTCATTCAGTATTTGTTCAACATTGTCATTCAGTATTTGTTCAATATTGTCATTCTGCGATGATTATTTTATTTCTTCGAGGAGAGATTCTGAAAGATAAATATATACCACCATTATTTCGTACATATTGATGACTGTTATCATTATTGGAACTTGAAAACAATCACGCGGATACAGCATCGATTTTACAAATATTTTCAATAAAATCAAATACATCACCGTGATAAAATCTTAAGGTTCGATTTTCGTGGAAATAGTGTTGTTGCATTAGTCCATGCATTGCTAATTGTGATCAACAACTTCAATCCATGTTCCCTTCGATTTATATATTGAAACGTACAAAATCTTTCTAGTAGTCGATTTTATTATTATGTCAAATTTTACTTTCTTTCCTAATTTAGAGAAGCTTTTATAGACAATACGGTATCTTTAATTGTTTCTGTTCAATCGTTTTTTTTTACGTGTTAGATCACTTAAACCTTTCCACATATCACATTTGTCAAATGTTCCGTTACTCATTCTGCTAGAATATTTTGGGTTAAAAATTCATTGATTTAAATCACCAAGGCTGTCATTCAGCTAATTTATTTATAATGTGTTATTTATAAATAACACGGGTTCCAATATTGTCTCATTCAGAATGCGGTTTGTCAATAACATTCATCATTCCTGGTATGGTATTTTCACTCAATATAGCAAATATTTGCATTAGAAAGGACAGATTAATATTGTGTGATAACTTGTATTTGTTATATAGTATCATCGAGATAATTGATAATCGTTGCTCCTCGTTGGAGGTTCATTTTAGTATTCATGACATTAATGTATGAATTTAGGGGTGAAATAATATATAATATATGGATACCTCAGATCGGAATCTAAACGATAATTAATTTTATGATACTAAGGGTAATAAATTTGTTTAATACCAACAAGTTCGCATTGAAACTAGATAATGAAAGTAAGGATTTAACAAGTACTATTATTTTTTTGGGTTCATGTAAACCTGAAATATTAACATACTTTACATATAGCTTTGAAATTTCAGTCTTTAGATAGGCATGATCGTTACAGTTCCATAAAGTATCTTCCAGGAAAGGATAATGGACAATTAGAAATCCTGGAACCCGAACCTTAATTCATAGATCTACTGTTTGTTTCAGAAAGCTATTAGCGATGCTGACTCCGCAGAAGTACGAAAATCGATATGTTTAAAATTGAGGGTCCTTATGGGTAAATGGGGACCACCTGAGGTATTCGTTTATGATCAGTGTTCAGTTAACTATCAAATTGAAGTACCTAAGTCTTATATGCAGGATATTATACGTTTAGGCCATCAACCACTCCTTTGCCTGGACATCTATTCATCAATCATAACCCCAGTCACAAGATCTTAAATCATTATTTGTGGCCTAAAATTAGGAATGACGTTACGAACTAATGTAAATTTTTCAACACTTGTTAAATGGTAGAAAAACCTAATCAAAATATGCTTACAACGTATTCCTGCCTTTGACAAACCATTTGTTAGAATTGACTATTACCCATGACCAAGTCAGACAACCGATAATCGTAGACCATTATATATGTGTCAACAAGGTTTTCAAGAGCGATTCGTTCACAGAATATTACGACTAAAGCATAAACGTAACCTTCATACAGTTTTCACACGTTGTGACATTCTTAAGACCGTCCAATCTGATCAAGGTTTTACTTTTAAGTAATGGAGCTTCCAACAACCTATGTATGAATTGTAGTTTCAACGTTTTTTATCCCCTCTTTCTGACAATGAAAGCCAGAAAGGGGAAATTGTAAAGATTTCACCAGACGTTGAATCTATCATAAAGTCATATTGCTTTGATACCAAAACCGCTTGGGACGATGGTGTTCACTTCATGGTTTTGCTCTTATGGTAATTGTTAAGGAGTAGTCTATTGGACCCGTGGATATAGTCCTTTTAAAATTGTTTCTGAACACACTGTCTGTGAACATTTAAAGCTGTAAACAGAAGATTTATACATTAGTTGACTTGATTATGTTTTAGATTTTAAGTATCTCCCAACGAATGCTTGTGAATAATTACAAAACGTTATTCTCTGTGCTCACTCAAAACGGACAAACGTCAGGGCAGAACTACAACGCAAATACGTTTAGACCTAGTGATAAGGTTCTAGCACACGTATACATACCTCATATGCCTATTATGGCAACCGTGGCATATTCATAGACTGATAACATTGAAAGCAATTTAGTTACATAATGTCATCCAACCTCTTGGAAGAGGAAAGGGATGCAACTCTGCTATATCAAAATCTTAAAGGAGCATGTTGATAGAAACGGCTCCGCATCTCATTCATAACGTTTGCTTTTCCTGTCCCACGCACTGACTATTCAAATGATGATGCACAACCGGAATGGTATGACTTTATTTCATCCATTATTCACAATGCTGAAATATGAATAAACCTGTCCGATACATGTTCACATCTACAGTCATAGGAACATAAAGGAAAACAGCAAATAATATTGGAATATGCGTGCTTGTTCTCAGATCTTCCATATGGAGCAAATACAATCTACAATGATGTTGAAATAGTAGGTTTTTAATCGGAACAAAAATCCACCTAACACGATGAATCCTTGTACGCAGAAATGCTAAAAAAGTTGGAGAATGATTATACTGAACCAAGCAAAAGTAAATAAAGTTTGAGGTGTAGTCTTGTGCCAAAACGGGATAATTCTTTTCACATGTGCGTGTACAGACAACGAAAAAGTGAACAGTATTACCAAAACATAATCATTAGACAGGAAAGGAAATGCAAATTATTTCACAAAAGATAGCCCTGTTTAAAGGACTGGCTAATTCCAATTACGGATCAATCAAAATAAATGTCGGTTTTAACAACTCAAGATGCGGTTTGGTAAAAACAGTTCTCTGTCTTTATTCAAGCGTCTGATGCGAATGGTAAAGAGATTCTATAAATAAATGTGATGCATATATTGACGACATCATTATTTATAACAATACCTATAAACTATATAGAACGCCTTCCTTCACTTGAGTGAGACAAATTTGAAAGTCAAGTACAAAATATGTTTTCAAGCATGTGTCCAAGTTTTTAGGACATATTGTGGGATATTGTTTGGTTAAGTGAGTGGAAGCGGAGATTAAAGACATCTCGGAACACCGCGTGACTGTCTAGAAGAGGTAATTGATGCGATGTTTAAATATGGCGTGTGAATATTGAAACATTTGTTCAAATTGGTCTATAATTACTGAATCCCTGATATATTTATTAAGATAGTTGACCACGTTTCATTGGTTTAGCAAATGTCGATAAATTCAATGTCATACTTGCCAGTGCTTCTTTTGTCTCAGATCTAGATTTCAGTTCCATATTTCAATTAACCATTTAAAGTACCTGTCGATGCACCTGATGGTGGAATATTAAATAGAGAATATTAGAAATGTAGATTAACCAGTGTACCATTTCTTAAAACAACACCATTAGCACCAAAAGATTTTGCACTTTTCAGAAGATGTTTGTCTCTAATTTTGGATGAACAATACTGAATACCATAAAGTGAATGTTTAATATACCGTTGGTTGAAAACTCATTTGGCTTGGTTCACTAAACATTGCTGAAATAATGATTGTCCATTGTCATTTTACGCTTATCTGGTAGAGACACAAGCTCTTCCTGCAAGACTCGCACGTTCAGTACCCGCCCACGACGGATTTTCAGTGTTATAGTTGTGAAAAGCATTTAGGTCTCGTGTTGAAGGCTTTACACGGCTACAGGTTGCTGAAGGTGCCATATAAAAACAACCAACTATTTTACCTAAACGAAATATGTATTAGCAATATTAGGCGCTTATTATAGCACGTTTAAATGGTACACACATTCCTCCTGCGTAGATATTTTATATGAATATTTACATTTCCTTTGAATTGTATTACTAATAATTTTAACATAACCAATCGTAAATCAGATTCATTGATTTTTACAAATTGAGTTTTGATTGCAAACTTAACATCAAACACCTCCTCTGTTTGCATTGTGATGCACAAAGGATATTTTGAAGCAATTGATCTCAGAATCTTTTTAATAATTTTTCAGAATTATGGCAATTACATAAGTTCCAAGACAGTTATACAATTGTTTCTACTTTGACACGTCCATTAAATTTTAAATTGACAATTCAATTTACGGATACAGATTTTAAATATTTAGTTAAAACATATAATTAAATAATGTAAGCATTGCTCGTCGACAGTGGATAAATAGTATCATCAGATCAGTAGTTGTGCTATTACAAATTAGTCCTTCTCATTTAATTATCATGTTATCCTGTATTTTAAAAAAGAACAAGTAACCATGCAGTAGGCATCAAACGTTCCTATCTAAATGTATCTTCATTTATGAGAAATTTTATTTTCCAGACCAAAGTATAATTAAATATTTTAACGATTGAACTTATTTAATCAAACTGTCGTAAATGATTTAGGTAGCATCGTTAATTATTTGTCTCATTTCCTGTAAGTTCCTAAATTTAAACGTAGTTGGATATACTGTAATATGATAAGACACAATACAAACGGGCCTGATTCTTTTAGTTTCCGTTGTCTGTCGACAATCAAACCGATACAGGGTAAATGCCAAAAGAATAATTAAACCCTCAGCGAAATATATTATAAAGGAAATGAATGCAGAAAAACGATATATGTAAAATTGGTAATTAAAAGTTCAGCGGCTGGAATGCAACGACAAAACCGAATTGCTGGGTGATTACAGTTACGTAAGACAGTTAACGTAAAAGTAAAAAAAAACATTTATGATATGTTCTCAGAACATGTTTGGAGGTTCTTTGTGGAAATATCCTAGAATTATTTTATAGCAACAAAACAAGAAACACAACGTTCAAACAACAAAGTTATTTTTTGAATTAATAATATCCTTAAATTTTCTTCCTTGTTGCTTTACTGATTCAAACAAAAGTCTAATAATAAAACAAATACTGGAAAATAAAAAACAGGTATTTTGTACTTTTGCTAATAAATCAAACAGTATGAACTAATCAGATAATATTTTAAATATGTATCGAATCGGAATTTTTATAGTTTGTTAATCGATTTAAATGCAAACAAACATTTTGTCGTGTAAACTTATCTCTGCATTGATCCTAGTGCTTTTATACAGAATATAATGTATGGAACCGATTTGGTTGTAGGTCTCACAGTTTTCATCTTCTTCGTGAGATAAGGAAAACTTTGATTATACGTTTTGAATAATAAATTAGTCGGAATATGTTATTGCGATAGGGAAATGGAATTTGTTAGTATTTGCTAAAACTTTAGAAAATTAAATTAGTCGAAATGTGTTGCCTATATTAGAAAATTTAGTTAGTTGGTATTTATTATCTATCAGAAAGTTCCATTAGTCGGTGTTTGTTATGGCTCTTCGACATGTAATTGGTTGGTAGTTGTTAACGCTGTTTGACATTTAATTGGTTGGTAGTTGTTAACGCTGTTTGACATTTAATTGATTGGTAGTTGTTAACGCTGTTTGACATTTAATTGATTGGTAGTTGTTAACGCTGTTTGACATTTAATGGGTTGGTAGTTGTTAACGCTGTTTGACATTTAATGGGTTGGTAGTTGTTAACGATGTTTGACATTTAATTGATTGGTAGTTTTTTAACGCTGTTTGACATTTAATTGATTGGTTGTTCTTAACGCTGTTTGACATTTAATTGATTGGTAGTTGTTAACGATGTTTGACATTTAATGGGTTGATAGTTGTTAACGATGTTTGACATTTAATTGATTGGTAGTTTTTTAACGCTGTTTGACATTTAATTGATTGGTAGTTCTTAACGCTGTTTGACATTTAATTGCTTGGTAGTTGTTAACGATGTTTGACATTTAATGGGTTGGTAGATGTTAACGCTGTTTGACATTTAATTGGTTGGTAGTTGTTAACGCTGTTTGACATTTAATGGGTTGGTAGTTGTTAACGATGTTTGACATTTAATTAATTCGTAGTTGTTAACGATGTTTGACAATTCAGAAGCAAGCAATATGCTAGGTCCAAGATTGTTATTGTTGTCAGGTTAGAGGATAACTGGAATAATCATAGAAACATTTTCCGAACATACTTGTTTAAAATATTTCCAGTTGCTATTGTGTCAGGTGATTGTCTCTCTTCCGTTAAAGCTATATAATTGCATTTACAGTTAAAACGTTCTGTCACAAGATTAAAGGTGATACACTCAAATGAAATGGCAGCAACCGAAGGATGTAGTTCGAGAAGATAAATACAACTAAGAATGTATTTCATTGGATACAGTCAATGCATGTACCCTTAAACAAGAATAAAGATTGGACGACATAATTTGATAAATAAACGAATTTTATAATCAAGTATTTCTGAGATACAGTCGGTCGATTAAGATTAATTAGCAGTCGTTTATTGCATTCCATGTTCACCACTAGTGACATTTAATTTCCTGTTTTAAAAATAATTTTCTCACCACTAGCATAGTAGACGCATAACAATATACCAATCGAACTCAGTGGTTTGACAAAGCCGATGTAGAACCTGTACTCTTTACGAGCGACGCATGATGCCCTAATAACAATGATGTACATTTTATGGAACCGATAATGGTAAGCTAAACTAATAATTGTGATTACAAACTAATGGTCATTCATTTCACAATTAAAAGTTTGCTTCATTTCTTCACTCAATGTTCATCTCACTTTAAACGCACGCACCATGAACATAAAACCAGCATACTAGAAAAATAAATCCAAAGAAGAATTGAATAATAGGGTTTGCATTCGCAACCTGCCAATAAGAAATTGCCAAATTTATCTAACCTCCTAATTGCATATTCATATAAAATATTTAGTTATAATTTCAGCAGGAAGGTTATAAAAAAAATGTACGCGTATGCACCTTAACACTAATTTAAGAATCTATTCTTATTGGGAGATTAGCAAGATTTGCAGCAGCAGAGAGGGTGAACAGACTACGTTTTCGAGCAAAAAAAACGCTTCCAGATAACGTTTTCGAGCAAAATAAGGCTTACAGACCACGTTTTCGAACAAAATATAAGGCTTCCAACGAAATCTCATTTAACCAAACAAAAGTCTCCATTTTTGCAAAAACGGAGATTTTACGATTTTTTAATCAATTTTGCTCGCAACGATGTGGTCATCCACCCTCTCTGCTGCTACAGTTTTCAGTTCTGGGTTAATAATTCTTTTACGATGAAAATCACTAAGATGAAAACAGACTAATCGCTATGTATGAGGATTTTTATTGTTTTTTTTTTCCATGCAACATAAATTATTTTAAAACCAACATCAATATCATCAATGAGAAGTTTTTTTAGTTACCGTTAAGATTTCAATCAAAATTTTGTCTAAAAGCGTTGTAGGGTTTGCCTCTGAGACATTTTTTTAGTTCTGGAAATAAAATACGAGATTTCGTAGGAAAAGTTTATTTGTTGTTTTTAGGATTCATCCGAATCATTAACCTGTTTCTGAAAAATTTTCGATTTTTCGCGGAAAGTCTTTAAAAACTCTTCTGGAGTCGGTATCGGTTTATTTTTTCGTCGTAGATATTCTATTGCGGAACGATATTGTGGACAACCACAACCAATACAAATTTGATATTTTCCTCTGACGCCTTTTCCACAACCGATACAAGGCTTTGGACCATCAACACAGCCTTGTTTTGCTGAGCAATTATGTATCCCGCAGAATTCTCCGTAGGAATTTTTTCCACATCGTCGTGTGGATCCTAAAAACAGCCAACCACATTTATTTGTTGCCAGTGCTGGATTCACCATTATTATTAATCATTAATCATTATTCAATTAGACGTTAAAAAGTATACAGAATAATGATTACTAATTACTCTGATAACATGTTAGGGTACGGTGATAAATTTTTTCAAACACCACAAACTCATCATCATCTTATCCAATATTACAAAAGGCGTTTAACGCCGTCATGGAATGTTTCTAGTAAAAAAGCCGCAATTAAATTACTCACCGAGGATAGTTATCTATGTCATGGTGTGATTATTCAACAGATGGGGAAATTTTACGTGTTTGTGGATGATCCCGACATAACAGTTTTTCAAGGACAATCTGCAGTCAATGAAATCATTCCCCGGGAGAGATTGAGATATCCCTCTATCGACATTGATTCTAAAACCCCATCGTTGGAAGAGTTGTTATTGTATTTCAATGACTTAGTTGACTCTGTCAATGATGTTTTGGTTTTTGAAACCAGTGGTGGTTATCATATTTTATTGAAAACGATTCCGATTGATTTTGATAATCATCGAGAATTATTAAAAAAAATTGCCGCAGACAGACCATCATGGAATGTTGATACACAGGCTGGACTTCATAGCATCAAATTACCAGGAACAAGATCAGCAAAAACAAACAGTATTGATAAGCGATTAATTTATCCTGGAAATCTAAAGGATTCTTATGGATTTACTAGTTTATTATTGTCCTGTCCTGTTGCTATACAATCATGTTACGAAAAAGTCACTGATAATGAAACCAATGACATCGACGGTGATAATCTCATTGGTGATAATCTCACCAGTGAACACATTTATCAGATTTCAACAGCGCTGACTGGACAACCAGATCAAATCACTGGAATTACAAATCAAACCGGCAATATGATTTCACTGGGAAGAGTTGCTGGTTCGTATTGCAATATTTGTCACCGCCGACATGGATACAACGAGTTCGGTGGATACATTGAAGGAAAGGCTATTGATGCATTTGTGTGTGTGTATTCAGATAGACTCGTGATAGGTTGTTTCCGTACCACAAAAAATAAAATCACGATTGACATTTCTAATGCTGACATTTCCAATGATAGTAAAACACTCTACGAAAAATATCTAAAATCATATAATTATCGCCGAGGAGATCATTGTGGTGAATTCCCCATGAAGACACCGGATTGTACTTACTGTGAGCCCCCTGTTCATGAAAACGGCCAAGGGTGTAAAATCATCCTCAATGACGACTATATGGATGGTTCTGCTTTTGGGATGGGAAAGTCAGCGTCGGCATGAAAATCAATACGAGATGATCAATCTGTGCTCTATTTGTCATACAGAAAAACATTTACCAGAAAAACCACCATAGACTACAATCTCGAATCGTATGAAACAATTCATGGTGGGATTATTTTTGATACAAGAACCCATCGAAGGGTTATTTCGCAAATAGAATCAATTGTACGAGTGAGGGGAATTCCTGATGTGTTATTGTTAGATGAATGGCATGGCATTCTTCGTCAAATAATTTCATCGAGTCGCGGTAAACAGATTTGGGAGACACTCACATGGTTGATTTGTTCAGCAAAACGAGTAATCGTACTTGACGCGGATGCCAACAATGATGATCTAGAATTGTTTAGAAAATATTTAAACCGTCCGGACATGAAATTCATTATTAATGAGTATCAACCCGATCATGGAAAAAAGTTTATTGTGGAACCGTCCCATCATGACAATTACATCAAATTGTTAGACGCGCTGCAACAAGGAAATCGTGCAGTAGTTTTCACACAAAACAAACGACACGGAAAGTATTCTGTAGAAGCCCTTGCTAAACTATTACAGCATTTAGGATACCGAGTGAAATACTATCACGCTGATACAGATTCGGCAGAAAAAGAAAGAGATTTTGCTGATCCCGTTGAAGCGTTTGAGCACATCGATGTAGTGATTTATAATTGCACCGTAGAAGCAGGAATATCAATCATAGATGAACGATTCAAGTACATGGCGGTGTTTTCTGAACAATTGGGGTCGGTAGAAGCAACTAAACAAGCAATTCATCGATTTAGAAATATTACTGAAATTCATTATTCGTCTACTAAACGAGTTTGCACTGAATTGCCACTCACACGTGATGACATTATTTCTGCCATTGAATCACATGAAAGGGATTTATCCTCTACGGAATTGTTGTTCAGAACCCCCAATCTCAGTGATGTGAATTCCAGTTACGGATACGCATTTATCAGTGCCATTATTGACGAAAATAATTCGAAGTGTTATTTTACGGGACGACTTGTTACAATGATGAAAAGAACCGGATATGAAGTCACGTGGGAATTACCAGACGAATATTCGTTGTGGTGTGAAAAACATAAAACCATCAAAATCGATACCGTGGCAATGAACAATAATCCCGTCGTAGATGATTTTTTGAAATCTTCTATCGGAGAAAGAATTGCTGCTGCAAGTGATAAAATCACCAGTAATGACTTTGTCATCAATGAAATCACCAGTGAACAACAAAAATATCATCGATATGATCCTGAAAATCAACAACGATTAGAACCCTACGCGAAGAAATTGATGTATCTCAATCATGTATTTCAAACTGATGTGGGAAAATTGGACACAAACACGATTGAACATCTCGATAAAAACGTTTTGCGGTTACAGCGATATCAACGGGTTCTTGTTGATAAACACAACCATGGAAACGCTGTTACAACTACACCATGTCGATCTGATAAAATCAATCCACGGCAACAACTCGAAATTATCAGAAGTGTCCTTGGCGTATTAAAACCTCCTGATGTGGTTCCGGATGATTTATCAGTGAAAATTGTTTCAGTGAACCGCGTTGAATTAATCAAGAATATCAATAACATGTTAAAAAACCCTGACCAACTCCATAGGTACCAGATGTTGTTAAAACACTTCAATGGGATATTTCCAAACGAAAGATTGCAAACAACTACTATGACGCTAAAAAATATTATTGAGAAAATCAAATTGATTTATAAAGGGTTCGGTGGAAGATTACAATCCGATGATATTAAAAACGCAGGAAGATGTAATCTCACATTGTTTTATCCTGAATGGCCGAAATCTGATTTCATAGATGATCCTATATGGCTCAATGAAACCGTTGATGATGTGGGATTTGCTGGTAGAGACCTTATTGCGACAGATACACATACTACGATGTTACGATTCCATGTATGGATCGTTAATGGATGGTTTTCCCGATATGATATATCAGATTGATTAACGGAAATGAGGGAACTAACAGTATTATTATATTTATATACAATTTTGATAGTTCCCTCATCGATGAACGAAGGTGTCTCACGGTAAAATAACGCTTCCATGGCCGTATTATAACACCCTCCCACGATGGTATCACTGATTATGACGCGATACCATTTACTCTGATAACATTTTAACATTTAATTTAGATAATTCTTATCGTATAATGTCGTATGTGAAATACAGCGATCATGAAATAGATACTGCACGAGAAATATTCCAGCAAATCAACCCCAACGGTTCTATTAAAATTAAACACCGTGACGAGAAATTCTCTGCGACTCACAAACTACCGAACGGTCGTAAGTCTAAATTCTGGTCATCCGATGATAGAAATCTTACAGCACATAGTCGGATTCAACAGCGATATTATCGCGTACTCATGAATGATTTATGCAACTGTGATATTCGAAAATATCATTGTCGAGATGGTACCGTAGTGGTGTTTGGGAGAATCCCTGGTATTAAGCGATCATATGCGCAACTCAATTTAATGAGACAATTGGCACTATTCATTGCGGAGACAGAACCATCAGCGGCCCGAATAAAACATATCATTGATAGGTCCGT
Organism: Unio delphinus; assembly: GCA_029339505.1. Classification (NCBI taxonomy): domain Eukaryota; kingdom Metazoa; phylum Mollusca; class Bivalvia; order Unionida; family Unionidae; genus Unio; species Unio delphinus. The sequence continues at coordinate 4,517,121 of JAQISU010000101.1, forward strand.
ATCGGCGAGTAGCATCGTAGATGAATCACTCACAGATGATCCTAACGACGAGACCATCGTGGTAATACTACCATCGGATAAAGATTTTTCTAGTTGATCGAGTTTAAGTTAACGTCGTGCGTAAATTCATTTACGCGTGTCCACTGAGATTAGTCATCATCAAGTACTTCATTGATTTCTTTTATTAACTCTCGATCTTCTTCGGGTAAAAATAACCTCCATGTGTTATCTTTGCGCCGGTTACGTTTTTGTTGGTGTTTTTTCTTTTTTAGTTGTGATTCATTTTCTTGTGCTACAGCCTCATTTTCTTGTAGAAGTTGATTGTATTTACTTGCGAGCTCCGCGTATTTAATGTGAATAGATTCTAATTCACGTCGCACATCATTGAGCTCAGTCATAAGTTTACTGCGATCTCGAACTGCATCGCTACGGTGTTGCTGTGTGGTATCTAATTGGTATTGTAGATCATTTAACGAATCATTGATAGATTGTTGTTGTTGTTGTTGTTGTTGTCGTTGTTGTCGTAACGCTGTTACTTTTCCTTGCAGCAATTTATTCTGATTGCTCAGGTTGGTCACTTGAGACTGCAATTGACAGATCATTTCTTTATCAATGACTCTGTCAATGACTCTGTCAGTGACTCTGTCACTGGCAACATGCACTTTTCCATCTAACATTTGATTCATTTCATTCTCAACTTCAGCATCAATAAGCCGCTCAACGGGTACATCATTAGCATCATCAGCGCTAACATTTCCGATTCCAATTTCATCCGATTTCCAAATTCTATAAATCCGCTGATAACTGATTTTATATTTATCAGCAATTTCTGCTATTCCAACACGGTTTCGCAATTGCTTAATCGTGTTGATGTCATCGCGGGTTAGTATCCTACGAACAGGCATGTTTTTATACAATTAAAAAATATTTTTTAACAACAACAACAACAACAACAACAAAAATGTGCCGCAGTAGAGCGTCAAGAAATCTGAGAAGTATTAACAACGCAGAATCTCGCGAGTTGTATAAGTCAATAGTATACTGACGCCAGATGGATCTCAATCTCTCAGTTGTTTTGTCATTGAAGTATTATTTCGTCGAATAAATACCTCTATCGAGTTTGGGGAAAGTGCCGGAATTACTAATAAATAATTATTTTTAATTTAATACTGGCACTTCAGCCATCTATGGATTCAGCCTAGTCTGAACCATCGTATCAGGAAAAACCATCCATTAATCAATCTCTCAGTTGTTTTGTCATTGTAAGTCAATCGTCGTGAGACAGCTTCGTTCATCGATGTTGAAAGTCACATAATTGCTATAAATAATAATAATACTGTGACTTTCAACATTCTATTTTTGATCAATCTGATATATCATATCGAGAGAACCAACCATTAACGCCTTTTGATGTTTTCATCGATGTTGAAAGTGTCATAATTGCTATAAATAAATAGAATACTGACATTTTCAACATTCTATTTTTGATCAATCTGATATATCATATCGAGAGAACCATCTAGTAATTACACAACGCCGAATCTCGCGAGTGCACATACATGTATCAATTTGATATAAAAAAGAATCATGGTATTTTATAATTATTCAAACAGGTCAATAGCATACTTGAAACAATCCACCAGATGGATTATCTCAATCTCTCAGTTGTTTTGTCATTGTAAGTCAATATGATTTTTAATACGGTCATGGAAGCGTTATTTAACCGTGAGACACCTTCGTTCATCGATGAGGGAACTATCAAAATTGTATATAAATATAATAATACTGTTAGTTCCCTCATTTCCATTGATCAATCTAACATGTCATTGCAAATCAATATGATTTTTTACATCAACATGGAAGCGTTATTTGATTGTTTTAACGGCGTTATCATTGATGAGGAGAGTGTGGAAATTGTATAAAAAATAATTGATACCACACTTCCCTCACTTTTCCATTGATCAATCTGATATGTCATTGCAAATCAATATGATTTTTGACATCACCATGGAAGCGTTATTTGATTGTTTTAACGGCGTTATCATTGATGGCGCAAGTATCATAATTGTAATAAAAATAATTAATACCGACACTTTCGCCATCTATGATTCAGCTTCAACAATATGTCTCTTTATTACAACCACGCATCATTATAGCCACGCGATTGCAAATCAGCACTGTTTCACCGGCAATAACGCAAGTGTTGAATACAGCGTGATTGAAATTCTATATAAAAAAATGAGGTGACTGAAAAATTATAATAAAAAATATTTTTTCCATCCTAATAATATATCACACCTTTTTATTGTTGTTGTTGTTGTTAAGTCGCATTAGTATGTACTTGAGAATAAACTTCAATGACAAAACAACTGAGAGATTGAGATCCATCTGGCGTCAGTATACTATTGACTTATACAACTCGCGAGATTCTGCGTTGTTAATACTTCTCAGATTTCTTGACGCTCTACTGCGCACATTTTTGTTGTTGTTGTTGTTGTTGTTGTTAAAAAATATTTTTTAATTGTATAAAAACATGCCTGTTCGTAGGATACTAACCCGCGATGACATCAACACGATTAAGCAATTGCGAAACCGTGTTGGAATAGCAGAAATTGCTGATAAATATAAAATCAGTTATCAGCGGATTTATAGAATTTGGAAATCGGATGAAATTGGAATCGGAAATGTTAGCGCTGATGATGCTAATGATGTACCCGTTGAGCGGCTTATTGATGCTGAAGTTGAGAATGAAATGAATCAAATGTTAGATGGAAAAGTGCATGTTGCCAGTGACAGAGTCACTGACAGAGTCACTGACAGAGTCATTGATAAAGAAATGATCTGTCAATTGCAGTCTCAAGTGACCAACCTGAGCAATCAGAATAAATTGCTGCAAGGAAAAGTAACAGCGTTACGACAACAACGACAACAACAACAACAACAACAACAATCTATCAATGATTCGTTAAATGATCTACAATACCAATTAGATACCACACAGCAACACCGTAGCGATGCAGTTCGAGATCGCAGTAAACTTATGACTGAGCTCAATGATGTGCGACGTGAATTAGAATCTATTCACATTAAATACGCGGAGCTCGCAAGTAAATACAATCAACTTCTACAAGAAAATGAGGCTGTAGCACAAGAAAATGAATCACAACTAAAAAAGAAAAAACACCAACAAAAACGTAACCGGCGCAAAGATAACACATGGAGGTTATTTTTACCCGAAGAAGATCGAGAGTTAATAAAAGAAATCAATGAAGTACTTGATGATGACTAATCTCAGTGGACACGCGTAAATGAATTTACGCACGACGTTAACTTAAACTCGATCAACTAGAAAAATCTTTATCCGATGGTAGTATTACCACGATGGTCTCGTCGTTAGGATCATCTGTGAGTGATTCATCTACGATGCTACTCGCCGATACGGACCTATCAATGATATGTTTTATTCGGGCCGCTGATGGTTCTGTCTCCGCAATGAATAGTGCCAATTGTCTCATTAAATTGAGTTGCGCATATGATCGCTTAATACCAGGGATTCTCCCAAACACCACTACGGTACCATCTCGACAATGATATTTTCGAATATCACAGTTGCATAAATCATTCATGAGTACGCGATAATATCGCTGTTGAATCCGACTATGTGCTGTAAGATTTCTATCATCGGATGACCAGAATTTAGACTTACGACCGTTCGGTAGTTTGTGAGTCGCAGAGAATTTCTCGTCACGGTGTTTAATTTTAATAGAACCGTTGGGGTTGATTTGCTGGAATATTTCTCGTGCAGTATCTATTTCATGATCGCTGTATTTCACATACGACATTATACGATAAGAATTATCTAAATTAAATGTTAAAATGTTATCAGAGTAAATGGTATCGCGTCATAATCAGTGATACCATCGTGGGAGGGTGTTATAATACGGCCATGGAAGCGTTATTTTACCGTGAGACACCTTCGTTCATCGATGAGGGAACTATCAAAATTGTATATAAATATAATAATACTGTTAGTTCCCTCATTTCCGTTAATCAATCTGATATATCATATCGGGAAAACCATCCATTAACGATCCATACATGGAATCGTAACATCGTAGTATGTGTATCTGTCGCAATAAGGTCTCTACCAGCAAATCCCACATCATCAACGGTTTCATTGAGCCATATAGGATCATCTATGAAATCAGATTTCGGCCATTCAGGATAAAACAATGTGAGATTACATCTTCCTGCGTTTTTAATATCATCGGATTGTAATCTTCCACCGAACCCTTTATAAATCAATTTGATTTTCTCAATAATATTTTTTAGCGTCATAGTAGTTGTTTGCAATCTTTCGTTTGGAAATATCCCATTGAAGTGTTTTAACAACATCTGGTACCTATGGAGTTGGTCAGGGTTTTTTAACATGTTATTGATATTCTTGATTAATTCAACGCGGTTCACTGAAACAATTTTCACTGATAAATCATCCGGAACCACATCAGGAGGTTTTAATACGCCAAGGACACTTCTGATAATTTCGAGTTGTTGCCGTGGATTGATTTTATCAGATCGACATGGTGTAGTTGTAACAGCGTTTCCATGGTTGTGTTTATCAACAAGAACCCGTTGATATCGCTGTAACCGCAAAACGTTTTTATCGAGATGTTCAATCGTGTTTGTGTCCAATTTTCCCACATCAGTTTGAAATACATGATTGAGATACATCAATTTCTTCGCGTAGGGTTCTAATCGTTGTTGATTTTCAGGATCATATCGATGATATTTTTGTTGTTCACTGGTGATTTCATTGATGACAAAGTCATTACTGGTGATTTTATCACTTGCAGCAGCAATTCTTTCTCCGATAGAAGATTTCAAAAAATCATCTACGACGGGATTATTGTTCATTGCCACGGTATCGATTTTGTTGGTTTTATGTTTTTCACACCACAACGAATATTCGTCTGGTAATTCCCACGTGACTTCATATCCGGTTCTTTTCATCATTGTAACAAGTCGTCCCGTAAAATAACACTTCGAATTATTTTCGTCAATAATGGCACTGATAAATGCGTATCCGTAACTGGAATTCACATCACTGAGATTGGGGGTTCTGAACAACAATTCCGTAGAGGATAAATCCCTTTCATGTGATTCAATGGCAGAAATAATGTCATCACGTGTGAGTGGCAACTCAGTGCAAACTCGTTTAGTAGACGAATAATGAATTTCAGTAATATTTCTAAATCGATGAATTGCTTGTTTAGTTGCTTCTACCGACCCCAATTGTTCAGAAAACACCGCCATGTACTTGAATCGTTCATCTATGATTGATATTCCTGCTTCTACGGTGCAATTATAAATCACTACATCGATGTGCTCAAACGCTTCAACGGGATCAGCAAAATCTCTTTCTTTTTCTGCCGAATCTGTATCAGCGTGATAGTATTTCACTCGGTATCCTAAATGCTGTAATAGTTTAGCAAGGGCTTCTACAGAATACTTTCCGTGTCGTTTGTTTTGTGTGAAAACTACTGCACGATTTCCTTGTTGCAGCGCGTCTAACAATTTGATGTAATTGTCATGATGGGACGGTTCCACAATAAACTTTTTTCCATGATCGGGTTGATACTCATTAATAATGAATTTCATGTCCGGACGGTTTAAATATTTTCTAAACAATTCTAGATCATCATTGTTGGCATCCGCGTCAAGTACGATTACTCGTTTTGCTGAACAAATCAACCATGTGAGTGTCTCCCAAATCTGTTTACCGCGACTCGATGAAATTATTTGACGAAGAATGCCATGCCATTCATCTAACAATAACACATCAGGAATTCCCCTCACTCGTACAATTGATTCTATTTGCGAAATAACCCTTCGATGGGTTCTTGTATCAAAAATAATCCCACCATGAATTGTTTCATACGATTCGAGATTGTAGTCTATGGTGGTTTTTCTGGTAAATGTTTTTCTGTATGACAAATAGAGCACAGATTGATCATCTCGTATTGATTTTCATGCCGACGCTGACTTTCCCATCCCACAAGCATAACCATCCATATAGTCGTCATTGAGGATGATTTTACACCCTTGGCCGTTTTCATGAACAGGGGGCTCACAGTAAGTACAATCCGGTGTCTTCATGGGGAATTCACCACAATGATCTCCTCGGCGATAATTATATGATTTTAGATATTTTTCGTAGAGTGTTTTACTATCATTGGAAATGTCAGCATTAGAAATGTCAATCGTGATTTTATTTTTTGTGGTACGGAAACAACCTATCACGAGTCTATCTGAATACACACACACAAATGCATCAATAGCCTTTCCTTCAATGTATCCACCGAACTCGTTGTATCCATGTCGGCGGTGACAAATATTGCAATACGAACCAGCAACTCTTCCCAGTGAAATCATATTGCCGGTTTGATTTGTAATTCCAGTGATTTGATCTGGTTGTCCAGTCAGCGCTGTTGAAATCTGATAAATGTGTTCACTGGTGAGATTATCACCAATGAGATTATCACCGTCGATGTCATTGGTTTCATTATCAGTGACTTTTTCGTAACATGATTGTATAGCAACAGGACAGGACAATAATAAACTAGTAAATCCATAAGAATCCTTTAGATTTCCAGGATAAATTAATCGCTTATCAATACTGTTTGTTTTTGCTGATCTTGTTCCTGGTAATTTGATGCTATGAAGTCCAGCCTGTGTATCAACATTCCATGATGGTTTGTCTGCGGCGATTTTTTTTAATAATTCTCGATGATTATCAAAATCAATCGGAATAGTTTTCAATAAAATATGATAACCACCACTGGTTTCAAAAACCAAAACATCATTGACAGAGTCAACTAAGTCATTGAAATACAATAACAACTCTTCCAACGATGGGGTTTTAGAATCAATGTCGATAGAGGGATATCTCAATCTCTCCCGGGGAATGATTTCATTGACTGCAGATTGTCCTTGAAAAACTGTTATGTCGGGATCATCCACAAACACGTAAAATTTCCCCATCTGTTGAATAATCACACCATGACATAGATAACTATCCTCGGTGAGTAATTTAATTGCGGCTTTTTTACTAGAAACATTCCATGACGGCGTTAAACGCCTTTTGTAATATTGGATAAAATCATGATGAGTTTGTGGTGTTTGAAAAAATTTATCACCGTACCCTAACATGTCATCAGAGTAATTAGTAATCATTATTCTGTATACTTTTTAACGTCTAATTGAATAATGATTAATGATTAATAATAATGGTGAATCCAGCACTGGCAACAAATAAATGTGGTTGGCTGTTTTTAGGATCCACACGACGATGTGGAAAAAATTCCTACGGAGAATTCTGCGGGATACATAATTGCTCAGCAAAACAAGGCTGTGTTGATGGTCCAAAGCCTTGTATCGGTTGTGGAAAAGGCGTCAGAGGAAAATATCAAATTTGTATTGGTTGTGGTTGTCCACAATATCGTTCCGCAATAGAATATCTACGACGAAAAAATAAACCGATACCGACTCCAGAAGAGTTTTTAAAGACTTTCCGCGAAAAATCGAAAATTTTTCAGAAACAGGTTAATGATTCGGATGAATCCTAAAACAACAAATAAAATTTTCCTACGAAATCTCGTATTTTATTTCCAGAACTAAAAAAATGTCTCAGAGGCAAACCCTACAACGTTTTTAGACAAAATTTTGATTGAAATCTTAACGGCAACTAAAAAAACTTCTCATTGATGATATTGATGTTGGTTTTAAAATAATTTATGATGCATGGAAAAAAAAAACAATAAAAATCCTCAAACATAGCGAATAGTCTGTTTTCATCTTAGTGATTTTCATCGTAAAAGAATTATTAACCCAGAACTGAAAACTTTAGCAGCAGAGAGGGTGGATGACCACATCGTTGCGAACAAAATTGATTAAAAAATCGTAAAATCTCCGTTTTTGCAAAAATGGAGACTTTTTTTTTGGTTAAATGAGATTTCGTTGGAAGCCTTATATTTTGTTCGAAAACGTGGTTTGTAAGCCTTATTTTGCTCGAAAACGTTATCTGGAAGCCTTATTTTTGCTCGAAAACGTGGTCTGTTCACCCTCTCTGCTGCTTTTGCAATATACTCTTATGGTGGGATTACCTAGGCAGGCATCAGTATCTTACTGAGGGATTATCAAGGCGGTTACTTTAATCTTATTACGGGATTACTAATGTTGACACCGTTATCTTACCGTGTTAATATCTAGGTTGGCACCATTATCATATTTTATTGGATAAGCTAGTTCGGCACAATTATATTATTGTTGGGCATACCGAGTTTAATCATGTCAATCCTTATGTTGGATTACCTAGGTTGGCACCAGTATCTTATCAATTGCTTTAGCCACATTACAATTACATATCTTATCAATTGCTTTAGCCACATTACAATTACAATGTTTGGGGTGTCTAGATACGTTTTTCAACTTCAGACTGTATTTCTGTAGTCGGAACTCATCAATTGCCATTGCAAAAATTATTAATTTAAATATTATTTTTTCCTGCTGGGCGACCACATCATAATGGTAAGAGTTAATTTGTATTTGTTTCGTTATGTAACGAAACTGATTGTTGTTGAAGTTTAATGTGAACTATTGTTCTAATCACAACTATCAAATCATTTGGTCTGCACAAATCGTTTATATGTTTTTCTGAAATGATATCAAATATTATTTAACATTGAAAATGTTTAGGTTTCATTCAGATTAAATAGTTAAGATCTCTCTTTTCTTGATCATCACTTATTTCTTCATAATAGTCTAAACAAAAACTTAACTCTTGGTGTGGAGACAATGCAACAAATGGTTGTTGTTGACAATGAATGCCACATTATTTTTATGAAGACTTTTATGAAGATTTGTATGAAGAACTTTTCCTCATTAAGTAATAGATGTATTAAATTTGAAATCCGGAATGATAGAGAAAATAGAAGAACGAATGAGCTCCTTAAAGAAGGTGTTACTACGATGATGAGATACAGCTACACCTGTAATAAAAGAGATAAGCCTGTTCTAGCTCTGGATGCGAGTAATTTTATTTAAATAATCAACACACATATATTACTACATTCTAGAAACACTTCTACAAACTCTTTTTTCAAAATATATAAAATACATATAAAATTACGCATTCCTTTAAAGCTTTCCACTTCATTCATTTGATTAATTACTGAATTTTAGAATATAATACGAACAGTTATATCTCGATCGATTTCACGATAGCCTAAATTATAAAATATAATAGCTGCAATTAATGCAACACTCAATGTAAAGAAATTTATTTTACTCATTTGAAAATAGAATATTGATTTGGAATATGTTGCTAGATATTATTCATTGTTATTGAAATAATACTTTATTTCAATATTAAATCTAAACATGAAGTTGGTAGATTATTTGTCTTTTACAATCAAAATTACCGTAAACATAATTAAATATAAATTCTTTAAAACAATCAAAATTTCCATTAAAATGTATTATAAATAAAAATATTCAGTGAACAATGTTACAAACATGAAATTTTACTATTAAACTCTCAAACATTATAAATGCCTATTTCTAATAAAAAGTTTACGATATATACCTCTTACCCGTAATGAGAGAGACAAGTCTTTTCTGGCTTCTGGATGAGAGGAATTATCCTGGGCGATTTGCGCGCTTATTTGTATGTGTCTGGTGCACGGCAAGGACAAATATGGCCATCCCTCAGCACATCCAGCTAGAAGACGCTCCACTCTTCATTACATAAGAACCATTTTGTTTTACGTCATTCCACAGAAAGTTAGACCCAAGCTCTTAGTCACTGCATTTGGAAATCTGCCAATGTACAATCGTGAAATTTTACATCTTGCAGAAGTATATTTCTTGCTGAGCAGACTTTATATTTCTTGCTGAATTAGCGAAAAGAGCATGTAATGTATAATGCTTTAGTAACATCATGCACTTATTCCACACAACAATGTACATTGCCATTTTGCTTGTACGTCATTTACTTTCATTCCATTAACATATATAGTTGTGATTTAGAAATAAATGAAATTTATCGTAATATATTTTAGAAACTTACTTTAATATAGATGAGTGAAACATTACTTTAATACAATTTAGAGACAATGGCAATCTTATTACTTTTACTAAAAATTCTGTCCTAATATTATAACAACCAATTAAAATAGAAGCTTAATATATCTCCAGATAATGTGCATATTTCATCCCAAATGATTATCTTTCGGATATTTTTTCCACCCATCCGTCGAGAAGTTTATATATCTCCTTTCCATCGAAGCAATTTGGAAGAAGTGTCTGATATAATTCCTCTTTCGATCATTTATCTTGCGAGTCTGTTTTTAAACGTTAAAATGATCATATCAACAGCGTTGGACGAAATAATTTGATCACACGAGATATTTTACCAGAACCTTCCATTGCATTGCGATGAACTGTTTTTTATATAGTCACATCATGATTCACTAAGAGTCAGTGTATGATTCGCTAATGTTAGTGTATGATGCTTTCTGCAGTAAATATCCTTGATTTCAGTGTCTGCCGATTCAAAAAAATTATGCAACGTTTTTGGTTCTCCATTCGCCTTATGATACAAACATTAGTCAGCACTTCTGAATACTACCTTTGGATCGAAAATGAACCGCAGCCACGCTAATAGCGGTTTACGGGTATCTATTTACCATCGACACTAAAATTAACGAAATATACGGGTTTATTGAAGATCTGAAATCTACAAAACTGCGTCTACAAATCTGAATATTATCGTTCGATGTAGAATGAGTCCGGAACGAATATAATGCGGATTTAGGAAATCTGTTTGTCCTCTATGATACATTTATCAAAACGTACGCGGTTATTGAAGGACTTAAATGGCTAAAATGCGGTGAATCACCGTCAATTTAATAAACAATTGCACCTAATCCAGCTTCGTTAGACAAGAAGGCTTTTCCACTTTCAAATATATTTCTCTTCGTTGCATCAGCAATTATAAAATCAAATTCAGCATCGTCCATAATCAATCTTGTAAAGTATCGTTTATGATCATATCGTCCTCTGTGTATATTTACCGAATATTTGTCTGCCAAGAGCTTTTGTGGTTTTATTTGTAAAAATTAGGATTTTCATCATCGTAATATTTCTTTCACTGTGGAAACTAAACTTTTTCTGCGACCAATATGATATAGTAGCACAACCTATTTCATGAAATATCAGTATATTTTAATTGATTGTAATATCGTAACAATACAATCGGTACCAGAATTCTTTAGAGATCAAACCAGACATAAAAAATCGGATGAAGATCTTTAGCAAAATCAATTGACTCTATACAAGCGAATCCGGTCAAGTCAAAATCCGGGAAAGGAACGTTAATCGCAACTCTGGTCATCTCCTCGCTTGGATGTCCAAATAGTTTTAAAATAATGAAGATAAGATATTCGCTCATGCACGAACGCTTCCATAATAACACGCTGGCATATATAGCGAGATAACATCCTTATAATTATATTTAGTGGTCCACAATCCTACGTATACATTTTCAATACAACTACAGTTTATAACGTCATGTATTCAAATTGTGATGGATTTCACATAGTTTTGTCTTTTGCAAAGTAAACAACATCTGATGAAACAGTACTATATATTCAGTAACTATTCAATATTGTCATTCTGCGATGAAAATATCAACGCAAGAAATTTCATATCTTCGTGTAGAGATTTTGAAAGATACATATCAGCATTAAATTGTACAAATTGATCATAATTTTCATTATCAGAACTTGAAAACAATCACGCGGTCACAGGATCGCCTTTACAAATATTTTCAATAAAACTCAAATATATCACATGTATAAAATCTTACGGTTCCTTATTGTTTCTGCATTAGCAGTGTGATCAGCAACTTAAATCGACGATTCCTTCAATTTATATATTGTACCGATGAATCTCTCTCCAATTATCGATTTTATCATTATGGGAAATTTTAATTACAATCCTAATTCAGTAACTTCCTTGAAAGAAGCTACGGTATCTCTAACTGTGCCTATCCACTCGTCTATTTTGTTATGTCTTAGATCCGTTAAGCCTTTATACGTATCACATATGTGAAATGTTCCGTTACTCATTCGGCTACACAATTTATCTTTGAAAATTTAATTGATGTAAATCATCAACGCTGGGTTTATGATACAACGGATATATTCCATGAACAACAGGTGTTGCAGAATAGGCTCGTTCATAATACGGTGTATCTATACTAGTCATCATTCCTAGTTTCGAGTATTTACTCAATATTGCAAATAGTTTCATCAACAAAAGATACTTTTTAAACACTTATATCATCAATATAATTAATAATCGTTGCTGCTAAATGAGGTTCAATTTAGCATGTATAACATTTATGACATGGTTTCTGACTTGGAATGTTGACCAGACATGATATGCATTCTTTTTTCTTGGAGCTACTAATACTTTAATCTGATTTGTCATTGAAACAACAAAATCTTCTCTCTGCGAGTCAGGGTTTACTCTGTCAAGGTCAAATCTATATGTAGAGGGCTACGTCTAATCTTAGATAAGATTAATTACGATTAAGATTAATATTATCTGATATATATATATATTTATATATATATATATATATATATATATATATATATATATATATATATATATATATATATTTAAGATTATTTAGTGCCATAGTGAGAACTTAAAAGATTGACTAATTGATTCCTTGCGTTTTAACGGCGCACCGGCACTTTAAGATTATTTAGTGCCATACAATAGGTTGTATTTATAGATGTTTAAAAATAATCAAAGGTTTAATATCGACCAGCGATATAAAAACCCAAATAATTCAACATAACATGGAACGATGTTGGTAATGGTAAAATATGAAGCTTCCCATGAGAGCTTAAAATATATTATGATACAAATAATGACGCCGACAGAGGCAATGTTATACAAGGAGTCGATGACTATTTACCTGGATTTCAAAAGAGTGATTAATTAAACAATAATGATTTCAACAAATATAATTATATAAATGAAACCAAGTAATAATGAGGACTTTGCATAGCGCCTAATCTTTCGAAGTTCTAAGCGCGTTACACCATCAATAATGCTATGACTACACTACAGAAGAACAAATGACAAAAACAATGAACTTGGAAAACATAAAAAACATGCTGAAAACATATAAGATACAAAACATAGGTCGTTAAGTTTGTCCCTGCAGTCGAAACAGGTGAGTCGGAAGAGCACTCTTAAAAGGGACCATTGTGTCTTTGTGTCTAATTTCAATGGGCAATTCGCTCCACGTCGCCGGTCATTGGTGTGCAGACGAACGTTGTCCATATGACTTTGTTTTCACATTGGGAACAATGAGTATACGATTATCAGAAGAAGAGCGTAAGTATCTAGCTGGTGTATACACATGGGTGAGGCTGGATAGGTATGTTGGATTGGAATTTGTCATTGAAATATAGCACAGAGAAAAAGTTTGTGTTTGATTCTGTATCGAATCGATAGCCAGTGTAGGCTACAGAGCAGTGGCGAGGTGTGCTCTGATCGAGGTACTCTAAAGATGATCCGTGCAGCTGTGTTTTGAACTTTTTGAAGTTTCGGGAGTAACTTTTGTGACGAACCAGATATAATTGAGTTACAATAGACGATTCTTGAAAGTGCTAATGAACACACAAGTGTTTTAGTGGCATCAACCGAAAGATATTTACGAATGGAACTGATGCGTCTCAATTCAAGATATGCAGCCTTGTATATGTTCATGACATGTTGGTGCAATGTGAGAGTACTGTCTAGAGAGACGCCTACGTTCCGTACTGACTTTGAGAATTTAATGTTGGTGTTTTGATATTTATTGTCTGAGGTAAAGGATGTGAATGAGAAAGTCTTTGTGTTGTGATCAGAATAGCCTCAGTTTTATCATCATTCATTTGCAGCTTGTTACATGTCATCCATGATTTCACATCAGTAATGCACTTCTCTAATCCATGGATGGTAGCATCAACTTTAGTTGAGTGGTTGGACTTGTATATTTAGGTGTCATCAGCATACAATTGTTGCGACACTGGGTGATGATCTATGATATTTTAAAACGGCTGAGTATACAGAATCAAGAGAACAGGTCCAAAAACAGATCCCTGTGGAACACCACAACATACATCAACTGGGCTGGAATGTATTCCATTTGCAGATATAATTTCTGTCCTATTGACTAAGTAGGACTTGAACCACTGTAAGGCTATATTCTGAATGCCAAATACATGCTGGAGTCGGTGAAGTAATATATCATGATATATTGTGTCAAATGCTACAGACAAATCCAGGATAGTGAGGACTGTAATCTTTCCACTATCAAAAGCCGAAAGAATTTCACTAAATACTTTCAGAAGAGTAGTTTCCGTACTGTGGCAAGGGAGATATGCAGACTGTACATTGCTAAAAACACTGTTTGAATTCAAATGAGATACAAGTTGCGTTAGAACAATCTTTTCTAAGATTTTTTATATGATTGGGAGATTAGAAACTGGGCGGTAGTTCTTTAAATCGTTATGGTCCAGTGTTGGTTTCTTGAGCAGTGGCTATACGATGGCAGTTTTGAAAAATGATGGGAATTCCCCTGATGTGTGAGAGAGAGAGAGAGAGAGAGAGAGAGAGAGAGAGAGAGAGAGAGAGAGAGAGAGAGAGAGAGAGTGAGAGAGATATTAATAACATCAGTTAGTGAAGGCAATATTGGGTCTAAGAACTTATTTGGCAGTGATGTCTGAATTGGATCAAGTTCACAAGACTTTGGTGCACTTTTTCATCACCATAGTCAGTACTAAATCAATAGAAACAAGTTCAAATGCTCCTAACGGTTGTCGCTGAAATTCTGCATCATAACTGTATGGTGACGAATCAGTTGAAATTGTGCTGTCAAGCAAATCTCTAATGGTTTGTACTTTGTCATCGAAGAAATTTGCAAATTGGTCTGGTAGGTCAGGTGGAGAGAATATTGTTGGGAATAGTGTATATTTGTTCCTTGACATTAGTTTGTTAGTTATCTCGAAGAGCTCTTTGCAGATGGAAATCTCCGTGATCTTAGTACTGTAGTGGGATGATTTGGCTAAATGGACTATGTTTGTGACGTTCTTCTTAGCAGCTAAGTAGATTTGTTTATGAATAATGAGTCTGGTGAAAAGCCAAAGCCTCTCTGCTTTTCGGCTATATTTTTTTATCAGTGCGAAGCGGGTCCCTAACACTGCTACACTATGGAGAACACTCTTTTATTGGTGTTTTTAAGCAATGAGCGCAGGCAGTTATCAAGTTGTTCTGCTGTTGAATGTAAGAATGTTGTTAGGTTTTCTTGGATCTCATGCATGAATTTGGTTCTATTTATCATACGGTTGTTTTTATTAGAAGCAAATAGAGGTGGAGGGTTAGGGACTGATACGTCGAGATGGCATACAATACAGAGGTGATCCGATGTAAGTTCGTGGGATACAAGAATGGATTGCAGAATATTATCATCAGGTCTATAGAGAAACCAGTCTAAACTGTGACCAAGTTTATGGGTAGGTTGGTTAACTGACTGTTTAATATTGAAAACATGAATGGAATCTAGGAGCTTTGACATGTATGGTTTACCAGAACAGTCGAAGTGAAAGTTGAAATCTCCAAGAATAATTAGGTTGGCACCTATCGAATTTCCATACTCTAGAAGATTTGGAAACTGCTCCAAAAATAGAGATTCAGTCAGCTTGTTTTTTCTACTAGGAGGAGGACGGTAGAGACAGATAAAATGGGCTGACCTTTGTTCCAGTGTGAGCGTTGTTTGGACTAGTTCAAACGATGTGTGGCAGAAATTGAAGGTTGTGTTGTACTTAAGGCATTTGATCATGGAATTCTTTGTAATTGCAGCAATTCCACCGCCGCGAGACTTGCCGGGGAACGACCTGACGGAGTAATCGCTGGGTGTTAAATCCGCACACTTAGATTCATCATCTGTGAAATGTAACCAAGTTTCTGTCAGGAAGAAGACGTCAATATTCTGGTCGTTGATAAAATTAAAAATTTATGTGCGCTTTTCCAGTGATCCTACTGATTAAGCGTAAAATAATGCAATACGTAGTGGTATCCCTGGGACAGTTGACACAACGGTTGACAATTTAAGAGGAATTTGAACCAGGTTATTAAATTAACGGCATAATTTTTAAGATGTTGATCCGTTACGGACGAAAGGGAGATAACTTGAATTCTTCTTCCTGTTCTACGCCGGCCAGCTTTGAAAGAACGTTTCTTTTTTCGCTTCCGTTTACATTTAATAAATGATGAATGTATTCCCAGTTCGTTTAGTCTTGAGCACAATGTAGTATCTAGAACCAAGGTGTACTCATTTAATCCAAATAATGAGCGTCTGTCGTATTGTAAGCGGTCACGTGACGGCGGTTTATTCAAAAACAAATGACGTCTTAACATTGGGCCAAAACAGCTGAGAAAAATTCTAATTGTTCTCGACTAGATATATCCATTCGAATTTCGTTTTGAAGCATAACGATACGTGAGGGTGATTAATAATTTATATTGTGTTGTCTTTCACAATTGTGAGTTCGGTCCTTTTTGTGCCGCACGTGCAACTTGATCTCGATGGGAATAAACGATTGCTTTCAGTGTACATACACTATCTAGTTATACATATGTTAAGATATTTTCTAATTTACGGATAGTCATGTCAGTCAGAAGTAAACTATAATGACTTGCATATCTCAAGCTGAAGAGGTACTTAAGCTTATTAATTTCTGGTATTTACATTTCATATAAATATTGTACTAACATGTCAATTATTTGTTTTGTAGATTTCTTTTTCGCAGTATAATCCGCACAAGTAGCAGCAGGGGCGAATAGGACAACATTTTAGAGGCGTCGATTCGACAAACAAAGACTTCCTCCAAAATCGAAAAAAGCGTCAATTTGGCAAACTAATACTTCCTCGCAAATGCTTTATAGAAGCTCATTTGGCAAAAAAAAAGAGGCCACAACTGTTGTCCCCCCCCCCCCCTGCTGCTGCTATGGGTTTAACCATCTTTTAAATCGTAAACGATTTTCACGATAAGAGTTGCTACGATTTCACAGACTAATTTGTAAAACCTCACCTCGTAAATCAGTTAGATTATTGGACTGGTCAGTGAGTCTGAAATTAATTCTCGTTAGTGAATTATTATGACATCGCATATAGACTAGATTAGTGGGATCCTCAATGATTAGAAACCCTGGAGGAGCTGTTGTTGCAAATGAATATAGAATATATCCCTGCTGAGCTTGATTTGATCGTTCAAAATTTATTTGATAGCTGCCTTCGATAACATCACATACTAAATTCAATGCAATGACCGAGGATATATTGACGTTTTGAGGAGCGATATGCCTACCACCACCATCTTGGTCATTATTATACTTGAGGATTGTTATTTGTTGTTTCCATTTGTTGAATATCATAGAAAATCTTTTCTTGAATAAGATCATTAACAGATTTTTTTAAGTTCATTTGCGTTATACTCAGGAAACTTGAAATCGGGTAAATCAGCTTCTTTGATATTGTAACCAGTTAAGAATTTTTGTTTATCTCCGTTCTTGTCATCAATTATTAATTGAATTATTCGTTTGTTGATATATTCCATGCCGGATATAAGCTGATTTAATATCCTAATGTCTTTTATGATCTCATTACGTGGTTTTGTTATATATGAGAGATACTCCTGGAAACTCTGTCGTAGTTGTTTTAGGTGTGTTTTATGTAATTGATTAATCTCTTTAAAATAATAAATTACGTTAGTTAACGTAAATGTAATTATAATCGATGAATCAAGAGTTTTCTCAAAAACAAAATATCATTGCATGGTATTGTTATCAAGAAATGTAAATCTAACAGAGGTTAATGTTGCATTTTTATATAAGATAAATAATTTCGATATGATAGGTTGATTTCATGGTATGATTGTATATCCGTGACATAATCAGGTTTTTTAGTTTCGGGTATTTGACAAGATGTCCGAGGTGTTTTTTCAGGCCATCCTAGTATTGTCCTTATCCAACTCTGATAGATATCTACGGCATACGTATGCGAGTTTATCTCAATCGCGGATGATAACTTCAGCTCGTGAACCGTTATAGTGATTTTCGATCATTTCAAGTAATTGATTTTATTCTACGTTGAAATTCATTATTGATTATTGATTTGTTTTATTTGGTATGACCCAGATGGTAGCGAAACAACGTTCCAGTCTGGAGTCCCGTCTTCTTTATTCTTATTCGTAAACACCAAGGAATCATTCTGTTGTTGACCGCCAAATGCTACCGAACTAATGTTAGGCCAACTATGGTATACTCGTAATTTTGCTAACGCTATTTCCTTCACGGGAATCGGAGAAGGGAAATTCACACTGAATTCAGGATTCGTTCTTGCGGTGTTGTCATTGTTATTATACTCATGTTGTCGCTCTAATTTTGACATCGCGGAATCATAAATACGTACCATTGCTAAAAACTCACTATCTGATATTAATGTGTCATCGAGTGACGACGATATCATCGAGGATAATTGCGAGTACGCTGTTGACACAACATGAAATTTAACTATCTAGTCTTGTAGTTTGTGCTGGCTGCATGATAATATTTTTTTTGTTATTATTGAAATAATTCCCGCCATTGTTGTCACCGCTGATATACAAACTGGAACAGCTATAGGAGCAATCATTGTCACCGGGGAGAGTATAATACCCGCTCCCGTTATGACACCACTCACCGAGTACACGGTAACATCAACTGCGGTGATTCTTCGTCGGTATTTTTTTATTTTTACTTGAAAACCCTCAGTGAGTGTTTTGAGTTTAGTTTGAAATTCTCTGACCTGATCATAGCGATATTGCTGTGATGACATCTTTTTTATTACAACAGAATTCAGTTTAGTTGTTTACTTAAATCCGCTACGAATTCCACATACCATGTTTTTGAAGCACTAGCCAAATTATATCCGTGGTTGTTATCGTAAATCGTTCAGTTGTATCCTTATCGATGATTGTTGATATTATATTGTTGACCCCAGATGAACTCGTTGATGAAATATTAAATTGAGTCGGTGTCACTAGTGTTAATCGATAAATACCCTTGACGGTTGCAGTGATACCTAATATGTTGTTTGTAGGAGTCCCCGCAAATGATCCGTATTGATTCGTGTATACTACGTTGATGGTTTTCTCATGAGGAATTTTTGTTTTTTCAATGATTGCTATCATCCTCGTTGCATCCTTTTTGATTGCCACGATGAAGATTTTCATATCTTCGATGGAGTTTTTAATATCAGGGAGTTTAAGTCAATTTTATCTAAAGTGTTTACAAAAAATCTATAGCAGCAGAGAGGGTGAACCTCACAATTTTTCGAGCGTCGATTTGGAAATCTGAGGCTTCCACCAAATAGTAAAAAAAATGGCGTCTATTCGATAAAATAAGATTCCTTATATACGCCAACGTCGTTGTCATCCACCCTCTCTGCTGCTGCAAATGTTTCATTTGTGGTTAACAAAAATCATTTACGATTTCAACCAAATATTTGATCGAGTCCGATACGATATCGTGTCCGAGGATCATGTAAATTTATTGTTATAAATCCGTGCGGAGTCGACTGAGCGTTACTAAAGAAATTTTTAAATTGATTGAAGTCCATATCAGAGCACCATGTCTGCCAAATATTTCGAAGCGTATGTGTATCAACGCCGTTAAACACAGCAAGAATATTACAGTTATCTCTGATCACTTTTGGAATCTGAGTGTAGCGTTGAGTGACATATATCACATCAGTGTTTTTGTGACGCCCCCGGGAAAATATTCTAGCTGGGTTTTTTTGATTGTCTAACATCACATCGTCGTATACGACTAAATTGTTAATGCTCCCATCAAGGTCATCCACGGATGGCGCCTCGTCAATATCAGTTATAAAATCAATGGTATTCTCACCTTTAATTTCTAATGCATTCTCGTTAAAATCCTTTAACACTTCATAGCATCGTTGATCATCTACGCTAGGAGCAATTAAATACAACTTATCCCACTTCATCCATCTCATTATTAAATTGAGCAACAATTGAGTCTTGCCGGATCCAGATGGCCCGCTTATAATTGCACGGATAGAGTTTGGTAGCGCTGCATGATGCTTAACTGGTTCTCTTATTTTAGTCGCTGAAAAATCAATTATATTCATATCTCTATACATAAATTATGGATCTATATTGTGTGAAGTGTAAAACGCGTACTAGCACAAATGATGTGACGACGGTTACAACTAAAAATAACAGATCAGCACTAACTGGTAGATGTGCAACATGTGGTATAAAAAAGTTTAGATTTATTTCTACAAAATCAAAGATTTTACAATCCGGAGATGTTTTAAAAAAAAACGAGGAGGTGATATCGCAGCCAAATTGACAAAGCTCCCTGGAACCCCATGGGCAAAGTACCCCGGTGAAAAGCACCTTCCAGGATATAGCTACTGTGGTCCCGGAACACGATTAGATATCAGACTTGATGATCAAAATCAACCCCGATCCGGCGAGTATCCGATAAACGCTATTGATAAGGCGTGTCATGCTCATGATGTTGCATATAAAAGCAGCAATCTGCAAAACAGGCATCTCGCGGATGTGAAATTAATTCATGCGTTAAATGCTATTCCTGATAAATCTTTTAAAGAAAAGTTGGCTTCGTGGTTGGTAAAATCAGCTATGAAAGGCAAATTGATGATGGGTGCTGGTAATTAATAATATGGAATCAATTTATTATTCCCCAAGAGGATACTGGAGGGGTAAATCAGCAGTCCATAAACTCGCTAGCGCTGCAAAAGTGAAAAAAACTACAGCGGCGGATTGGTTATCCAAACAGGCACTATGGCAAATTTATCTACCACCACCTAAACAAATTCAATTCTCGCATTTTGATGTGACCGCTCCTAATGAAGTTCATCAGGCTGATATATTATTTCTGCCACATGATCGTGGTTACAAATACGCGTTAACCGTAGTTGATATTGCAAGTCGATACAAAGAAGCAGAACCGTTAAAAACAAAATCAGCCACTGAAGTTGCTTCTGCATTTGAAAGGATTTATCGACGAGGTCCTCTGCACTGGCCGAATCTATTGCAGGTTGATCCTGGCAAGGAATTTCAGGGTGCGGTTCTATCTACAATGAAAAATCATGATGTCACCATACGACGAGGGCATACTGCGCTACATCGCGATCAGGCCATTGTCGAACGATTTAATCGGACGATTGCTGAGCGGTTATTTGGATATCAATACGCAAAAGAATTCATTCAAGAAAAGCGATCCAGTGAATGGGTTAAAAGGTTACCAGCTGTGATTACCGCACTGAATAACGAGATTACTAGAACAATCAACATGAAACCTATCAACGCGATTAAAAAGAAGTCAATACCCGTACAACCACAAAAAGATTTCCCTAGAAACGCTAGCGTTTCCCAACCAATTCTTGGTAGTAGTGTCATTGTGAGGTACTTATACGAACCAGGAGAGCATGAAGGGGGTAGAAAAAGGGCTACTGATCCTATTTGGAGCGTCACTACGCATAAGATATCTAGTATAACACGATCAACTGGTAGAACAGCAATCTATAAACTGGATTCAACTGCTCCTCAGCGAGGATTTACTCGACAACAACTACAGGTGATTCCCGAGGATACTCAATTGCCACCGCATGGTCTTAATTAGCACCCTGGGTGCTGGCACCCCGGCGTCTATTGCACTCAAGACAAGTCAACATCACATTATTTCTGACATGACCGAGATTGTTATTTTTTCTGTCTACGGTGAATTGGCGAGGATCCTTATCCGAATACTGCCAACGCATTATACAATTGCAACTCGCGCAGTGATTATTCTGTTGTTTCTTCAAAGTGATTATTAATTTAGCATCAATATCAAATTCTCGTTGTTTTTTTTTTGTCCTGTTGTTTGTAACCGGAGAGTTTTTTATTAATGATGCTAACATCAATATCACTTATTGTTGTGTCATTATCATCACCAATGATTTCATCATCGCCTGACTCTGTCAGGACAATTCTTCGAAGCTGATTTATTCTTCGTACTCTGGATACTGCGAGATAGACTAAATTCGACCATTCGATGCGATTATCTACCATCCAAACAATTGTATCCGATATAGTCAATCCCTGTGAAGAGTGTATTGTTGCTGCGTATCCTAGCGTCCATGGGGATTTATTAGCACGCAATGCATCTTCAACGACATTGATATCAACCAGCACAATATCATTTAACACGAGAATCTGCTTTTCACTTCCTGACTTTGTCAGGCTTGGAATATCAACTTCTATATTCTGCTTTCGTGTATCCGAAGGCCTATAACACAACGGTACTGGAAGCGTTGCAAATTTTTCTTTATGCAATTCAAATAACTTCATCTGAAGTGTGTCTCTGACTATTTTTCTACTTGCTACTATCAAATCATTTGGTCTCCACGTTTCCCAGAAATCATTCATAGGAGTTTCTGAAATTATTTCACGCGCTATTTCGCATTGGATTTTATCCGGTTGTAATCTAAGCAGTGCTTTGAACTCGCGTAATTGTTCATCAAGTGATCTATGGTCGGTATTAATTTCTTCATAATAGTCTACAGAACCCTTTAGCCATTCATGTGGAGATCCACCGACAAATGGTGGTGGTTGGCCGTGATCACCGCACATGACGACTTTTGTGTTTTTGTTTAACAACCACTCAAGAAATGTTTTTAATACATCTAATGACACTGTGCATATTTCATCCCAAATTATGATTTCAGGAATGAATTTATCACCCATACGCTCAGGAGTCCATTTGTCACCTTTCCATCGAAAAAAACTATGATAAGTACAGGCATTTACCCCTCGCTGTATCATCTCTCTTGCGAGTCTGTGAGTCGGTGTTAACACAATCATGTTAGTAGAAATACAAGTATTTCCACCACCACGATATAATTCAATTGCACGAGTTGTCTTTCCTGACCCACCACAACCGTTTAAATAAACTGTCTTGTATCTACATATTGGATCAGATACCGGTGGTGCATTAGAAAATTCTGATTGAATCTCATCACATTTTAAGTACTTTTCATCCATGGCAACGTCTGCGGATTCACAATACTCATGTAGCATCTCCTTTTTAAATCGCCAACGCCCCCACGCTTCCTCCGGATCTGTGAATGCCGCTACAGCTGATTTGTACTTATTGTGTATATACATCGAATCAGTGGCTACTCTAACCGCGGTATTAGGAAATCTATTTATCATCGAAAATAGATTAATGCAAGCATAGGCTAGCATAGAACTTCTCAAATGTGTGTACTGGGAATTATATCCATCACAGTAGGTAACAACCGTACCCAATTTCTCACCATTGGATAGAAAAGCATTCTTACGGGATACAAGTTTTCCCTGTTTCGTTAAATCCGTTACAAGAAAATCGTATTCAGCGACGTCTATGATCAACCGCGAGGAAAATTTTGCATTGTCGTATCTTCCACCCTGGGTAAATTTACCGATTATTTTTCGTCCAAAATCCTTTGCTTGTTCTTTTTTACTTTCAAATAACTTCTTAGACCAATTTATGATTTCTTCTTCATTGAAATCTGGACACTGTTTTCGTAGTTCGCTGATTATACGATCTAGATCGGGTTGTGGTAGCCAAACTTCTTTCTGAGCTCGATAGCATATAATAGCTTCGGAAACAATCAACGATATCAGCATGCCACAATCAATCATATATCGTAGTAACACTATTGGCATCCAGTGTTTTTCAGATAGGTGTCTACCGAGCCAAACATAACTACACGGATGTAACCCTGTAGCGAGTTCAAATGATATCACACGAGCAAATCCGGTTAAATCAAAATCAGGCAATGGTCCATTAATCGCAACACGAGTCATTTCATGCGTGGGGTGTCCAAATCGTTTAAAATAGTTACTACATTCTCCATACCCGAGAAAACTTCCACGATAACACGCGGATATATCAATTGAAATCATACCGTCACGATGGTATTTTGTATTCCACAGTCCTCCATGACCAAATTCGATGCAACTCAATTTAACGTCCTCGAGAAAATCACTTCGTGTTGGACGCCAGGAGTTTTTTTCTCTTGCGAAGTGAGCTACCACTGAAGAAATAGTAAAACTATCCATGAGTAGTTTTTCATGGAAACTCTCTGGTGAAAAATCATTAGCGATTTTTCTCATTCTGTCATCTAATTCTTCAACGCGATATAATTCACCATTTGGTCTTACAAATTGATCAAATCCTGATTCGGAACCAGCACTACTAAGTAACCACACTGACACAGGATCATCTTTACACAACGCATGAATAGCATCAAATAATTTCTCTTCATAGAAAACATCCCCGGAAAATTCCCCGGAAAATTTCCGGGGGATATATCTCACGGTTCTATCTCGTGGAAATATTGTTACTGCAGGTGTCCACGCGTGTTCGTTATGATCAATAATTTGTATTGGCGCTCCTTGTAATTTATATTTCGGTTCGTGTAATACTTCTCCGGTTATCGTCATAACGGTTATTGGGAATCTTAATGATGTTTCTAATTTAGCTATATCAGAAATCTTTGCACCGTGCTGTTTCACTGTCAGTTCCCATTCGGTTATTTTCCTACGTCGCAGATCAGTTAGTTTATTTCCTCGCGATGCATTTGTGAAGTGTTCCATTACCCGTGTTGCTACACAATTGAGCCTTGACGAAGTCAACGGTGAATATTTCATAGGAGCTAGTTTTGCAATATCGGGTTTATCATTTAACGGATATATCCCATAAACCATTGCTGTTACGGGATAAGATCTTTCGTAGTATGGTTTATCAATGCCGGTTAGAATCCCTGGTTTGGAATCTCTACTCACAATGACAGTTTTTTTAATTCTTGAGGATTGGTTCAAATTTATCCTTAATAATCCATTTGCCTTCGACTTCGATAATGAATTTTATTCTGAAAAAATACTTCTGATTGGAATTGCTTTGTTGGGAATTGCTTTGCTTGAAATCCTTTGGATTTCCACCTTTGGATTTCCATCTTTGAATTTCCCCTTTGGATGGAAATTGCTTTGCAATTTCACCAAGGTGTGAAATTATCTCAGCTGCTCTTTTATCGTTCATAGTACCATCGATGATGGGTACATTGACATCTTCATCAATAATTCGAAATGTCGACCAACAGTATGCTGCACCGTCTCGGTAAAATTCATTAAAACACTCCCTGATTTTACCGAGTATAGTTCTATCACCGATTAGACGTTTTGGTGTATCAGAGACTCTATCGAGATTGAATTTAGTATTTCTCCAAGGTTTGATTTTCGATAATCTTTGGAACTCCCTATCAAGATTGAATTTAGTATTTTTCCAAGGTTTGATTTTCGATAATCTTTGGAACTCCCTATCAAGATTGAATTTAGTATTTTTCCAAGGTTTGATTTTCGATAATCTTTGGAACTCCCTATCAAGATTGAATTTAGTATTTTTCCAAGGTTTGATTTTCGATAATCTTTGGAACTCCCTATCAAGATTGAATTTAGTATTTTTCCAGGGCTTAATTTTCGATAATCTCTTGAACTCCTCCATGTTATAATTAAAACAAGTATTTAAATAGAAAAATATAGTATAATGAATCACTGCAAGTGGCTAATGATTGGATCTACAACCCCGTGTAACAAATCATGCAGAAGCGAATTCTGTGGGTATCATATGCAAAGCGTGAGAAACGGTTCAAAAGGCCCTCTCCCATGCCTCCAATGTGGGGTGGGTGTTAGAGGAAAATCGCAATTATGCCTTGCTTGTGGGGGTAAACGATACAGGGAACTAAAACGCTACTATGACAAACGAATCATTGACTCCGTCATCCTTGATAAAATCAAGGACAAAGTAATAAAAACCCCTCAAGATTATATCCAGAGATTTATAATTAAAGCAGATAATAAATTAGACAAGTAGTATTATTATACAAATGAGCCAAGATTTCAGACCTCACCCAGTGCTTGCTAATTACGAAGCCTCTAGTGATGGTGTTGTCAGACACCGCAGACTCAAAGAACCTGTTGGGTATCTGAATAATATGGGATATTTGATGTTTTCAGCTGGGAGGAAAAAGTATCTCTGTCACTGAGCCATCTATGAAGCATTTTACGGATTAATCGAAGACGGTCTTGTGATTGATCACATAAATGGCGTGAAGACTGATAATTGTCTTGGGAATCTTCAACCCGTCTCGCAGCGCGATAACCTTTTAAAAAGCAACGCTGGTAAGCACGCAAAACATCCCAAGGGTGTGAAATCGTTTGATTTAGAAAATAATTAAGAGAGAAGCTTTCAGTCGATAAATGCGGCTGGAAAATATTTCGATATTTGTAGTACTTCAATTCGATTTGTTGCTGAAAAAATCATTAAAACATCTCTGTCTAAAAAAAATGGTCATAAAATAAAGTTCGTATACACTGAAACTATTTAAGGGAGATACATCCTTTATGGATAAATCCGCACTACAATTCACACTCTACCTACTAAGTTCCCTTGCATTATGACGTCAAAGGAATTTGTCGCCTGCTATATTACCTGTACTTGACTAGGCGCGCCCACGTGACTGTAATGGAGATATAATGCATGAGTTTTCGATAGAGAATAAAACTTTTTATTGTCACTTGTGGGCTAAAACTGCATTATTAGTTTTATTTATCTACATATCTCATGTGTGGGGTGGGTGGACTAGCAGTAAAGCAGACAGCTAACTCGTTCTTTTCAGTACAAAAATTCTTTATAATCTAACGCATTACCTATGTTCGCTCAGCCGTAACGCGAGTGTTTCCTATTCATTGAAGTATGTGGGCGTGGTTAAAATTCCTTGTATGTGAATGTATTTTATCTAGAGAATTATAACAGAGTATAAAAACGCTGTTTTATTAAACAACTGTATTATTTTGTTTAAAATATTTCTCATTGTTGCAGCATAAAATTGTCTATTTTAAAAATCTCTTATTGTTAAGTATATCAGATATATATATATATATATATATATATATATATATATATATATATATATATATATATATATATATATATATATATATATATATATATATATATTAAAAAATCTCTATTCGGTATGACTAGTCCGTTGTGTAATGGTATCGTGTTTGTCTTGTAAACATAGATCTACTATCAACTACGTGTTCGGTCCCCATAGCAGATACATTATTTGATGGCGAAACGGAAGATGTTTTTTGCTATTAATTGGGGGGGTGGGCGGTCCCCCTCAGCCAAACCAACATGGCAACCCATGCTATCGCATTCTCGGTAGCGTGGGTTGGTGTTTTTTCTAACTCATGCAACCATGAATTCGATTTCATGGGTTGCCATGTTGGTTTGGTTTACCACGCCCACATCATTACATCATCGTTCCATTGAATTATAATCCATCCTTAATTAAGTTAATTAAGTACATGTTATGCCTAAAATTTGCCACAACACTCGAGTGGAAATATATGGCATTGTGCCGTCCATGTTGTGACGTTATACCTCAAGCATATCTTCTGGGCGGTCTAAGATGGCGTTTGCCACGTTAGGCCTCCCTTCCGGAGATGTATGTTTCGGGTCCCCTTGGGCTTACTTGGATGCGAAGGCACCCAAGGAGTTCCAAAGATGTGTTGTCATATATGTTTTTTTTTATTAATTAGAGATACAGTATACTATATTTATATAAAAATATAAATAATGGATATCAATGATGTAAAGGCTATAATTGCTGAAATCTCAAATTTAAATAATAAAGGGGTATTATTATCTGAAAGTCTCGACGTTGACAAGATTACCTCGGAATATGAAGATATTGAATATCTGTCTAGTAAGGGTCGTTATGTTTTACCTAGGATGTACAGGCTCGTGAAAGGAATTCAAAAATCCATTAATGGTTGTTTGTACGGTAACGACATTAATTTATTTATAACGCTATTTAGCACCGTTGAAGCAATACGTCAAAAGCTCGGCCAAGAATATCAAAAACGAGCTGAAATTGGTTCTAAAGTTCGTGATCTTAGAAAAATGTTAAACGAGGAGCGACCAGTATCTTAACCACGTGGGTGTTACTAAAAAAAAAATAATATAGGCTTTCGTAAATAATTTAAATAATTTATTTATTTTTTTTTTTTAGCGTTTTTTGTAACACTTGTTACATAGGATTTTCTCCTGAAAGGATACTCATCAGTCTGGACTTGCTCATGCAGTTATGTGCATAATGGATGATCTGGTCGTAGTAGCAAGTAATCACCGCGACGCCTCCATTTTCACGTAGTTGTTCTTGTTGCCGCGTCGTTAACACAAATCGTTCATCGCCATTCTCAGATATTACAATTCTGAAATCCCCAGCGATGTTATTTCTGAAACACTCGCGGATAGCGTCGTACAGTTTAACCCTGTCGAAGATGAATACGTTAGCTTGATGGTACATTATTTAATAACTAAGTTATTTAATAACTAAGCTTTTAATTATGACGGAAACCCTCCGGATTTCACATTTGAAAATTTAGTTCATAAACAATATATGGTTGGTGAATCGCTTACAACTAAATTAGCCCGAGAGCGGCTAGCAGCAATTAAAAAGTTTATACCGGTTCGAGACAGACTTCGCGAGAAACTTCAACAACGACAACAAGCGCAGACTGACTTTTCTGTGTCAAGTGAACAACTGTTTACTCCGATAACAAGTGCGACCAAAGATGTGAAAACAGCAACTGAACGAGCAATATACGGAGATATTCCTAAGGAAGGCAAGCGACGAGAAGTGCCTGTTCTTGGTGTGCTTGAAAAGATAGCAGCAGAGACCGGACAAACACGCGCAGGGATACAACAGTTATCCAGTGATATAAAAACTCAGCGTGAGTATGAACGATTAGCTGATATTGATGATTCCGCACCTGAACCACAACCTGTTGATGTCGTCACCCCAAGAGGTGTTTCCTTTATAGACAAACTCACCGAAGGAGCTATAAAGGAAATCAAACGACCTCAATTGGAGAAACACCAGGATTATACGACTTTTGGTGATTTCGCCGCGAAAAGCTTTGATTCTAGAAAGGATTTTTTAAAAGACGAGTATAAAAACAGTAGAATAAGCCGAGATGAATGGGTTAATTGGTTGTATAAAACGAATAAGGGGATTATTGGTAATTTGAAAAAGGATACAATTGAGTATAGATCTTTTAAAGTAGGAGTTGATAGTTATGGTATACAAAAACAACAAGAACGAGAAAAACAAAGTCGAGGCCGACAAAGGCAATTATTTGATGATAGTCAGGGCGCAACTGGTACAACTGAGGAAACAAGCGGAAAGGGATATTCGATTAAAAATCCAAAGGATGTATTTGACTCTACCGTGACATGTCCTGGTAACATTCTCAGTGATATATCACGGTTAGAGGTTCTCATCGGAGGGAAACGAGCCGGAAATAACTCCGTCGAGATAATTAACGAGGCCGCTGATATCTGTAGACGATTATTTGCTGGTGGTATCATGGACATTAATGTATATCGAGAACTTATTGCTGAATTAGTTGAAAATCACAACGATGAAAATCTTATGGATGTAAGCGATTGACCACTAATTGAAAAACTACTAGTTTTATAACAAGATGATTATACACTATAACCATGATAAACCCGTAAGTGTCTACGTGGTGAACTCACGATTGCCTGTTTATCGCGCGTGGTACGGAGATGGTTTCGGCAATACCATTGCGGGGTTATTTACAAGAATGGCTCCCAAGGTGGCACCGTTAGCTAAACAATTATCAATGATAGCCATTGATATCATTCGTGATAAGGTGCCCAGTAAAATAGGAGATTTCGTTGGAAATCTTGCTTGAAAGGCATTTTCTGCCGCGAAAGATAAAATAGCATCATTGGTGCGAAAGAAACCACGAATGACTTCGTCATCGATGACTTCGTCATTAGTGCTGCCATCAACTACAGTGATGCCTGCAAAAATCAGCAAAGTAATAAATAACGCAGTGGAAGAAAAACTAGCGCAATTGACTTCGTCACCACCGGTAACAGATAGCGCTATCATGAACGCAATAGCAGGAAGTGGTTTGAAACAAAAAAGAAATTCGAAGAATTTTCAACGACGATGATTATAAAGAATTAAAACGCTAGCGTTAAACTCTTCGAGTTTCACAATTGAAAACGCTAGTAATGTTATAAATGTTTAAACGAACAGCTGATCCCGCGTTAGATATGGAAGCAAAGATGCGCAAAGATGATTCCGTCCGCGATTATCAATACTATTCCTATCATGCAATACAACCCGACCTACGATCGCGAATTGAACTTCAAGTTCAAGATACCAGTAAATACTTTTTACCATGTGAAGCATTTATTGAAGTAGAAGGAAAACTTGTAACAAATGTTGCAGATGATACCCCATATGCAAATGATTCAAATATCCGAGTTGGTTTCGTCAACAATGATATAATGGCGTTATTTGAAAGTGCAAGATATCTCATTGATGGAAAAGAAATTGAATCAATAGACCGCGAGGTTGATGTTGCAACAACAATAATCGGACTAGCAAGATACTCCGATGATTATACAAGATCGGCTGGTCCATCTATGATGTTTGCAAAGGATACCTCTGATAACGCTGACCACCTTCAATACATTAAAGTGTTAACACCGCAAGACACTTCAGTTGATAATCAACGAGAAGCAACTAATCCAGAACGTCGAGCTAGACCCGGAGCTGCGTTTGATATTCTCGGAGGTGTTAATGGTAATTTCAATTTAGGATTTGCAACACGAAAATTAGCATTGGAAGGACAAGAGAAAAAGTTTTCATGTGCGATTCTACTCCATCACATATTTGGATTCTGCAGAAATGTCAGAAAAGTAATCTATGGAGCCAAACACACAATCGCATTAGTGCGAAAAGGCAATGACAATGATGCAATTTGGCGTACTGGTGCCAATGAAGGTAAAGTTGTTTTGAGTAAAATAGTATTATGGATGCCAGTAATGATTCCATCAATTACCACGGAAGAGCGGCTACTTTCGTTTATGGAAACCGGTGGTAAATCATTGCTAAGTTGGCTAACAACAACGACTGATGCTAAAGAGGATAATGTTAATGGTACATTTACATGGCACCTGGCATCAAAACAAGGCGTTTCAGCTCCACGTCATATATTTATAGCGCTGCAGAATCGGAATCGATTAGGTTCCCAAGAACACAGTCATATGATATTTGATCGGTTAGGGGTAAGTGAGGTTTCACTGAGAATAAACGGACAACAAGAACCATCTGAGGATATTCAGCTTAATTACGGAAACAACCAAATAGCACGTGTGTATCATCGGATGCTGTCATATATGGGTCGTGATCAAAATGTTGATACTGGTTTGCAAATATCTCAGCTCGATTTTAAGAACTTGTATCCAATTTATTACTTTTCACTGGAACATCTTGATTTAACAAGGCAATCCGTTGTTGATATACATTTTAGGGCTCGTATAGATCATGGTGGTGTTAATTATAGAGCGGTTGCTGTTATTCTCAGCGACAAATCAATGTTGTTAGAAGGGGCTGGTGGACGAATGAGACTCGTTGATGCACCAGTGGAAAATCTGTAAATGTAAATGAAACTTGAAAAGTTTCCATAGGATTTCCCCAATTAGATCAATTGAAAGCATAAATGTGTTTTACAATAAAATGCCATGTAGTGTTGTTAGTGTCAAGCTGACTGATGGTCAGGTCAAGAAATTAAAATCAAAATCCGCTAAGGAATGTGGAACAACAATAACGTTAAAACCAGCGCAGATGTCCGGAGGTACACATAAAATATCATTAACGGATCGTCAAATAAAACATTTCAATGATGCAATGAAAAATAAGCGAGGAGTTCAAATAGAATTTTCGAAAGCTGCAGTCGCGAACATGATAAAATCAGGTGGTATATTTCCATTGTTAGCCGCAATACCAGCATTGATTGCAGCGGCTGCCCCAGCGGTGGCGAAGGCGGCAGCGTTGGGAGCCGTTGGGACCGCAGCAGGGATGGCGTTGAAAAAGGCAACTGGTGGATCCGCTCGCGGTAGATCCACAAGTAGCAGCAGAGTGGGTGAACAGACCAGCTTTTTAGACGTCAACGATGCTTCCTTCTAGTTAATATTTACTAGGAAGTTCTCAATTTGTCAAATAAACCCTTCTAGTTAATATTTACTAGGAAGTTCTCAATTTGTCAAATAAACCCTTCTAATAAATATTTACTAGGAAGTCTTAATTTGTCAAATAGACCTAATAAATATTAACTAGAAGGGTTCATTTGGTAAAAAAAAAAGACGCCATTTAGTTGACGTTCACCTCCTCGGCTGCTAATGCGCTAACTAAATATTTTTTACGATGAAAATCTTTAAGATTTCACAAATAAACTAATTTGCAAAACCTCACCTCGTAAATCAATCAGATTATTAGATTGGTCAGTGAGTTTAAAATTAATTCTTGTTAATAAATTATTATGGCATTGCATGTAGACAGGATTAGTTGGATTTTCAATAATTAAAAATCCTGGAGGAGCTGTTGGTGCAAATGAGTATAAAATATAACCCTGCTGAGCTTGATTTGATTGTTCGAGATTTATTTGATAGCTTCCTTCAATAACATCACATACTAAATTGAGCGCAATCACTGTTGAAATATTCACATTGTTCGGAGCAATATGTCTACCGCCGCCTTCTGGATCATTATTAAATTTCAGAATATTTACTTTAGGATTCTTCGATTTTTTCCAATTATCGTGGATTCTTTTAAACCCAATATTAATAGCATCGTCAAGTTGTTTCTTTAGTTTATCTGGGTTATATCCAGGGATTTTAAAATCTTTAATCTCCGTTTTATTAATATTGTATAGATCCGCTAACTTATCATGTAAGATCTCTTCATTTAATACTTCTTGAATAATTTTCGAGTGAAATATTTTCATATCGTCGATGATTTTATTACCCGTTTCTACGACGTTGATAAATTCATCCTTGGTGAGAGAGCCGGATTTAATAGATATTAGCAGTAGTGAAAAATCGTTATTCATTGCTGTGAAATTTCCGTTAATGAGAGGAACATAAATTGATTCAAAAATTTCTTTATTAAAGAATTTATTAGGAGCATAATCTTGATAACTCTTGACTTCTTTGACGGGTTTTATTTTGTCGGTGATATAATCGGATTTTTTAGGTTCGGGTGGAAAATCCTTCGAATTTTCTCGCGAGTTATCCGGTGGTAATTCAGGCCATCCTAACACTGATCTTATAGAACTCTGATAAATATCTACAACGTATCCTTCTGTATTTATCTCGATCGCAGATGATAGTGTTGGTTCATGAACTTTTATAGCGATTTTCGATTCTTTCCCAGTGATAGATTTAATTCTTCGTTGAAATTCAGCATTGATCTGTTCGATTTGGTATGATCCTGTTGGTATAGAAACAACCTGCCAATCTAGTGTTCCGTCTTCACGATTCTTGTTTGCAAATACCAAGGAATTATTCGGTTGTTGACCACCAAATGCTTTCGATCTAATATTAGGCCAGCTATGATATACTCGTAGTTTTGCTAATGCGATCTCGCTCACGGGAACGGGAATTGGAAAATTCACACTGAATTCAGGGTTTATTGATGTTATTGATATCATGCTCGTTTTCACCGGTGTTGTATTCTCTACTATCTGTTGAAGTAATTCCTGTGGCGATGTCATTATTATTATTATCTCTCTCTAATTTTAACATTATCTGTTTATACAAGTCCGCCATCGCTAAAAATTCACTGTCTGTGATGTTGTTGTCATCAAGCGATGATGATATCAACGAGGATAATTGCGAGAGACCGGCAGATGCAATATGAAATTTTATTATATAATTGCGCAATTTACGTTGAGAGCACGAAGATAGTTTTTTTGTGATCCCGGTTAATATTCCGGCGATTGTAGCTATCGAAGAAATAACGATTGGTACTACAACCGGAGCAATCATAGTAACCGAGGATAATATTATTCCAGCCGCGGTGATTATTCCCGATACTGAATACACGGTGACATCAACTGCGGTTATTCTTCGTTGGTATTTTTTTATTTTTATTTGATACTCCTCAGTGAGTGTTTTAAGTTGCGTGTTAAACTCTTTGACTTGATCAAAGCGATACTGATTCGATGATGGGGTCATTTTATTTTAAAAGCGCTAGCATTTTCAATTTAAAATTCTGAAAGAATTTTTAAATCAATTTAATTGTTTACTTAAATCCACTACGAATTCTACGTACCACGTTACTGAAACCCTGACTAGATTTCTATCTGTAGTCGTTATCGTGAATTGTTCAGTTGTATCCTTGTCGATTATCGTTGATACCGTATTATTGACTCCAGATGAACTACTTGATGATATATTAAACTGATTCGGTGATACTATTGTTAATCGATAAATACCCTTTATGGTTGCGATTATGTTTAAAATGTTATTTGTAGGTGTCCACGTATATGATCCGTGTTGAATCGTGTGTACTACGTTGTTGACGATAGATTTATCATGAGGAATTTTTACTTTTTCAACAACGCTTATCATTCTCATTGCATCATCCCTTATTGCGTTGTTGAATGTTTTAAGTTCATCGATGGATTTTTTAATATCGGGAAGTGTTATTTCAATTTTATCAAATGGGCTCCCAATAAACTTGTCCATGAGGTTTTTACGAAACGTCATAAATAATTTCACGTGTTTTTCATATTCGGATTGAAGAGTTGCTAGTTCTAACATAGAATCTTTTATTAAGGTGAGTTTTGGTGTGGTTACTGGTGGATTTCCAAAAAATTCTAGTATGGGTTTGTCAATTTGGTCAATTGTATTTTTTTGTGTTTCACGAAACCAGTTAAATGCAACTATATGATCGTCATATTTATCATTGAGTGATTTTAATGAATTCACCGTGTTATCGTATGTTGCTAATTTATCCGTAATCGTTGAAACAAGTACACCTGGTTTGAGTTTACCCCCATCAGAAAATAACGCGATAGTATCCTCTGCTGCGTCTCGTTGTTTAACCAAAATATCATTAAGAGAGATATTACTACTTTTCAACTTACCCTGACGATCTTGAAAAACAACTATTTCACCAGGATCAACATTTGCTAGATTCAACATTTCAGTTATTTCATCTTCGATTAGTTTTTTAATATCCTTGTTATCAACAGTTTCAACTCCACTATCAGGTTTCTTCAGCGATGATAAAGGTCGTCCCCAAATATCAATCATTATTATAGAAATCTTTTTATCATTTAAATCCTATGGATTTCTAATCCGAGAAACGCTAGCGTTTCTACCGCTAGTATACTCATTTACCACTACATGAGGTGGTTTTAAAGATTCTTTCGAAATAGCATTAAGGACATTTAATACTTCTCGACCGCATATTGGTGGGTCATTCAACGTTTGTGTTGGTAGTGTAGAATAAAAAATTGGAAATCTTTTAAATTTCTTAATATAACGCATAAATTCTTTTGGCGGCGCTAATCCATATGAGTCAAAATAAATAATCCCACGAGGATCAATCGCGTAACAAACCCAATGTGTTCCAGGTCCATCGCTGTTATCTAGATTTATAATACCGGTTTCAATATCATTTGGTTGTGTCGGTAACTGATCTCTCATAAAAACACCTCTGAAGTTTTTTATCGCTAGTTTTTTAGCGGCATCAATTAAATCAAAATTGGACATAGGAACCATCGGTTCCTTAATCACAGATTTGGAAATCGAAGATTTCGGAACTATATCGTTCCTGGAATTCGAAGACCCTTTCCGCTGTACCATGAATACGGGGTTCCTGGTAGTCTTAGACCCTTTCCTTTTTTTTTACCAGATCCACTCGTGGATCTACGGACGGATCCGCCTGCTGCTTTCTTTAGTGCCATTCCTGCCGCGGTACCAACGGCTCCTAACGCTGCTGCCTTCGCTACCGCTGGGGCTGCTGCGGCAATCAACCCTGGAATCAACCCTAACAACGGGAATATACCACCAGTCTTTTCCATGTTTTTAATCGCGCTCGTAGAAAGAGTAACCTGAACTCCTTTTTTTTCTTTAAACGCTTTATTGAAGTGATTAACTTGAGTTTTCGTCAGCGATAGTTTATTCCCTCCGCCATTCATTTGATTAAATTTCAGCGTTATTGTGGTTCCACATTGCTTAGCTGATTTGGATTGTAATTTTTTTAGTTGACCAGGTGTCAACGTAACATTGATATTACTATACGACATTATACAAAACAGATTGATTCTAAATTAGAA
This sequence comes from Unio delphinus, assembly GCA_029339505.1. NCBI lineage: Eukaryota > Metazoa > Mollusca > Bivalvia > Unionida > Unionidae > Unio > Unio delphinus. Next base: position 4,553,606 of record JAQISU010000101.1, read on the forward strand.
ATGCTAAGCATTTCTGAAATTGCAAAGTAATTTACAATTATAGATTTAGAAAATCCTATAGATTTTCCACCGGTGCATCTACCAATCTCATTCGTCCACCAACACCTTCAAGTATCATTGATTTATCACTAAGAATAACAGCAACCGCTCTATAATTATCAATACCAGCAGGACGGGTTACACGAACTCGGAAGTGTATATCAACTACGGACTGTTTCATCAAGTCAAGATGTTCTAGGGAAAAGTAATAAATCGGATACAGACCTTTAAAATCCAATTGTGATATTTGTAGACCAGTATCTACATTTTGATCACGTCCCATAAATGATAGCAATCGATGATAAACTCGTGCAATGTGGTTATTTTCATAGTTAAGTTGTATATCCTCTGATGGTTCTTGTTGTCCGTTTATTTTTAGTGAAACTTCATTACATCCGATTTGATCAAATATCATATGGGAACGTTCTTGATTATCCAATCGCGCTTTATCCTGTAGAGCAATAAAAATATGCCGTGGAGCTGAAACACCCTGTCGTGCTGCCAAATGCCATGTAAGTGTACCATCAATATTAGAATCCATTGTATCTGTGGACGTTGTCAACCAGCTTAATAATCTCTTCCCCCCTTGATCCATAAATGATAGCAACCGCGGTTCTACTGACAATGATGGAGTCAACACTGGCATCCATAGTGATAGTTTTGATAAAATTACTTTACCCGCAGCACCACCAATACGCCAGATTGCATTATTATCATCACCCTTTCTCACTAGTGCTACAGTATGCTTTACTCCATAAATAACTTTTCTGACGTTTCTACAAAATCCAAATATATGATGGAGCGGAATCGCACATGAAAATCGTCGACGATCTCCTTGTAATGTTGCTATTCTTGTTGCAGCTCCTACATTGAAATCAGGATCATTGTTTATAATCATATCCTCAATAGAAGCAGCAGCAACAGCAGCAGCAGCAGCACCACCAGCAGCGGTAGTAAAGGGGATAGGATTAGGATGAGTACGATTATTTGGTTGTCTTATAACAAATGGATTTTTACCCGCTGTATTTTTAACATCCTTTGCAAACATCATAGATGGACCGGCTGATCTTGTATAATCGTCAGAGTATCTTGCTAGCCCTAGTATTGTTGTTGCTACATCAACTTCACGTTCAATAGATTCGATTTTTTTTCCATCAATGAGATATCTAGCGCTTTCAAATAATGCCATGATACCATTATTGACAAAACCAACTTGGATATTAGCTGCATATGGTGTATTAGCTACAACATCTGTTACAAGTTCACCTTCGACTTCAATAAAGGCTTCAGCGGGTAAAAAGTATTTACTAGTATCATGAACTTGAAGTTCAATTCTTCCTCGAAGATTAGGTTGTACTGCGTGATAAGCAAAAAATTGATAATCGCGTACAGAAGTATCTTTGAGCACTGGGGCTTCCATGTCAAATGCAACATCAGGGTTCTGTTTGAACATTTTTATTATATACCCGTTGGTCTAAATCAAAATAATTTTTATAAATTAATTATTTAGTTGAGTATTTAAATAATGAAAATATCTGAAGAAAAAAACGATAATGAAGATAGCGTTAGAAACATTAATGTTTCTGATACAAGTGATTCTGATGCTAGTATTTCTACAATAACCATAACAACTGAGAATCCTGTCCAAATAACTAGAATAAATGATTCTGGAATCATAAATGATTCAAACCCCAGAAACACTAGTGTTTCTAACGCTAGCATTTCTACAATAACTATAATATTTGGAAATCCTCTCCAAATAAATATTTCTGGAAATACTTGTATTTCTAACGTCGAAATTTCCTAAAACCACTTCCGGAAATTCCACTTCCTGCTATCATATTTGCTGTTATATTATCCTGGGCGTTAGTCATTAACGACTGTAGTTTTTCATCTACTGCGTTATTTATAATTTTACTAACACTAGCAGGCATTATCGTGGTAGATGGCAAAACACTTGCATTAATGTTTTTAGGTTTTAATTGGAAATTCGAAAAATTTCTACGTCGAACTAGCGCTGTTAGTTTATCCTTAACGGCTGAAAATGCCTTACTAGCAAGATCACCAACAGCGCTAATACCCTTATCTCGGATAACATCAATTGCTTTCATTGATAATTGTTTTGCAAACGGAGCCACTTTTGGAGCCATTCTTGAAAATAATCCCATTATAGTATTACCGAGACCATCTCCATAGTATGCTCGGTATTTTGGCAATCGTGAGTTTACCACGTAGACGTTAGTTGGTTTATCATGGTTGTAGTGTATGATCATTCTCTATATAGAAATGCTAGCATTTCCAATTATCTAATCGCTATGATAACCGTAGAAATTCGAAGAATTTTCGGCTAACTCCTCAATGAAATCTCTATATGTTGCAATATCCATGATACCACCTTGAAATAATCTCCTACAGATATCAGCTGCTTCATTGATTATTTCCAGTGAGTTATTCCCGGCTCGTTTTCCTCCTACAAGTACTTCTAATCGTGTTATATCACCGAGAATATTACCAGGACATGTTACACTAGCGTGAAAATCTATAGGATTTTTACCAACTAAACCACTACCCTTTTTTTTAGTTGTACCAGTTGCACCCTTTGGAGTTTTACTCTGGGAATCAGCCTCTGCCATTATTTGTATTTCATCAGGGATTGGGTCTGCTGTGTATACTGGTGGTGCTACTGTGATCCCCTTTACTATAGTTAGAAATTGGTCATAATCAGATTTTATTTCTTTTGTGATTTTGTTTTTCCTCTTGTTTGCTAAAAACACCTTATTTGCCCAAACTTCTGAACCCTTTACAAAATCCTTAGCCGTGTCGTCTCTTAAATACTTAACTCTCTTCGCTTTTTTAACGTTGTCTTTGGTAAATTTAGCTAATCCAGCAAGTGTTGGGATATTTCTGATTATATTTAACGCATCAACTGTAAATATATTTTCAGGAGGATAATCCCCTTTTGAAACAGCTCCCTCTTCTTCTTTTTGAAATTCTTCAGTTTCAGGCGGTGGTGAGGAAATATCAACATCACCAAATCGTTCAATTTCTCCCTGAAGTTCTCGTTGTTGTTCTTCTTGTCGTCTTGCAGTAGTTATTATATCACCAGGAAGTGTTTTTAATGATTTTTTTGTTTGTTTAGTTCGTTTTGATATTTTCTCTAACACAGGGAGAAAGGACTTTTTTTGCGCGCTTTCTTGTTTAGAAATTGCTGTTTTCACACCCTCAGTTGCACTAACAATAGGTTTGAAGAGTTGTTCTGTATCCTCTGTGAAGTCAGTCTGAAATAATTGCCGTTGTTGAAGTTTTTCACGTATACGATCACGAAGGGGTAATATTTTCTTAAGAGCTTCAAGTCTTTCTTTAGTGTTCCGTGTAGTTAATGATTCTCCTACCATTATTGAAAGAGTATTACTATTGTCAAATTAAAAACTCCTTTGGATTTTAGAAATGTAAATCATTTCGAAAGAAATCACTAACCTAAAAATGCAAATCATTTTAATACTTCCTTGTTGTTACACATACACAATTTTACTTCCTCATACCGTATCGGTTATACAAACAAAGGAGGCTCTCTACGCGTGGGCTCATCACCTTCAGAGTTTTCCATTAGTATTTTTAATTGTCTCACTTTACAATTAATAAGTCTCTTTTGTTCATATTCTAATCCTAATTGCTTTCGTACACGTTCAACGATGCTACATAATGGTACGAATATATTAACATCTTCAGTATTGACTAAACTTTCACGTATAAACTTTTGTATCCGCTTAATTAAAAAATATTTTTTAGATAGGACGTATTTTCCCGTCTGTTCTGCAAATTGTATATCCTCGAAATCAGTCATAATTTGATCACAATCTAACCCTGAACATAATTTTACATTTTCATCCTTAAGTTTATTGATTTCAATAATAATCAATTTGAGATTTTCAATATTCATATATATATATAAATATATTTTTTTAAATACTTTATATTTTAAATACAAAATATGAAAATTCTTTAGAATTAAAAATGCAAAGTATTTTAAAATGAATTCTGGATACACTAAGGTGTTGATCATCTTAGTATACCCAGAAGCTTAATGCGATTATAGGTGATTATGATTATATATAATGAATGACGACGGCACATTTACCGTTTTGAACCCCCTTGGTGTTTTATACATCAAGCAGCGCGCTCAACGGTTACAACCGACAAACACATAACAATAGATTATAGGTGAACAATGACAATGGTATATACAATGAATTGATTTCAATGACAATGACGACGGTACAACAATAGATTATAGGTGACACAATGAATGAATTGATTTCAATGACAATGGATGACGCGGGCTATTCTACATTCAAGTGTAAACAAAACCACAAAATCGAAACTTTGCTTTTGAATGTCAATAATAACGTTCAAACCACGTGTGACGGTGTGGTTTTGTTAACACTTGAATTTCGGCTAAATGCCCAATTATAATAAGAACGAATTTGTATATATACACTCATTACGACGAGGTGATATAAAAGAGGTGTAGTGATTGTAATTGTTTGTTTGTTTATTAGCGATCACTGACAATGTTGAAAACACGCATAATACTTGAAACAGACATTAAAAAAAATGTTTAAATACGACATGTCTATAAAACAGTTCTGTTAATACTTGAAAAAAGACAAAATTGATTGTGTTTTGTTCGGATTTATTTAATTATAACAGCCAATCAAAAATCGAAGATTTTCCAACGCTAGTATTTCCGTGTTTAAGATCCGTAACTCTGTCATTGGTGGAAATCCTACGGATTTCACACGTGTTATACCTAAGATTTCCATTTACGTATTATACGTAAGAAAACTGAATTTTGTTTTTAAAACGCTTTGAAAAAGCGGTCTTATAAACCCCCTCTGCTACTTTTTGTACCGAGGAGGAGGTAATATCGAAATACTTACCAGCTTCTGACATTGATTGAAATACCATCTCCCCCTTGTCAGTATTAAACGATCTTACTGGTCTCTTCCCAATTGATTTACAAGTACCAGTATTTCCAAATGTAGTATTCTCACTTTGTGTAACAGCTCGTAAATTATTCAAAGAATTATTTGTCCTAATACCATCAATATGATCAATAACAAGGCCATCCTTGATTAATCCATTATGCACTTCATAAACGAAACGGTGATTGAGATACATTTTCCCTCCAGCACTAAACGTCAAATACCCTATACCATTATCCCGCCCAACAGATTTCTTATTTTTACTGTGTCTAACAACACCATCACGAGAAGCTTCGTAATTTTTAATAACAGGATGTCTTTGAAATTCTTGGCTCATTTATATATAATATATCTATTTGTCTAATTCGTTAATTGGCTGAATTATAACATTGGAAAATCTTTTTATATAATCAGCCGTAGTTTTTATGATTTTGCCATTGACGTCGTTAGGATTTTTGATTCTTCGCTTGTCATAATAACGTTTTAACTCTCTATAACGCTTACCCCCGCAATTAATACATAACTGCGACTTGCCTCTTACACCTACCCCACAATGCAAGCATGGTAGAGGTCCCTCCGAACCGTTTCTTACACTCTGCATATGATACCCACAGAATTCATTTCTACATGATTTGTTACACGGAGTCTTTGATCCAATCATAAGCCATTTGCAATGATTCATTATATAAAATTTTCTTATTTAAATACTTGTTTTAATTATAATATGAAGGAGTTCAAGAGATTATCGAAAATTAAGCCTTGGAAAAATACTAGATTTAATCTCGATAGAATCTCTAATATACCTAAAAGTCTAGTAGATGATAAACCACTATTGAGTAAAATCAGCGACTGTTTTAATGAGTTTAAGCGTGATGGAGCATCTCATACGTGGTCGACATTTCGAATTATTGATGAAGATGTCAATATACCCATAATTGATGCTACTATGAATGATATAAGAGCAGCTGAGATACTTTCACACCTTGGCAAGAAATCCAAAGGATTTCTACGGAGGTATTTTTTTAGAATAAAATTTATTATCGAAGAGGAAGGTGAATGGATTATCAGAGATAAATTTGACCCAATCCTTAAGGATAAAAAAACTGTTATTGTGAGTAGAGATTCCAAACCAGGAATTCTAACTGGAATTGACAAACCATACTATGAGAAATCTTACCCTGTAACAGCAGTTGTGTATGGGTTATATCCGATAAATAATAAGCCAAGTATTGCAAAACTAGCTCCGATGTTTTCATCATCAGTGGCTTTGCCACTTAATTGTGTAGCAACACGGTTAATAGAACACTTTACAAATGCATCCCGGGGAAACAAATTAACTGATCTACGAAGAAAAAAAATAACCGAATGGGAACTAACAGTGAAACAACGCGGGGCAACGATTTCCGATATAGCTAAATTAGAAGCATTATTAAAATTTCCAATATCGGTAGCGACAATAACCGGAGAAGTATTATACGAACCGAAATATCAATCGCGAGGAGCTCCAATTGAAATTATCGATCATAACAAACACGCGTGGACACCCGCGGTAAATATATTTCCACGAGAAAGAACTGTTCGATATATCCCTAAAGAATTTTCTTGGGATGGTTTCTATGAAGAGAAATTATTTGATGCTATTCACACATTAACCAAAGACGACCCTGTGTCAATGTGGTTACTCAGGAGTAATGAGGATCCGGAAATAGGATTTGATCAGTTTGTAAAACCAAATGGTGAATTATATCGAACTGAAGAATTAGATACTAGAATGAGAAAAATCCCTAATGAATTTTCACCTGAAAATTCTAAAGAATTTTCTAATGAAAAACTACTTACGGATAGTTTTACTATTCCATCAGTGGTAGCTCACTTCGCACGAGAAAAGAATTCATGGCGCCCAACACGAAGTGATTTTCTGGAGGACGTGAAGTTGAGTTGCGTCGAATTGGGTCATGGAGGATTGTGGAATACGAAATACTCACGTGATGGTATGATTTCAATTGATATATCCGCGTGTTATCCTGGAAGTTTTCTCGGGTATGGAGAATGTTCTGAGTACTTCAAACGATTTGGACATCCCACACATGAAATGACTCGTGTTGCGATTAATAGTCCATTGCCTGGAACTGCTAGTGGAAACGCTAGCGTTTCTAGTTCTAATTTTGATTTAACCGGGTTCGCTCGTGTGATATCATTCGAATTAGCTACAGGGTTACATCCGTGTAGTTATCTTTGGCTTGGTAGACATATGTATGAAAAAGCGTGGATGCCAATTGTGCTATTGCGATATATGATCGATTGTGGTATGTTAACATCATTAATTGTCAGCGAAGCGATTATTTGTTATAACGCTCAGAAAGATGTTTGGTTACCAAAACCCGATCTCGAAAAAATAATTAACGAACAACGAAAACAATTGGGAGATTGTGAAACACTTATGGATTGGTCTAAGAGGTTATTCGAAGGTAGGAATAGAGAGGCTAAAGAGCTCGGACGAAGAATAATCGGTAAATTCACTCAAGGTGGAAGATTTGACAATGCAAAATATTCTTCGAGATTGATCTTAGACAATGAAGAATACGATTTTATCATAACCGATTTAATAAAAAAAGGAAAATTTGTAACCCGTAGGGATGCTTTTCGATCCAATGGTGAGAAATTAGGTACTGTTATTACCTACTGTGATGGATATAGTTGTCAGTACACACATTTGAGAAGTTCTATGCTAGCCTATTCTTGTATTAATCTATTCTCGATGATAAATAGATTTCCTAATACCGCGGTTAGAGTAGCTACTGATTCGATGTATATCCATGAGAAATACAAATCAGATGTAGCTAAATTCACAGATCCTAAGGAAGCGTGGGGAAATTGGAGGTTTAAAAAAGAAACACTACATGAGTATTGTAAATCCGCAGACGTTGCTATGGATGATAAATACTTGAAAAGTAACCATAATATCTCAGAGATTCAATCAGAATTTTCTACTGCACCGCCCGTATCAGATCCGATTTGTAGATACAAGACAGTTTATTTAAACGGCTGTGCTGGATCAGGAAAGACAACTCGTGCAATCGAATTATTTCGTCGGTCAACCATGGTTGTGTTAACACCAACTCACAGACTCGCCAGAGAGATGATAGCGCGGGGGGTAAAAGCCTGTACTTATCACAGCTTCTTTCGATGGAAAGGCGATACATGGACTCCTGATAGAATGGGCGATAAATTTATTCCTGAAATAATAATCTGGGATGAAATATGCACGGTATCGTTGACAGTATTACAGATATTTCTATCATGGTTGTTATTAAAAAATACAAAAGTCGTCATGTGCGGGGATCACGGCCGACCGCAGCCATTTGTTGGTGGATCTCCACATGAATGGCTAAAAGGATTTGTAGATTATTATGAAGAGATTAATACCGACCATAGATCACTTGATGAACAATTACGAGAATTCAAAGCGCTAATTAGATTACAACCGGATAAAATTCAATGTGAAATAGCGCGTGAAATAATCTCTGAAACTCCCATGAATGATTTTTGGGAAATGTGGAAGCCAAATGATTTAATAATCGCGAGTAGAAAAATAGTCAGAGACGCACTTCAGATGAAGTTGTTTGCGCTACATAAAGAAAAATTTGCAACACTTCCAGTACCACTCTGTTATAGACCTAAGGATACACGAAAGCAGAATATCGACGTTGACATTCCTGGACAACAACAAAAGCAGAATTTAGTATTAAATGATATTGTGCTGGTTGATATCAGCGTCGTTAAAGATGCATTAGGTGCTGATAAATCCCCATGGACGTTAGGTTATGCAGCAACAATACACTCTTCACAGGGATTGACTATATCCGATACAGCTCTTTGGATAGTAGATAATCATATTGAATGGTCAAATTTAGTTTATCTCGCAGTATCCAGAGTACGGCGAATAAACCAACTTCGAAGAATTGTGGTTAATGATGAAATCATTGGTAACGATATTATCACTGGTGATTTTATCACTGGTGATATAATCAGAAAAAAACTCTCTGGCTATAAACAACAGGACAAAAAAAATAAACGAGAATTTGACATTGATACTGAATTAATAATCACTTTGAAGCAACAACAAAATAATCACTGCGCGAGTTGCAATTGTATAATGCGTTGGAATTGGTCGGATAAAGATCCTCGCCAATTCACCGTAGACAGAAAAAATAACAATCTCGGTCATGTCAGAAACAATGTGATGTTGACCTGTCTTGAGTGTAATAGACGCCGGGGTGACAGCACCCTTGGTGCTAATTAAGACCACGCGGTGGTAATTGAGTATCCTCGGGAATCACTTGTAATTGTTCGCGTGTAAAACCCCGCTGAGGAGCAGTTGAATCCAGTCTATAGATTGGAGGTCTAGAAACGCTAGCGTTTCCACCCGTAGATCGTGTTATACCGGATATATTATGCGTAGTGACACTCCAAATAGGATCAGTAGCTCTTTTTTTACCACCCTCAAGCTCTCCTGGTTCATATAAGTACCTTACAATGACATTACTACCAAGAATTGGTTCTTTTTGTGAAATTCCTTGGATTTCCATTTTGATAGACGCCTTCTTAATAGCGTTGACAGGTTTCATATTAATTGTTCTAGTAATCTCATTATTGATTGCGGTAATCACAGCTGGTAATCTCTTGACCCATTCACGGGATCGTTTATCCTAGATGAATTCTTTCGCGTATTGATATCCAAATAACCGCTCAGCAAGGGTTTTATTAAACCGTTCAACAATTGCCCGATTGCGATGTAGCGCAGTGTGTCCTCGTCTGATGGCGACATTATGATGTTTCATCGTAGATGTAACAACACCTTGAAATTCCTTGCCAGGATCAACTTGTAACAGATTTGGCCAGCGCAGAGGACCTCGTCGATAATTTTTTTCAAATGCAGAAGCTACTTCAGTAGATGATTTTGTTTTTAATGGTTCTGCTTCTTTGTATCTACTCGCAATATCAACTAACGTTAACGCGTATTTGTAACCGTTGTCATGCGGCAGAAATAGTATATCAGCTTGATGAACTTCATTAGGTGTTGTAACATCAAAATGCGAATAGTTAATTTGTTTAGGCGCTGGTAGATAAATTTGCCATATTGCTTGTTTAGATAACCAGTTTGCCGCTGTAGTTTTTTTCACCTTTGATGCGCTAGCGAGTTTATTAATTGCTGCGTAACCTCTCCAGTATCCTCTCGGAGAATAATAAATAGATTCCATATTAAAATGCTAGCATTTTCAATTACCAGCACCTAACATCAATTTACCCTTCATAGCAGATTTTACCAACCAAGAACCCAACTTTTCTTTGAAGGATTTATCAGGAATAGCATTTAACGCATGAATTAATTTTACATCTGCAAGATGTCTATGTTGAAGATTACTGCTTTTATAAGCGACATCATGAGCATGACACGCCTTATCAATAGCGTTTATTGGATACTCGCCGGGTCGGGGCTGATTTTGATCATCAAGTCTGATATCTAATCGTGTTCCCGGTCCACAGTAGCTATATCCTGGAAGGTGCTTTTCTCCTGGATACTTTGCCCACGGTGTTCCAGGGAGTTTTGTCAATTTGGCTGCAATATCACCTCCTCGTTTTTTTTTAAAGGTTTCGTGGAAGTAAATCTAAATTTTTTCGTACTACATTGTACGCATTTACCAGAAAGCGCTGATCGATTATTTTTCGTTGTAATCGTCGTCAAGTCATTTGTGCCAGTACGCGTCCTACACTTCACACAATATAGATCCATAATTTATATATAACAGTTATGAATGTAATTGATTATTCAGCTACTCGACGACGGGAACCTATTAAACACCATGCAATGTTACCAAATTCTATTCGCGCGATTATCATCGGACCATCTGGAAGTGGTAAAACACAATTGCTACTTAATTTGATAACGAGATGGATGAAGTGGGATAAGTTGTATATGATTGCTCCGAGTGTAGATGATCAACGATGTTATGAAGTATTAAAGGATTTTAATGATGCCGCGCTAGAAATTAACGGCGATGGTGTTATTGAGTTTATAACCTATATCGAAGAGGCACCTAGTATTGATGATATTGATGGAAGTATTAACAATTTAGTCGTATATGATGATATCATGTTAGATAATCAAAAGAATCCTGCTAGAATATTTTCCAGAGGCAGACATAAAAACACCGATGTGATATATATCACTCAACGTTACACTCAAATACCAAAAGTGATCAGAGATAACTGCAATATGCTGTGTGTATTTAACGGAGTTGATACTCATACTCTTAGAAATATTTGGCAAACTTGGTGCGGTGGTGATATGGATCATAATCGATTTAGAAATTTCTTTAGCCACGCTCAGTCAATCCCACACGGATTTGTGACGATAAATTTATCAGACCCTCGGACAAGATATCGTGTCGGACTTGATCAAATATTTAGTTAGCGCATTAGCAGCCGAGGAGGTGAACGTCAACTAAATGGCGTCTTTTTTTTTTACCAAATGGACCCTTCTAGTTAATATTTATTAGGTCTATTTGACAAATTAAGACTTCCTAGTAAATATTTATTAGAAGGGTTTATTTGACAAATTGAGAACTTCCTAGTAAATATTAACTAGAAGGGTTTATTTGACAAATTGAGAACTTCCTAGTAAATATTAACTAGAAGGAAGCATCGTTGACGTCTAAAAAGCTGGTCTGTTCACCCACTCTGCTGCTCAAGTGGATCCGGGTATAAAAGAAAGGGAAAGGGGTTGTACCTACCAGGAACCCCGTATTCATGGTACAGCGGCAAATCCGTGAACGGATCGGGTCTAAGAAAAATACCAGGAACGGTTTATTAGTTGAAAGCCCAATTGTTGAGGAACCTATAGTTGAGGAACCTATGGTTCCTATGTCCAATTTTGATTTAATTGATGCTGCTAAAAAACTAGCGATAAAAAACTTCAGAGGGGTTTTTATGAGAGATCAATTACCGAGAAAACCAAATAACGTTGAAACCGGTATCATCAATCTTGATAACAGCAGCGGATCGGGAACTCACTGGGTTGCATACGCGATTGATCCACGTGGGATTGTCTATTTCGATTCATATGGGTTAGCTCCGCCAAGCGAGTTTATGCGGTATATAAATTCCTCGATGAAACTCAAAGGGTTTCCGATTTTTTATTCCACGCTGCCAACACAACAATTAAATGATCCACCGATATGCGGCCGTGAAGTATTAAATGTCCTCGCGGAGATTTCATTAAAATCCTTTGGATCTCCGTGGAAACCACCTCATATTATTGTAAACGAATACACGAGTGGGAAATTACAAGGATCAATAAATTGAAAACACAAGTTACGCTAACAATAATGATCGATATTTGGGGACAACCTCTGTCAATGTTGGAACCCACCGAGGAAACATCTGCGGGTTCTATCGAGGATGTAAAAAAAATAATAGAAGATGAAATCGCTGAGACGTTAAATTTAACAAGTGTTGACCCGAACGAAATAGTTGTATTTCAAGATCGCCAGGGTAAATTGAAAAGCAGTAATATATCCGTGAATGACATTTTGATACGGCATCGCGCTGCCGCTGAAAACTCTATTGCACTGTATTCCAACGATGGACAACTTAAACCAGGCGCACTTGTGTCTACGATCACCGACGCGATTGCTACCAACGAACGTGAGCTGAATGATTTTATACGAGGTTATAATAGTTTTCGCAAAAATGTCGTACATAAATTCTTTGGAACCCCGCTTGTGGTTGGCATGACTCTCGCTGAAATTAAAAACTATCTATCGCTATTCTTCGCTAACAAGGACGCGGGAAGGATGATGAATGAAAATGAAATCAAGGCAAATTATCTCGAGATTTCTAAACTAATAGAAGATCAAAAACCCACTAATGACATTGTTGGTAGATTCTTTGGATCCCCACCTGTGGCAGACTCGACTCTCGCTGAAATCAGTGAGTTTATCGGCAAGCACACTCACAATGCCTACATCGCTAATAATTTCTTTGGTGTCCCGGTTACATCTACAATGACTCTCAAAGATATTAATATGTTTATGGTGAGACAAACAACACTTAATACCATCGTGGATAAATTTTTAGGGAGAACACCTGTGTCTGAAACCACATCGTTGACAGGCATGACTCTCGCGGAAATTAAAAGCGCTATTGACAAACAAAAGCACACCAGCGATATTGTTAATAAGTTCTTTGAGGGCAGTAGCCTCCAAGATATCACGACGAAATTTTCTAACATCGACAACCATATTAAAACCCAAGCACTGATTAGAATCAACGAACTACTGGTTTCATTCTTTTCTAACAGGGAGCCAAGGAAGGTAATAGATCCTACCAGAATCACGGTAAATTATCTCGATATTTACGACGATCTTCTTAAACTAAAAGAAAACTTTGAAAAGATAAAAATTCCGCACAAAAAAACCTAAAAATATCATGTATACGGTCAAACATATAATCGAGGATTGGATAAGAGACCAATCTCCTAGAATTACCATCGATCTCTTGTGGGATGAGGGGGAAGTGAAGGTTGATGGTATCTATAGGTTAACGTGGGCCTCTATCGATCAATTTAATATGATCATGAACAATAGAACCTACTCTGGTGGAGTCGCGACGTTAATTATCGAGACTGGCATAACACCAGAATTTTACTTCGTCGCGGTTGATAGCTCCACCATTAGATCAAAAATAGCCTTGTGCATAGAACTCGTAGATGATTTTTCCGGCTGAAGTACTAGCAATTCCCGCTAACGATGACAAATAATTGAAAACACTAGCGGGTTTAAAATAACAACAATGACTTTGTCATCGACGCAATGTCGCTATGATCAGGTCAGAGAATTTCAGAATAGACTCAAAACCCTCACTGAGGAGTATCAAATAAAAATGAAAAAATACCGACGAAGAATCACCGCAATTGATGTTACTATGTACTCGGTGTCAAGCGTTCTCGCTGGCGCCGGAATAATATTTGCATCGGTTACAATGATTGCCCCGGTCGTAGTTCCAATTTGCATTTCTGCGGTGGCTACAATCGGGGGTATATCAACCGGGATAGCAAAAATGATATCATCATGCAGCCAGAGTAAACTGCAGAATTACTTACTTCAATTTCATATTGCATCAACCGCATACTCGCAATTATCATTGATGATATCGTCGTCACTCGATAATACGATTATATCAGATAGTGAATTCTCAGCGATGGTCAGTATTTTTGATTCCGCGATATCGAAATTAGAGCGACAACATGAATATAATAACAATGACAACACCGATGGAATCAGAAAACACGAACCCAAAAAAACAAAAAATGATCTCAATAATATCAACATTACCAGATTGTGAGTTCTCAGTGATGGTCAGTATTTATGATTCCTCGATACCAAAATTAGAAATAAATCATGAGTATAGCAACGATGACGACACCGATGGAATTACTTCAACGAGTAGTGGAGAACACGAACCCAGTACAAACGAGTATGATATCAATAACATCAACGAATCCAGAATTCAGTGTGAATTTCCCCTCTCCGGTCCCAGTGAAGGAGATAGCGCTAGCAAAACTACGAGTGTATCACAGTTGGCCTAATATCAGATCGGTTGCATTTAGTGGTCAGCAACCCAATAACACACTGGTGTTCTCGTATAAGAATAAACCCGATGGTACTCCAGAGTGGGAAACTATTTCGTTACCAACTGGGTCGTACCAAATTAAGCAAATCAATGCTGAAATTCAGCGTAGAATAAAATCAATCACTGGAAAAGAATCAAAAATAGCTATTAATCTTCATCAACCGACGCTCTCGTCGTCGATCGAAATAAGCACAGAGGGATACATTGTAGATATATATAACAGCTCGTTAAGAACAGTGTTAGGATGGCCTGAAAAACCACCGGAAAAATCCGCCACCGACTTAACCACGGACATACAATCATATCATGAAATCAATCCCAGTTATCGAGATAATTTATCTGATATAAGAAAAGGAAGAATCGCCGATAGATTTATATTTACCAACAAAGACACATTACAATGGGATTTTATCATTAAAAGAACAACCGACTCATCTGTTACTATTTCATTTACGCTAACTGACGTCCGTGGTTATTTTAATGAGATTAAACAATTATATGACACACAACTAGAACAACTACGGAAAACAAAATCGCAAAAACACGTTGAAATAATAAATCAACTTATATCTGACATGAAATATATCTATGAACTAATTATTCAAACAATAATTAATGACAACAGCGACAATAAACAACGATTCCTAACCGATTACAATATCACAGAGGACAATCTGCGTAATTTCAAGTTTCCCAAATACAACGCTGATGAACTAGCAAGAATTGTTAAAACCGATATCAAGGCGCTACAAAAATCAGATTCAGCTGTCCTCTTCAGGTATAATAATGATCCAGATGGTGGCGGTAGGCATATTGCCCCTCATAATGTGAATATTTCAACGGTGATTGCGCTCAATTTAGTATGTGATGCAATTGAAGGAAGCTATCAAATTAATCTAGAGCAATCAAATCAAGCTCAGCAGGGATATATTCTTTATTCATTTGCACCAACAGCTCCTCCAGGATTCCTAATTATTGAAAACCCAATTAATCCTGTCTACATGCGATGCCATAATAATTCGTTAACGAGAATTAATTTCAAACTCACCGACCAGTCAAATAATCTGATTGATTTACAAGAAGAGGTGTTAGCGATTAGTTTGTTTGTGAAATCATAAATGATTTTCGTCCTAAAGACTCGATCAAATATTTGGTTGAAATCGTAAATGATTTTTGTTAACCAGAACTGAAACATTTGCAGCAGCAGAGAGGGTGAATGACAACGACGTTGGCGTATATAAGGAAATCTTATTTTATCGAATAGACGCCATTTTTTTTACTATTTGGCAGAAGCCTCAGATTTTTTAATCGACGCTCGGAAAGTTGTGAGGTTCACCCTCTCTGCTGCTTCTATCAATGATATTTTTACGAAATGATGTAAACTGTTCAATTGGATCTTCATATCTGGATTGAAATGTTGCAAACTCTAACATTTTTATCTCTGTGAGCTTCGGTGTGGTCACTGGAGGATTACCAAAAAATTCTAACACGGGTTTATCATCATTGTCCATTTTGGATTTTTGCAAATCAGTAAATTTATTAAATGTATTTATATGATCGTTATACTTTTCATCATGATCTGCGTATTTAACTTGAAGTGTTGCAAACTCTGATATAGAAGTTTTTATCTCTGCAAGATTTGGTGCGGTCACTGGAGGATGTCCAAAAAATTCTAATAGTGGTTTATCAATATTGGTCATGATGAATTTTTGTAAACTAGTAAATTTATTAAATGTATTTATATGATCGTCATACTTTTTAACGTGATCTGCGTATTGAACTTGAAGTGTTGCAAACTCTGACATAGAAGTTTTTATCTCTGTGAGCTTTGGTGCGGTCACTGGAGGATTATCAAAAACTTCTAATACGGGTTTATTAATATTGTTCATGATGGATTTTTGTAAATCAGTAAATTTATTAAATGTATTTATATGATCGTGATTTCAATGACTTTCCTGAGGATATATAATTGTTATCGAGTGTTAATATTTTATCTGTGATTGTTGAAACAAGTGCGCCTGGTTTGAGTTTACCCTGATCGGAAATCAACGCTATAGTATTTTCTACTGCGTTACGTTGTTTAACTAAAATATCATCCAGAGAAACATTACTCGTTTTCAATTTACCCTGACGATCCTGAGAAACAACTATTTCATTGGGATCAACACTTGCTAAGTTCAACATCTCAGCTATTTCATCTTCGATTATTTTTTTTTATATCACCGGTTGCAGATATTTCCGCGGTGGGTTTTTTCAACATTGATGAAGATCTCCCCCAAATATCGACCATTATTACTTTTTATCTTTAAAGAGCGACTACTAGTATATTCATTTACGACTTGATGAGGTGGTTTTCTCGATGATGAAATAGCGTTAAGGACATTCAATACTTCGTTGGCGCATATTGGTGGGTCGTTCATTTCCTGTGTTGGTAGCGTTGAGTAACAAGTCTTCATTTTATGAAAAGTGTTTAAGCGGTTTATATAACTAATAAATTCTTTAGACGGCGCTAATCCATATGAATCGAAATAAACGATTACACGCGGATCAATCACGTATGCAACCCAGTGGGTTCCGGGTCCGGTGCTGTTATTAAAATTAATGATACCGGTTTCAACGCTTTTTGGTTGTGCCGGCAACTGATATTTCATAAAGACACCTCTGAAGTTTTCAATCGCTAGTTTTTTAGCAGCGTCGAGTAAATCAAAATATGACATTGGAACTATAAGTTCTCGAGTAAATAAACCGTTCCTAGTCTCAGGCCTTTTCCGCTGTACCAAGATTACGAGGTTCTTGGTAGTCTTAGACCCTTTCCCTTTTTTGTATCACTGTCCAGATGCTTTCGTTAGTGCCATCCCTGCCATGGTACTAACGGCTCCTAACGCTGCCGCTTTAGCCACCGCTGGGGCAGCTTCCGCAATCAAAGCTGGTAACGCAGCTAACAATGGAAATATACAGCCTGATTTTATCATGTTTTTGATCGCAGCTGCAGAGAGAGTGATCTGAACGCCCTTTTTATCTTTGAAAGCATCATTCAAATGTTTTATTGGATGAGTCGTAAGTGACAATTTATTCTGACCACCTGACATCTGATTGTGTTTCAGTGTTCCACATTTTTTAGCTGATTCTGATTGCAATTTCTTGAGTTGACCGGGAGCCAATGTAACACTAATATGACTATATGACATTATACAATAACAGATTGATCTAATTGTTACATTGGAAAAATTTTAAATATTTTCAATCATAGATTTTCAATTACATAGTTTCCACTGGTGTATCGATTACTCTCATTCGAGTAGCATTGATTTATCGCTGAGAATGACAGCAACAGCTCTATAATTTGGGATAAGGATAACTTCACCCGCTGCATTAGTCGGACGCGTTGCACGAGCTCTAAAATCTATATCAACGACGAATTGTCATGTTAAATTAAGATGTTCCAACGAAAAGTAATAGATCGGATATAAATTTTTGAAATCATATTGTGATATTTGCAGACTAGTATCTACATTTTGATCGCGTCCCATATATAATAACAGACGATGATACACACGTGCTATTTGGTTGGTATTGTAATCAAGTAGTATGTCCTCGGATGGTTCCTGCTGTCCATTTATTCTCAGCGAGACTTCATTACACCCGATTTGATCAAATATCATATGGCTTCGTGTTTGATTATCAACTCGTGCAGTATTCTGTAGCGCAAAAAATATATGACGTGGAGCTGAAACACCTTGTTTTGATGCCAGGTGCCATGTTAGTGTACCATAAATATTATCCTGTTTAACATCCGTTGTTGTTGTTAGCCAACTTAGCAATGATTTTCCTCCATAATCCATCAATGATAGTAATCGTTCTTCTGTTGTGATTGATGGAGTCATTTCTGGTATCCAAAATGATAGTTTTGTTAAAAAAAACCGGCATCATCATTTACATGTGCTGGATTTGCTGGAATTCTCCAAATTGCATTATTACCATCACCTTTTCGCACGAGTACTACTGTATGTTTTACTCCATAGATCACTTTTCTAACATTTCTACAGAATCCAAATATATGATGCAGTAGAATCGCGCATGAAAATGATGTACGCTGCTCTTGTAACATTGACATACGTGTTGCAGCTCCTAAGTTGAAATTATCATCAGTATTTATAATCATATCCTCGACTTCATCATTATTAACGGGATTAAAAGCACGATTCCTTGGATGTCTTAAAATAAATGGAATTTTTCCAGTAGTATCCTTAGCATCCTTTGCAAACATCATAGAAGGGCCTGCCGTTCTTGTATAATCGTCGGAATATCTTGCTAAACCAATTATTGTTGTGGCAAAATCTACACCACGTTCTTTTGACTCAATCTCTTTTCCATCAATCAGATATCTTGCACCCTCGAAAAGGGTGATACGCCATGATACCATTATTAACAAAACCGACTTGAGCACCAACTGCGTATGGCGTATTAGTTTCAACATTTGATACAATTTCTCCTTCTACTTCAATAAATGCTTCAGCGGGTAGAAAGTATTTACTGGTATCATGAACTTGAACTTGAACTTGAACTTGAAGTTCGATTCTTGATCGAAGATTAGGTTGTACTGCATGATAAGAATAAAATTGATAATCGCGTACAGAATCATCTTTACGCACTGGGGCTTCCATATCAAACGCTGGATCAAGTGTCTGTTTGAACATTTTATTATATATTCTTTGATCCGCAATTTCTGTCGTTATCTTAAGCCACTTCCCGCTATCCGCTATATCATCTGGGTTGCTGGTCGCCAACGATGCTAATTTCTGATCCAATGTGTTATTTATTACTTTACTAACACTTGCTGGCATCACTTCCGTAGATGGCTGCGATGACTTCATCAGTGGTTTCCTTCGCCGCCGAACTAACGATATTAGTTTTTCTTCAGCCGCGTAAAACGCTTTCCCGGCAATATTTCCAACAGCACTATTACCCTAATCACGAATAACATCAATAGCTTTCATTGATAATTGGTTTGCTAGCGGTGCCACTTTTAGAGCCATTTTTGCAAATAAACCTGCAATGGTATTGCCGAGACCATCTCCATAGTACGCTCTATAAACTGGCAATCGTGAATTTACTACATAGACGCTGGTTGGTTTATCATGGTTGTAGTGTATGATCATGTTATTATAAAAACACTAGTGGTTTCTAAATGAATATTTATCTAATGTCGAAATCGTATACGATTTCCAATCCTACGGATTTTCATTGCTTGTGAAATTCAAAGAATTTCTATTTCTGGGAAATCTTTGATTTCCTTGATTGATCACTGTAATAACCATGATTGGAAAAATCCGTAGATTTGTTAATAACTCATCAATGAAATATCGATATGTTTTGATATTCATGATGCCCCTTGAAATAACCGCATGCAGATATCAGCTGCTTTATTAATTATTTCCGGTGAGTTATTTACAGCTCGTTTCCCTCATATGAATACTTCTAATCGTGATATATCGCTGAGAATATTACCAGGACAACGAATAAGACCACTACCTGAAATTCCAATGGAAAATCTTTGATTGGAATCTCTTCGAGATTTAGAAAATTCCTTTCCGCTTGATTTTTTAGTGATACCAGTTGCACCATTTTCAGAGTCGGCTTCTGCCATTATTTGTATTTCACCCGGGATTGGGTCTGCTGTATATATTGGGGGTGGTTGTGCGACACCTTTTACCATAGCCATAAAATTATTAAACTCATCACGTATCTTTTTTGTGATTTTAGTTTTACCACGATTTGCTAAAAATACTTTATTTGCCCAGGTATTCATGGTTTTTATAGAATCTTCAAATTTATCATTTAAATTTTGTTTCCTTGTTTTAAAATTTATTTAGTAAAATCAGCTAATTCAGAGTCTGTTTTGATTCCTCTAATTCTATTTAATGCATCAGTCGTAAATATATTTTCGAGTGAATGGTCTTTTCTTGCAGTAGCACCTTGTTGTTCTTGTTCAATTTCTTCAAGTGGTTCAGGCGGCGGAGAGCTAATATCAATATGACCAAATCGTTAATTTCTTCTTGAAGTTGTCGTTCTTGTTGTTCTTGTTGTCTTACAGCAGTTACTATATCACCAGGAAGTGTTTTTAAAGATGTTTTTGTTTGTTTGGATCTCTTTGCTATTTTTTCAAGCACAGGAAAAGGAGGAGCTTCTTTCCTTTCTCCTTCCTTGGGAATTTCTCCGTATATTGCTCTTTCAGTGGATGATATTGCTCTTTCAGTGGCTGATTTTACATCTTTTGTTGCCGTGGTTATTGGTTTAAACGATTCTTCAGATCCTGTTATAAAACAGTCTGAAAACTCTGTCTAGCTTGTAGTTTTTCTCTAACAGAATCACGGATTGGTATGGATTTCTTAATTGCAGCTAATCTTTCTAGTCGTTAGTGCTTCGTTTACCATTATATAGAAAACGTTAGCGTTTTTAAATGTACGATCTAAATGTAGTGAAAATGACCAAAAATCAATGAAAAATGCAACAAAATTGACCAAACATAAAAAACAATCTACAAACAGCTCTATCAATGATGTAGAAACTTCCGATTTCCTTAATAAAAAATAATTTTTGAAGTATTGTATATGTCGATCCATGGTGAGAACCTATTCTCTTGAGGCTACCAAAGGTGGATTTCAGTTTGGCGGATAATATCCCTTATTGTTTTAACCCTCAAATTAATTGTGCGTTTAATTTCATATTGCTGCCCCAATTCTTTTTGATTTTTTCGACAGCAGTGAATAACGTGACAAACTTATTGACGTCGTTACAGAATGCAAGAGAGTCGCGAATAGCAATCTGTATTCATTTTATAAAAGTGTACCGTTTTGGTAAAACATATTTATTATTCATAGCGCTGAATTCAATATCTTCAAAATCAGAAAGAATCTGATCACACTTTAATTTATCTGATAATTAAATTCCTTGATATTTCAAATTTGAAATCTAAGTAATGATCTCATTGATATTTTC
The DNA here is from genome assembly GCA_029339505.1 of Unio delphinus. Lineage (NCBI taxonomy): Eukaryota > Metazoa > Mollusca > Bivalvia > Unionida > Unionidae > Unio > Unio delphinus. The sequence continues at coordinate 4,575,322 of JAQISU010000101.1, forward strand.
AGAATTCATTTATATATATATTATAATATATATTTCCAATTTGAAAAATTGAAATTGATATAGTTTTCAAAAATAAATAATAGCGATGATGAGCGATTATCATTCACCTTTGTGTTTTTCATAGTGTGTGACGTAGAGCTTTAGCATCCATGCTATTATTTATTTTGGGGGCGCCCATAGATATATCTCCTGTGAATTTTCTAAGCGAAACGAAATGTTAGAATATTCACAAGACTGTCTATGTATTGTGTACACCTCCCCCCAATAATTAATTTCCCGGCGGTGTATAAATATCACACCGTCACGTATTTCACGTGACGGGAGGTGTACACGAGGTACCTTTGGGTTGGCGCCCCAATTATATAGAAAAAATCTCTAAATCGGTACTGTCGACAATATGTATGTTACGAGAATCGAACCATGGGCCTCGGGACCAAACTGCAAGTATATGTTTTTGAATACGATATATGTGTATCAAACCGAATCCTTGTAAAAAGCATTAAAAAAGGTATACAACTGTTTGTAATACTACCTATTTCATTTGTTTTCTTACAGATTATATCTCCATTGAGAATCATGACAATTTAAACAGCAAAATATGGTTAAACTGTCTTTCTTTCCTAAGCTCTATTTGTTCTAAATGTACAATTAAACAACGAGTCTTATTATAGTCAATAAAGAGACAGACAAACAGACAGACAAACAGACAGACAGATAGATAGATAAATAGATAGATAGATAGATAGATAGATAGATAGATAGATAGATAGATAGATAGATAGATAGATAGATAGATAGATAGATAGATAGATAGATAGATAGATAGATAGATGTTTGTTTGTTTGTTTGATTAGGATTTTTAACGTAGCTTTAACAATTTTTCAGTCATAATCCATTAACTGTGGTCAAAACGTTTATATCACGGGTCAACATTAGCTGGTTACAAGCAATAATTAAAAAATGTAGACGAGATCTGAAGCTTCCAAATGACTAGGATATATTAAAGTTTGTTTGACTGCTGTAAGATTGCATTTATATTGATCCCCCAGCTGACTGACAGACATAGTATTAACAGCTGTGGGAGTGCAAATCGATAAAAGGCATCCCGTAGCTAACGTTTTACTGGGACATCAAAAGTCTTCTTGATTTGTCTTAGAACAGGTGCTTATGGCGCAGACAGTAGACAGGTTATTTAAAGAACACGGGAATTTTAAAAACACTTGCTATTGTTTGATTCAACAACGACAGTTTCAAAGTACTCTAACACTGGAAAATATGGACATGCATTGCATAACATTTAATCTGTGTACGAAGTGAGACAAAGTTTGCCTGACATAAAATAAACCAATGGAATTTAATTGGAAAAACCCATTGAGGGTAACTCTTTCATAAGCCGTACACATACCTGCACGAGTTATCTCCCTTTGGTGTTCTCAAATATATGCGAATTGAATTCTGTTTTTAAAACGCTTCGAAAGAGAAGATATATATATATATATATATATATATATATATATATATATATATATATATACCCCTTCTGCAACTTTTTGTACTGAGGGTATACAAACATGAAAATATCTACCGGCTTCAGCCGTTGATTTAAATTCCATTTCTTCGTTAGTTTTTATATGAAATGATTTTATAGGCTTGAGCAGCATAGAGGGTGAATCCTACAACGTTTTTAGACAAAATTTGATTGAAATCCTAAAACGAGCCGTCTTATAATCTTATTTTAACCAAAAAAGGCGAACCCTACAACGTTTTCAGACAAAAAATTGATTGAAATCTCCCTACGAAATCATTTTAACTAAAAAAATGAAAACGATTTTTTAATTAATTTTGGTCGCAACTTGTTGTCATCCACCCTCTCTGCTGCTAAAGTTTTCAGTTCTGGGTTAACAAAAATAATAAATAATTTGATCGAGTCTTTAAGATCTCACAAACAGACTAATCGCTAACACCTCTTCTTGTAAATCAATCAGATTATTTGACTGGTCGGTGAGTTTGAAATTAATTCTGGCTAATGAATTATTATGGCCTCGCATATAGACAGGATTAATTGGGTTTTCAATAATTAGGAACCCTGGAGGAGCTGTTGGTGCAAATGAATAAAGAATATATCCTTGCTGAGCTTGATTTGATCGTTCGAGATTAATTTGATAGCTTCCTTCGATAACATCACACACTAAATTAAGTGCAATCACCGTTGAAATATTCACGTTGAACGGAGCGATATGCCTACCACCACCGTCTGGGTCATTATTATGTTTGAGGAGGACAGTTGAGTCTGATTTTTGTAGTGCTTTGATATCGGTTTTAACAATTTTTGCTAATTCATCAGCGTTGTATTTCGGAAACTTGAAATTACGCAGATTGCCTTCTGTGATATTGTAATCGGTTAGGAATCGTTGTTTATTGTCGCTGTTGTCATTAATTATTGTTTGAATAATTAGTTCATAGATATATTTCATGTCCGATATAAGCTGATTTATTATTTCAACGTGTTTTTGCGATCTTGTTTTCCGTAGTTGTTCTAGTTGTGTGTCATATAATTGTTTAATCTCATTAAAATAACCATGGACGTCAGTTAGCGTAAATGAAATAGTAACAGATGAGTCGGTTGTTCTTTTAATGATAAAATCGCATTGCAATGTGTCTTTGTTGGTGAATATAAATCTATCGGCGATTCTTCCTTTTCTTATATCAGATAAATTATCTCGATAACTGGGATTGATTTCATGATATGATTGTACATCCGTGGTTAAGTCGGTGGTGGATTTTTCCGGTGGTTTTTCAGGCCATCCTAGTACGGTTCTAATAGAACTTTGATAGATATCTACGACGTATCCTTCTGTGCTTATCTCAATTGCGGATGATAGTGTCGGCTCATGAACTGTTATAGCGATTTTTGATTCTTTTCCAGTAATCGATTTTATTCTACGCGCGAATTCATTATTGATTTGTTCGATTTGGTATGACCCTGTTGGTATCGAAACGACGTTCCAGTCTGGAGTCCCGTCTGGTTTATTCTTATTCGCGAACACCAGTGAATTATTCGGTTGTTGACCACCAAATGATTTTGATCTGATATTAGGCCAACTGTGATACATTCGTAGTTTTGCTAGCGCTATCTCCTTCACTGGGACCGGAGAGGGGAAATTCACACTGAATTCTGGATTCGTTGATGTTATTGATATCATGCTTGTTTGTACTGGGTTCGTGTTCTCCACTATTTGTTGAAGTAATTCCTGCGGTGTTGTCATTGTTATTATACTCATGATTTATTTCTAATTTTGGTATCGAGGAATCATAAATACTGACCATCACTGAGAACTCACAATCTGGTAATGTTGATATTATTGAGATCATTTTGTTTTTTGGGTTCGTGTTTTCTGATTCCATCGGTGTTGTCATTGTTATTATACTCATGTTGTCGCTCTAATTTCGATATCGCGGAATCAAAAATACTGACCATCGCTGAGAATTCACCATCTGATATAATCGTATTATCGAGTGACGACGATATCATCAATGATAATTGCGAATATGCGGTTGATGCAATATGAAATTGAAGTAAGTAATTCTGCAGTTTACTCTGGCTGCATGATGATATCTTTTTTGCTATCCCGGTTGATATACCCCCGATTGTAGCCACCGCAGAAATGCAAATTGGAACTACGACCGGGGCAATCATTGTAACCGATGCAAGTATTATTCCGGCGCCAGCGAGAACGCTTGACACCGAGTACATAATAACATCAATTGCGGTGATTCTTCGTCGGTATTTTTTTATTTTTATTTGATACTCCTCAGTGAGGGTTTTGAGTCTATTCTGAAATTCTCTGACCTGATCATAGCGACATTGAGTTGATGAAATCATTGTTATTTTAAAAATACTAGCGTTTTCAATTGTGAAATCCTTTCAATTTAGTTATTTACTTCGCATATGAATTCTAAGCACCAGGATATTTTTGATCTAATCGTACTACTATCAACCGCGACAATCTTAAATTCTTCTTCACCCCGGATAATTACTGTTGCGGTGCTACCAAAATAGGTTTTACTGCTTACGATGATATCAAATTGCTTGTCAGAGATTAACGTCATCCTGTAGATACCATGGGGCCACTCCCCGATATTGACTTTCAATTTAGCATTAGAGTCTTTTATCCAATCAAAGGTCCCATGCTTTACCCTTTCAGATTTTTCTTTTAGTTTAGCAATATCGTCATAAACGTCGAGATAGGTTTTATTGATTTCGGTATATTTCGTTATCGTTCCATTCCGGCGTTTAAAAAATGAAACCAAAAGGAGGCCGAATCCAAAACCTTTTTCGGTATTATAATGCCCGTTGAGTTCAGAATATGTCGTCGTGATATTGTAACTTTCAGAGCCCTCAAAGAAATTTTTAGCCATTTCGCTGATGCGTTTTTGTTCATCAATAGCTTTTTTAACTTCAGCGAGAGTCATTCCTGCCACAAGCGGGTTTCCAAAGAATCTACCAACAATGTCGTTAGTGGGTTTTTGATCTTCTATTAGTTTAGAAATCTCGAGATAATTTGCCTTGAATTCTGAAGCAGTCATCATCCTTCCAGCTTCCTTGTTAGCGAAGAATGAATTCAACAAGTCTTTAATTTCAGTGAGAGTCATGCCAACCACAAGCGGGTTTCCAAAGAATCTACCAACAATGTCGTTAGTGGGTTTTTGATCTTCTATTAGTTTAGAAATCTCGAGATAATTTGCCTTGAATTCTGAAGCAGTCATCATCCTTCCAGCTTCCTTGTTAGCGAAGAATGAATTCAACAAGTCTTTAATTTCAGTGAGAGTCATGCCAACCACAAGAGGGGTTCCAAAGAATTTATGTATAACATTTTTGCGAAAAGAATTATAACCTCGTATATGATCATCCAGCTCACTGCCGTGGGTGGTAATCTTGTTGTTTTGGGTGGTAATCCTGTTGTCGTTGTCGGTAATCATGCGGTTGTTGGTGATAATCATCTTGTCGTGGGTGGCAATCGCATCTGTGATCGTAGACACAAGTGCGCCTGGTTTAAGTCGTCCGTCGTTGGAATACAGCGCAATAGAGTTTTCAGCGGCGTCGCGCTGCCGTATCAAAATGTCATTCAATGACACATCACTGGATTTCAATTTACCCTGTTTGTCCTGAAATACAACTGTTTCGTTCGGGTCAACTCTTGTTAAATTTAACGTCTCAGCGATTTCATCTTCAATTAGTTTTTTTACATCCTTGACAGAATCAGGTGGTGCAGTGCCATCGGGTTTGGGTTTCAAAGATCTCCCCCAAATATCAATCATGTTATTGTAAAACTCTTTCTCTCTCTAAAAAGCGATTACTAGTGTATTCATTAACGACAACATGTGGTGGTTTTCCGCTTGGGTTACTCAAGGAGTTAGAAATAGCGTCAAGGACATTTAATACTTCGCTGCCACATATTGGTGGGTCAATCATCGTTTGTGTTGGTAGCGTAGAATACCAAGTCTTCATTGGAAGGGTTTTTATATACCGCATAAACTCTTTTGGTGGGGCTAATCCATATGAATCGAAATAAACAATCCCACGTGGATCAATAGCGTATGCAACCCAGTGAGTACCAGGTCCGGTGTTGTTATCGAGATTAATAATACCTGTTTCAGTTTTGTTTGGTTGATGTGGTAATTGATCTTTCATAAAAACACCTCTGAAATTTTTAATCACTAGTTTTTTAGCCGCATCCATTAAATCAAAATTGGACATAGGAACCATCGAAGATTTGAGAACCATAGGTTCCTGAATTAATAAATCGTTCCTGGTAGTCTTAGACCCTTTCCGCTGTACCACGAATACGGGGTTCCTGGTAGTAACAGGCCTGATCCGTGAACGGATCTCCCGCTGTACCACGAATACGGGGTTCCTGGTAGTCTTAGACCCTTTCCCTTTTTTTATATCCTTTCCCAGTTGCCTTCTTTAGTGCCATTCCTGCTGCAATACCAACGGCTCCTAACGCTGCCGCTTTAGCCACCGCTGGGGCTGCTGCTGCAATCAATGCTGGAATCGCAGCTAACAACGGAAATATACCGCCTGTTTTAATCATATTTTTGATAGCAGCTGCAGAGAGAGTAATCTGAACACCTTTTTTGGCTGCAAGTGCATCATTGAAATGTTTTATTTGACGAGTTGTCAGCGATAGTTTATTTGCACCACCAGTCATTTGGTTGGGTTTCAACGTGATTGTGGTTCCACATTTTTTAGCTGATTCCGATTGCAATTTTTTTAATTGACCGGGAGTTAACGCAACGCTAATAACACTATATGACATTATACATAATTGATTGATTATAAATCGTTTACAATTTCAATTACATGTTTTCTACTGGGGCATCTACCACTCTCATTCTTCCACCAACACCTTCAAGTAGCATTGATTTATCACTGAGAATGACAGCAACCGCTCTATAATTAGCAATAGCACCACGAGTCACATTAGCTCTAAAGTGTATATCAACGACGGACTGTCTTGTTAAGTCGAGATGTTCCAGTGAGAAGTAATAGATCGGATACAGATTTTTAAAATCATATTGTGATATTTGCAAACCAGTATCGACATTTTGATCACGTGCCATAAATGACAACAGACGATGATACACGCGTGCAATATGATTTTCTGTGTAATTAAGTTGTATATCCTCGGATGGTTCCTGTTGGCCGTTTATTCTCAGTGAGACGTCTTTCACACCTAACTGATCAAATATCATATGGCTGGAGAGTTGATTGCCAACTCGTGTGTTATCCTGTAACGCAATAAATATATGACGTGGCGCAGCAACACCTTGTTTTGATGCTAGATTCCACGTGAATAACCCGTTCAGATTTGATTGCTTCACATCTGTACTCACGGTTAGCCAACTCAACAACGACTTTCCTCCTTGGTCCATAAATGATAGTAATCGTTCTTCTGCGGTGATTGCTGGAGTCAACACTGGCATCCACAATGATATTTTTGTTAAATTGACTTTACCGGCATCAGCATTTGGATTTGCAACATCTGCTGGAATCCTCCAGATTGCGTCACTATCATCACTCTTTCGTACAAGCGATACTGTATACTTCGCCCCATAAATAACTTTTCGGACGTTTCTACAGAATCCAAATATGTGATGCAGTGGAATCGCGCATGAAAATGATTTACGCGCTCCTTGCAACATTGAAATACGTGTTGCAGCCCCTAGATTGAAATTAACATCGTTGTTTATAATCATATCTTCGATACCAGCAGGAGCAGGGTTAGCAGCACGATCATTTGGTCGTCTTACAACGAATTGTTTTCCTCCAGCGGTATTTGTAGCATCTTTTGCAAACATCATAGAAGGTCCTGCTGATCTTGTATAATCATCGGAATATCTCGCTAACCCGATTATTGTTGTAGCCACATCAACATCGCGATCTATCGACTCGATTTCTTTTCCATCAATGAGATATTTTGCACTCTCAAATAACGCCATGATACCATTATTGACAAAACCGACTTGAGTACCAGCTGGAAACGGTGCTGGTACAGCAGTAGTATCAGCAGCTGTTACAAGTTCTCCTTCTACTTCAATAAACGCTTCACAGGGCAAAAAGTATTTACTGGTATCATGGACTTGAAGTTCAATTCTTGCTCGACTATTTGAGTCGTTGGCATGATAGGCGTAATATTGATAATCGCGTACAGAATCATCCTTGCGAACTGGGGCATCTATATCAAACGCTGGATCAGGTGACTGTTTGAACATTTTATTCTATTTATCAGAGTCTAAATCGCGATTTTTCATTTCATCGTCGTGTTTTTTTAAAGCCACTTCCTGCTATCATATTTGCAATATTGCTTTGTTCGGGGGTTAAAGCCATCGACGCTAATTTTTCGTCTACTGCGTTATTTATAATTCTACTAACACTTGCAGGCATCTCTGCTGTAGATGGTAACGGTTTCTTTTTTCGTAAATCACTTCGTGATTTCACTAATGATGTTAATTTATTCTTCGCAGTTGAAAATGCTTTTCCAGCAAGATCTCCAACAGCACCAATACCCTTATCACGAATAACTTCAATTGCTTTCATTCCTAGTTGTTTAGCTAACGGCATCACTTTTGGAGCCATTCTCGCAAATAACCCTGCAATGGTATTGCCTAAACCATCTCCGTAGTATGCTCTATAAACCGGAAACCGTGAATTAACTACATAGACGGGGGTTGGTTTATCATGATTGTAGTGTATGATCATTATTTGAAATCAGAAACAATTTTTCAATTGACTTTTCAATTCAGTCACTATGATACCCTCTTTCCACTAACTCGCCAATGAAATCTCGATATATGCTGATATCCATGATACCACCCTGAAATAATCGTCTACAGATATCAGCTGCTTCATTAATTATTTCCGGTGAGTTATTTCCAGCTCGGAATCCTCCTACAAGAACTTCTAATCGTGATATATCATTGATAACACTACCAGGACATGAAATCCAAGGATTTTCCCTCGAAGAGTTTTCAACTAAACCACTGCCTGAAAATCCTTTGGTTTTATCAGTGATACCGGTTGCACCCTTTTCATGATCAGCCTCTCTCGTTATTTTCATCTGTTGGGGGGATTGTGTTATATCAATAAATTGTGATTGTTCTGGTAGTCTAAGAAATCCGGTATCCGATTGCTCCCCTATAGATGATTCAGCTTTTTTTATTGCTGCCATATATTCCTGAAATGTTTTATCATCTCCTTTTGCTTGAGAGGAACCTGATAATATACGATATAACCCCCTATACCAATCTTTTTTAGGGGGAAGATTATAATCATCGTAAATATATTTTCTTCTCTGATGAAAACTCCTAGTGACAAATTGGGCTAATTCTTCCATAGAATCAAATTTTTTATTTCTCAATTCATCTAATTTACCGGGAAGAAGTTTTTCATTGAATGCAACTCGTCCACTAGTAGTATCCTCCCCTTCTTCTTGAAATTCGGGTAGGGGGATATCTTCTTGAAGTTCTCGTTGTTGTTCTGAAGCGGTTGATATATCCTGAGGAAGTGTTTTCAATGATTTTTTTGTTTGTTTAATTCTTTTTGCTATTTTTTCTAACACAGGAAGAAAAGACTCTTCTTGTTTTTTTCCTTCTTCAGAGATTGTTGACACTATCTGTTTCGTTGCTGTGGTTACTGGTTTAAGCAATTCTTCAGATCCCGCAGCAAAATCAGTCTGAAGACTCTGTCGTTGTTGCAGTTTATTCCGTACAGAGTCACGAATTGGTACAAATCTCCTGATTGCATCCAGTCGTTCACGAGCCAATCGGGTTGTTAATGCTTCATTGACCATTATTTAAAATCAGAAACAATTTTTCAATTGCAAAACAATTTTTTAATCCGACCTAACACCATCGTGGAAGTGATCAATCCGAACCAGCCATCAATTTTTTATTCACTGATTTTGACATTTTAAATCAAAAAATGCTAAAAAAAAATAAAAAATCTCTATGACGGACGGTCACAATCAAATAATGATAAATGGTTGGTCAATCAAAATTGTTCATTTTCTTGAATTAACGCCCGTAGGTTTCTAACTTTAGAATTAACCTCCTTTTTCAATTCGTATTCGTACCCCAATTTTTTTCGTATTCGTTCTACGATGGTATACAACGGAGCGAACACACTTACGTCACTGGAAAATGCGAGAGAGTCCTTAATAGAATTTTGAATTCTTTTGATGAGCGCATACTTCTTTGGTAGCATATATTTATTGTTGTTAACTCCGTATTCTATATCCTGAAAATCAGACATGATTTGATCAGGATTTAACCCATCTGATAGTTCAATATCCCAACTTTTCAATTTTGAAATCTCGGATAAAATGCTATTCATGTTTTCAGAATTCATTATTCTATAATAATGATATATTTCTAAATGAAAAATATGACGCATTAGACATAACTAAATCGAATTTTCTGTCCTGTCTTTTTTGAAATCGCCGTTTTGGTTATCCCCTCTGCAACTCTTCGTACTGAGGGTGGACAAATATCGAAGTGCCTACCGGCGCTGGTTATTGATTGAAATATTTTTTCTTCGTTAGTTATCGTATTCAAAGATTTCACAGGTCCAGTCCCCCCTCGTTCGGAATTTTCACTTTGTGTGATAGCCTGCAGATTTGATAAAGAATTGTTTTTGGGATTAGAATCGATATGATCAATAACAAAATCATCCTCGATTAATCCATAAAAACACTCAAATGCGAAACGATGATTGAGATAAGTTTTCTTTTCTTTTCCCCCACCAACAGTAAACACCAAATACCCCATACCATTGTCAGCACCAACTGATTTCTTCAGTCTGCGGTTTCTTACAACACCATCACTGGATGCTTCATAATTTGTGATCACAGGGTGTTGTCTGAATTCTTGGTTCATTCGTATACATAATACTATTGTTTGTCTAATTCATCGTTTGGTTTAATGATAAATCTTTCGATGTAGTCTTGAGGAGTTCTTATGATTTTATCCTTGATACTGACTTTGTCAGCGTCAAGAATACTGACTTTGTCAGCGTCAAGAATACTGACTTTGTCAGCGTCAAGAATACTGACTTTGTCAGTGTCAGGGTCAAAATTTCTGATTGATTGTCCATTTTTTATTCTTTTATCATAATATCGCTTCAACTCCCTGTATCGCTTACCACCGCAATTTAGACACAACTGAGATTTTCCCCTGACCCCAACTCTACATAGAGTACAGGGTAACGGACCAAGGCTTCCACGTCGAAAGCTTTGCATATGATACCCACAGAACTCATTTCTGCATGATTTGTTACACGGGGTTATTGATCCAATCATAAGCCACTTGCAGTGATTCATTATATAAAAATCTTTCATTTAAATGCTTGTTTTAATTATAGCATGAAGGAATTAGGGAGAACGCCTTCGAAAAATGCTGATAAGGAGTTTAAGAGATTATTAAAAATCAATCCTAGATTTAATCTCGATAAACCCAAAAAACGTAACAAACGTCCAATAGACGGAGACATGAAAGAGTTTAAGAGATTATTAAAAATCAATCCTAGATTTAATCTCGATAAACCCAAAAAACGTAACAAACGTCCAATAGACGGAAACATGAAAGAGTTTAAGAGATTATAAAAAATCAATCCTAGATTTAATCTCGATAAATCCAAAAAACGTCCAATAGACGGAAACATGAAAGAGTTTAAGAGATTATTAAAAATCAATCCTAGATTTAATCTCGATAAACCCAAAAAACGTAACAAAATCAATCCTAGATTTAATCTCGATAAACCCAAAAAACGTCCAATAGACGGAAACATGAAAGAGTTTAAGAGATTATTGAAAATTAGTCCTAGATTTAATCTCGATAAACCAAAAAAAACGTCCAAGAGATTACCCTGGAAAGATGCTCAATTCAATCTCGATATAGCTTCTAATACACCAAAGAATACAATTCTTGATAAAGCCATGATTAGTAAAATCAGAGACTGTTTTAATGAATTCAAGCGTGATGGAGCATCTTATTGTTGGTCAACATTTCGAATTGATGGTGTTGTTGATGCTACCATGAATGATGAAAAAGCAGCAGTGATAATTTCACGTGTTGGGGAAAAACGGCATTTTTTCCGAATCGAATTCATTATCGAAGTCGATGGCAAATGGATTATTAAGGATAAATTTGAACCAATCCTCAAGAATAAAAAAGCTGTCATTGTGAGTAGAGATTCCAAACCAGGGATTCTAACCGGCATTGATAAACCATACTACGAAAGATCTTATCCCGTAACAGCAATGGTTTATGGGATATATCCGTTAAATGATAAACCCGATATCGCAAAACTAGCTCCTATAAAATATTTGTCAGGGCTTAATTGTGTAGCAGAACGAATAATAGAACACTTCACAAATGCATCCCGAGGAAATAAACTAACTGACCTGCGACGTAGGAAAATAACCGAGTGGGAACTGACAGTGAAACAGCATGGTGCAAAGATTTCTGATATAGCTAAATTAGAAACATCATTACGATTCCCAATAACCGTTATGACAATAACCGGAGAGGTTTTATACGAACCGAAATATAACAAAAATGGAGCACCAATACAGATTATTGATCATAACAAACACGCGTGGACACCTGCGGTAACAATATTTCCACGAGAACGAACCGTGAAATATATCCCTAAGGAGTTCGTCGGGGATGTTTTCTATGAAGAGAAATTATTCGATGCTATTCATGCGTTGTGTAAGGATGATCCTGTGTCAGTGTGGTTACTTAGAAGTGATGAAGAATTCGATCAATTTGTAAAACCAAATGGTGAATTATATCGCATTGAAGAATTAGATAACAGAATGAGAAAAATCGCTAGTGATTTTTCACCGGAGAATTCCCATGAAAAACTACTCACGGATAGTTTTACTATTCCATCAGTGGTAGCTCACTTCGCAAGAGAAAAAAACTCATGGCGTCCAACACGAAGTGATTTTCTCGAGGATGTTAAATTGAGTTGCGTCGAATTTGATCATGGAGGACTGTGGAATACGAAATACTCACGTGATGGTATGATTTCAATTGATATATCCGCGTGTTATCCCGGAAGTTTTCTCGGGTATGGGGAATGCGCTGAGTACTTCAAACGATTTGGACACCCCACGCATGAAATGACTCGTGTTGCGATTAATGGACCATTGCCTGATTTTGATTTAACCGGATTCGCTCGTGTGATATCATTCGAATTAGCTACAGGGTTACATCCGTGTAGTTATGTTTGGCTCGGTAGACACCTATCTAAAAAACACTGGATGCCAATAGTGCTATTGAGATATATGATTGATTGTGGTATGCTAATATCGTTGATTGTTTCCGAGGCTATTATATGCTATCGAGCTCAGAAAAAAGTTTGGCTACCACAACCCGATGTAGATAGAATAATCAACGAACTACGAAAACAGTTTCCAGATTTCAGTGAAGAAGAAATCATAAATTGGTCTAAGAAGTTATTTGAAATTAAAAAAGAACAAGCAAAAGATCTCGGAAGAAGAATAATCGGTAAATTTACCCAGGGTGGACGATACGATAACGCAAAATACTTTTCGCGGTTGATCATAGATGTCGCTGAATACGATTTTATTGTAGCGGATTTAATGAAACAGGGAAAACTTGTATCCCGTAAGGATGCTTTTCTATCCAATGGTGAGAAATTAGGTACGGTTGTTACCTACTGTGATGGATATAATTCCCAGTACACACATTTGAGAAGTTCAATGCTAGCCTATGCTTCTATTAATCTATTTTCGATGATAAATAGATTTCCTAATACCGCGGTTAGAGTGGCCACTGATTCGATGTATATACACAATAAGTACAAATCAGCTGTAGCTAAATTCACAGATCCCAAAGAAAATTGGGGGCGTTGGCGATTTAAAAGGGAGATGCTACATGAGTATTGTGAATCCGCAGACGTTGCCATGGATGATAAATATCTTTGTTGTAACCGTATTGAAATTCAATCAGAATTTTCTAATGCACCACCGGTAGCTGATCCAATATGTAGATACAAGACAGTTTATTTAAACGGTTGTGGTGGGTCAGGAAAGACAACTCGTGCAATTGAATTATTTCGTCGTGGAAACGCTAGCGTTTCTAACATGATTGTGCTAACACCGACTCACAGACTCGCCAGAGAGATGATACAACGAGGGGTAAATGCTTGCACTTACCACAGTTTCTTTCGATGGAAGGGTGACAAATGGACTCCTGAGCGTATGGGTGATAAATTCATTCCTGAAATCATAATTTGGGATTAAATATGCACAGTGTCATTAGATGTATTAAAAACATTTCTTGAGTGGTTGTTAAACAAAAACACAAAAGTCGTCATGTGCGGGGATCACGGCCAACCACCACCATTTGTCGGTGCATCTCCACATGAATGGCTAAAGGGTTTTGTAGACTACTATGAAGAAATCACCACTGATTATAAATCACTTGATGAACGATTACGCGAGTTCAAAGCGCTAATTAGATTACAACCGGATAGAATCCAATGCGAAATAGCGCGTGAAGTGATTTCAGAAACCCCAATGAATGATTTCTGGGAAGCGTGGAGACCAAACGATTTGATCATTGCAAGTAGAAAAATAGTCAGGGACACACTTCAGATGAAGTTATTTGAATTGCATAAAGAAAAATTTGCAACGCTTCCAGTACCCCTTTGTTATAGGCCATCGGATACACAAAAACAGAATATTGAAGTTGATATTCCAGGACAGAGTGAAAAACAAATTCTGGTATTAAATGATATTGTGCTGGTTGATATCAATGTCGTTGAAGATGCATTGCGTGCTAATAAATCCCTGTGGACGCTAGGATACGCAGCAACAATACACTCTTCACAGGGATTGACTATATCGAATACAATTGTTTGGATGGTGGATAATCACATCGAATGGTCGAATTTAATCTATCTCGCAGTATCCAGAGTACGAAACATAAATCAACTTCGAAGAATTGTCCTGACAGAGTCAGGCGATGATAATGACACAATAATAAGTGATATTGATGTTAGCATCATTAATAAAAAACTCTCCGGTTACAAACAACAGGACAAAAAAAACAACGAGAATTTGATATTGATGCTGAACTAATAATCACTTTGAAGAAACAACAGAATAATCACTGCGCGAGTTGCAATTGTATAATGCGTTGGCAGTATTCGGATAAGGATCCTCGCCAATTTACCGTAGACAGAAAAAATAACAATCTCGGTCATGTCAGAAATAATGTGATGTTGACCTGTCTTGAGTGCAATAGACGCAACGGTGCTAGTTAAGACCATGCGGTGGCAATTGAGTATCCTCGGGAATCACTTGTAGTTGTTGTCGAGTAAAACCCCGCTGAGGGGCAGTTGAATCCAGTTTATAGACTGGAGGTCTACCAGTTGATCGTGTTATACTAGATATCTTATGCGTAGTGACGCTCCAAATAGGATCAGTAGCCCTTTTTCTACCCCCTTCAAGCTCTCCTGGTTCGTATAAGTACCTCACAATGACACTACTACCAAGAATTGGTTGGGAAACGCTAGCGTTTCTAGGGAAATCTTTTTGTGGTTGTACGGGTATTGACTTCTTTTTAATCGCGTTGATAGGTTTCATGTTGATTGTTCTAGTAATCTCGTTATTCAGTGCAGTAATCACAGATGGTAATCTTTTAACCCATTCACTGGATCGCTTTTCTTGAATGAATTCTTTTGCGTATTGATATCCAAATAACCGCTCAGCAATCGTCCGATTAAATCGTTCTACAATGGCCTGATCGCGATGTAGCGCAGTATGCCCTCGTCGTATGGTGACATTATGATGTTTCATTGTAGATAACACTGCACCCTGAAATTCCTTGCCAGGATCAACCTGCAATAGATTTGGCCAGTGCAGAGGACCTCGTCGATAAATCCTTTCAAATGCAGAAGCGACTTCAGTGGCTGATTTTGTTTTTAACGGTTCTGCTTCTTTGTATCGACTCGCAACATCAACTACGGTTAACGCATATTTGTAACCACGATCATGTGGCAGAAATAATATATCAGCCTGATGAACTTCATTAGGAGCGGTCACATCAAAATGCGAGAATTGAATTTGTTTAGGCGGTGGTAGATAAATTTGCCATAGTGCCTGTTTGGATAACCAATTAGCCGCAGTGTTTTTTTTCCCTTTTGCAGCTCTAGCGAGTTTATTGATTTCAGCGTTACCCCTCCAGTATCCCCTCGGAGAATAATAAATTGATTCCATATTATTAATTACCAGCACCTAACATCAATTTACTTTTCATAGCCGATTTTATCAAAAATGAAGACAATTTTTCTTTGAAGGATTTATCAGGAATAGCATTTAACGCATGAATTAATTTCACATCTGCTAGATGCCTGTGTTGCAGATTGCTGCTTTTATAAGCAACATCATGAAGGTGACAGGCCTTATCAATGGCGTTTATTGGTTCTTCACCGGGGTTGGGTTGATTTTGATTATTGAGTCTGATATCAAGTCTGGTTCCCGGTCCACAGTAGCTATATCCTGGAAGGTGCTTTTCTCCGGGGTACTTTGCCCATGGGGTTCCAGGGAGCTTTGCCAATTTGGCTGCGATATCACCCCCTCGTTTTTTTTAAAATCAGATGTCATAGACACAAATCTAAATTTCTTTGTACCACATTGCACGCATTTACCAGAAAGCGCTGATCGGTTATTTTTTGTTGTAATCGTCGTCACATCATCTGTGCCAGTACGCGTTTTACACTTCACACAATATAGATCCATAATTTATGTATAGAAATATGGATATAATTGATTTTTCAGCGACTAAAACAAGAGAACCAATTAAGCATCATGCAGCGCTACCAAACTCTATCCGGATGATTATAATCGGGCCATCTGGATCCGGTAAAACGCAATTGTTGCTCAATTTAATAATGAGATGGATGAAGTGGGATAAGTTGTATTTAATTGCCCTTAGCGTAGATGATCAACGATGTTATGAAGTGTTAAAGGATTTTAACGAGAATGCATCAGAAATTAAGGATGAGAACGCCATTGATTTTATAACCGATATCGATGAAGCACCGAGTATTGATGATATTGATGGAGATATTAACAATTTAGTCGCATACGACGATATAATGTTGGATAAACAAAAAAATCCTGCCAGAATATTTTCCCGTGGGCGTCACAAAAACACTGACGTGATATATGTCACTCAACGCTACACTCAGGTTCCAAAAGTCATCAGAGATAACTGCAATTTATTGTCTGTATTCAACGGAGTTGATACTCATACTCTTAGAAATATTTGGCAGACATGGTGTTCTGATATGGACTTCAATCAATTTCGAGATTTCTTTAGTCATGCTCAGTCGACTCCGCACGGATTCGCAACAATAAATTTACATGATCCTCGGACACGATATCGTATCGGACTCGATCAAATATTCGGTTAAAATCGTAAAAGAATTGTTAACCCAGAACTGAAAACTTTAGCAGCAGAGAGGGTGGATGACAACAAGTTGCGACCAAAATTAATTAAAAAATCGTTTTCATTTTTTTAGTTAAAATGATTTCGTAGGAAGATTTCAATCAATTTTTGTCTGAAAACGTTGTAGGGTTCGCCTTTTTTTGGTTAAAATAAGATTATAAGACGGCTCGTTTTAGGATTTCAATCAAATTTTGTCTAAAAACGTTGTAGGATTCACCCTCTCTGCTGCTGCTTGGCATTTTTTGAGTTTTTTCCAGTCTCACCTCGTTTAGTATTCTCACTCTGAAATAAAGCCTGTAAATTATTCAAAGAATTATTCTGAGGATTGGAGTCAATATGATCAATAACATGACCATCCTTGATCAATCCATGAAAACACTCATACACGAAACGATGAGAGTAATATATCTTCTTTCCAACAGAAAATTTCAAATGTCCCATACCATTGTCCACCCCTAATGGCTTCTTCAGTCTGCGGTTTCTGACAATACCGTCACGAGACGTTTCGTAATTGGTAATCACGGGATGTGGCTGAAATTCTTGGTCCATTTATATATAATACTAATTGTCTAATTCATTGTTTGGTTTAATTATTACATTATTTAGAAATCGTTCAATATAGTCTTGAGGTGTTCTTATGATTTTGTTACTGACTCTGATACAGTCATTGATGGAGTTTTTGACGGAATCTTTGATTCGTTTATCATAATAACGCTTGAGCTCTCTGTATCGTTTACCACCGCAACTCAGACACTATTGCGATTTTCCTCTCACACCTACCCCACATCGTATGCAAGGGAGTGGTCCAAAACTTCCGTTGCGAACGCTTTGTAAATGATATCCACAGAATTCCTTTCTGCATGATTTGTTACATGCTGTGACTGATCCTATCATAAGCCACTTGCAATGGTTCATTATATAATAATTTTTTATTTAAATGCTTGTTTTAATTATAATATGAAGGAGTTCGAGAGATTATCGAAAATTACGCCTTGGAAAATTGTTAAATTCAATCTCGGTAGAGTCTCCGTAGATGTACCAAAGGGTCTAATAAGTGATAAAAGTATGTTCGGTAAAATTCGTGATGGTTTTAATAAATTCAAGCGCGATGGAGCATCTCACTATTGGTCAACATTTCGAATTGATGGTGACGTTGATGCTACCATGAAAGACGAAAGAGCAGACGCGATAATCTTACATCTTGACAAGAAAAAGTATCTTTCTAGAGTGAAATTCATTATCCGCTAAGAAATGGGAAATTGGATTATTCGAGACAAATTTGAACCAATCTTGAAAGATAAAAGAACTATCACTTTGAGTCATGATTCCAAACCAGGACTGCTGACTGAGATTGACAAACCGTACTATGAAAGATATTATCCTGTAACAGCAGATGCTTATGGGATATATTCGTTAAATGATAAACCGAGTATTGAAATATTAAAACCAATGAAACTATCACCGCCGATTTTATCATCGGGAATAATTTGTGTAGCAGAACGAATAATATAACACTTCACAAATGCGTTGCGTGGAAACAAATTGACTGATTTAAGACGTAAAAAAATATATGAATGGAAATTGACAGTTAGGAAGAACGGAGCATCAGTTTGAAATATAACCAAATTAGAAACATCATTAAGATTTCCAATAACCATAATCACGATAACAGGAGAAATATTACACGAATCAAAATATAAATCAAAAGGAGCTCCAATCAAAATTATTGACCATAATGAAACTGCGGTAAAAATATTTCAACGGGATAGAACAATAAAATATTACACGGGAAATTTATTTGATTTTATTTCTCAGTTGAGTAAAAACGATCCTGTGTCAGTGTGGTTACTTCACAGTTTTGAAGACGAAGAAGGTAAATTCGATCAATTTGTAAGACTAAACGGAGAATTATACCGTTGAAGCCCTCCAGAATGAAATGAAAAAAACTAGCTAGTTGTTTTTCAACGGAAGAAAACGAACAATTATTAACAAACTGTTTTACAATTCCGTCGGTTGCAGCTCATTTTGCGAGAAAGAAGAATATGTGGAAACCAGCAAGAGCAGAATTTCTATCAGATATCAAATCAAGCTGTATCGAATATAACCATAGTGGATTATGGAATACAAAATACACCTCTGAAAGTATTATTTCAGTTGATATGGTTGCGTGTTATCCAGGGAGTTTTCTTGGGTATGGAGAATGTGCTGAGTGTTTTAAACGATTTGGACATCCCACACATGAAATGACCCGTATTGCGATTAATGGACCAGTACCCGATTTTGATTTAACCGGATTTGCTCGTGTGGTATCATTTGAATTGGCTACAGGACATCATCCGTGCTATTATATTTGGATTGGTAGACACATCTCTGAAAATCATTGAATGCCAATAGTATTATTACGGTATATGATTGATTAAAAAATGCTAATATCGCTGATTGTCAGTGAAGCAATTATATCATATCGAGCGCAGACTAAGGTCTGGTTACTACAACCTGATAGTCTTGATAGTATAATTAGCGGTTACAAAAAACAATTCCCCGATCTCGACGAAGAATATATCTTGAAATGGTCGAAACAGATCTTTAAAGTTAGAAAAAAACACGCAAAAGATATCGGTAGAAGAATAATCGGTAAATTCACTCAGGGTGGAAAAAAATATGACAATATCAGATATTCTTAACGGCTGATTATAGATGATGCTGAATACGATTTTATAATCGCGGATGTAACATCTAAAGATATATATGTAAATCGTAAAGACGTTTTCTTGTCCGATGGAACCAAATTGGGTACAATTGTTACTTACAACGAAGGAAAAAATCTTCAGTATGCACATTTAAGGGCGTCTATGCTAGCATATGCTTCTAATAATTTATTTTCAATGATAAATAGATTTCCTGACACTGCGGTTAGAGTCGCCACTGATTCATTTTATATCAACGCGAAACATAGCAAAGCAGTGGCTGAATTTACAAATTCTGACGAGAGTTGGGGATCGTGGAGAATTAAAAAGGAAATGGTGCTTGATTATTCGAAAGCAGCAGATGTTATGATTGAAGATAAACATTTGAAAAAATAATCAGATATCAGAACTATCTAATGCATAGTCGACATCTGATGCAATATGTAGATATGAAGCAGTTTATTTAAACGGATGTGGTGGGTCAGGAAAGATGACTCTGCGATTTAATTATTTCGTAGGAAAACTTCCAGGGATTTTCATGCATCAAACATGATTGTGCTAGAACCGACCCAAAGACTCGCAAGAGAAATCAAACAACGAGGAATTAATGCTTGCACTTATCAGTTTCTTTCGACGGAAAGCCAACGGATGGACTCCTGATCGAATGGGTGAAAATATGTTCCTGAAGTCGTTTTTTGGGATGAAATATGCACAGTGTCGTTAGATGTATTACAAAGATTTCTTGATTGGCTATTGCTAGCGAATACAAAAGTAAAAAGTAATAATGTGTGGCGATCTTGGTCAGCCACCACCATTTGTCGGTTTGTCTCCACATGATTGGCTAAAGAATTTTGTAGACTATTATGAAGAAATTAATACCGATCATAGAGCATTTGACGAACAATTGCGCGAGTTCAAAAAACTAATTAGATTACAACCGGATAGAATCCAATGTGAAATAGCACGTGAAATAATTTCGGAAACAACATTAAATGATTTCTGGGAAGCGTGGATTCCAAACGATTTGATAGTGGCAAGTAGAAAGATAGTCAGAGACACACTTCAGATGAAGTTATTTGAATTGCATAAAGAAAAATTTGCAACACTTCCAGTTCCGTTGTGTTATAGGCCCTCGGATACACGAAAACAAAATATAGAAGTTAATATTCCCGGCTTGACAGAGAAGCAAATTCTCGTATTTAATGATATTGTGCTGGTTGATATCAATGTCGTCGAAGATGCATTACGTGCTGATAAATCCCCATGGACACTAGGATACGCAGCGACGATACATTCTTCACAGGGATTGACTATATCCGATAGAATTGTTTGGATTATAGATAATCACATCGAGTGGTCGAATTTAGTTTATCTTGCAGTATCCAGAGTACGAAAAATAAATCAACTTCGAAGAATTGTTTTAGATGCTAATGACACAACAATAAGTGATATTTTCAGCGATGACATAATCAGAAAAAAATCTCTCTGGTTATAAAGAACAAGACAAAACAAATAACAGAGAACTTGATATTGATGCTGAATTAATAATTACACTGAAACAACAACAGAATAATCACTGGGACATTTGCAATTGTATAATGAATTGGTGTTGGTTGGATAAGGACTCTCGACAATTTACCGTTGATAGAAAGAATAGCAGTATTGGTCATACCAGAGATAATGTGATGCTGACTTGTCTTGAGTGTAACAGACGAAGAGGTACTAGTTAAGACCACGCGGCGGTTATTGAGTATCCTCTGGTATCACTTGTAGTTGTTCAAGGAGGAGCAGTTGAATCCAATCTATGACTGCTGGTCTACCAGTGGATCGTGTTATGTTAGATATTTTATGTACAGTAACACTCCAAATAGGATCAGTAGCTCTTTTTTTACCACCTTCAAGCTCTCCTGGTTCATATAAATACCTAACAGTGACATTGCCGAGTACTGGTTGTTTTGAAAAATTATTTTGTGCTTTTACGAGTATATACTTTTTTTTAAATCGCGTAGTTAGGTTTCATGTTGATTGTTCGAGTAATCTCATTATGTAGCGCGGTAATTACGCCTGGTAATCTCTTAACCCATTCACAATATCGTTTTTCCTGAATAAATTCCTTTGCGTATTGATATCCAAATAACCGCTCAGCAAGTGTCCGATTAAATCGTTCAACAATTGCCAGATCGCGATGTAATGCAGTATGTCCTCGACTGATAGTGACATTATGATGCTTCATTGTTGATAACACTGCACCCTGAAATTCCTTGCCAGGATCAACTTGTAATAGATTTGGCCAATGCAGAGGACCCCTTCGATAAATCCTTTCAAATGCAGAAGCAGCTTCATTTGATGATTTTGTCTTTAGCGGTTCTGCTTGTTGGTATCGACTCGCAACATCAACTACGGTTAGCGCATACTTGTAAACACCATCATGCGGCAGAAATAATATATCAGCTTGATGAACTTCGTCAGGAGCGCTGACATCAAAATGCGAGTAGTTAATTTGTTTAGGAGGTGGTTGTAACAGAATTGTTACCGAGAGGATGGTGGATTAAATGAACAACACAAACACAATATGTGAAAGAAAATATAAATTTATGAAATAAATTATTAATGAAAAATAATGATGTATCAACACAATAACTCATGCGTTCAACCCACAATTACACTCACAACCATTCACAATACATGAATAAATGAAATATTAATACAAAATAAACACAGATACAAAGGAATCTCTTGGACTATACACAGATCCAAGGAACCATTACAAAAGTTATATTAACGCAACTATAAATTACGATAATAAACATAAGCATCAAACTATACTATCGCACGTATGGATTGCGACAACTAGCACGAAAATATACATGTATTTAATCAAGTTGCTAGCTTTTATTGAGATTCATGCAATCCCTTGAAATACTATTGTGATCTAAAGTAACTATGTAAATACAACAATGTATTCAATTGTACTACAATTGCAACACACACATGTGTCTCGACCCTGTATAACCGTACGATTCACCAACAGTTGAATCGCCGCCCAGTTTCTCCGAAAACCTAGGTTTGACTCAATACTTTTATCAGTCACTTGCCCTGCACGGATCCACCACACTTATACGTACAGACAGCATACAACATCTACTAGAACCAACGTTCCTCAATACCCTAGATGCCACCCCGGATGTTTACAACTCTAGACAGCTCCGACACTCGAACTTCTAGATTTCCGGATATTTACACGTCACCACAGATGCAGACGGACAGACAATCCGACAAACAGAGATGCTCCGCTACAATATCAGCTACAATTTCAGCTACGATATCATATGTTATCAGAGATGTTCCGCAACAAATCATCTACAATTTCAGCTACGATCTCAAAGACGTTATCAGAGATGTTATCAGAGATGTTCCGCAACAAATCATCTACAATTTCAGCTACGATCTCAAAAACGTTATCATCTCAAAGACGTTATCAGAGATGTTATCAGCCGACGTTATCAGAGATGTTATCAGAGATGTTCTCAGAGATGTTATCAGATGCGTTATCAGATGCGTTATCAGAGATGCTATCAGATGCGTTATCAGCTACAATAAAGAAACCAGACTAATAATAGTTGTCTCAAAAAATAATCTAAACCTTAGATTACGCTATTGCATTTAAAGTCTAATAGTGACTAGTAATTCCATATATTGTACGTTTAAAATCTACATTGTAATAAAGGCATCATTATATGAAATAATAAACTGAATAAAATTCACAATAAAACGAAATATAAATTTAACACTCACCCCTTTGGCTGGAGATTGAAAGACGAGCTATCTATCCTGTGATTAGATACTTTAGGTCCCGTAATATTGATCAGAAATATTCTGCCTTATATACCCTCAAATAGGTGAGCAGAAATCACGGCAAGATTACCGTGCACTACGTGAATCTAATGTTCCGGACTTCATGTAATTCAAAGTGAGGCACATGCAAATCGTTACACGCCGCTTACCTTGGAGAAAACCACTTATTCACCCCAGGTAACGCATGTACGACGAAACAAAAAAAAATGGTGAATTTATTTTGTAATTCATTTAGAAAATAAATTAAATTTTCGCCTAATTCTGTGACAGTGGTAGATAAATTAGCCATGTTTGGATCCGCTGCAGTGGTATTTTTTATCTTTGCGGCGCTAGCGAGTTTACTAATTGCTACTTTACCCCTCCAGTATCCTCTTGGAGAATAATAAATAGATTCCATGTTGTTATTAATTACCGGCACCCATTATCAATTTACCTTTCATTGCCGATTTTATCAAAAATGAAGCCAATTTTTCTTTGAAGGATTTATCAGTGATAGAATTCAACGCATGAATTAATTTCACAACTGTGATATGTCTATGTTGCAGATTGCTGCTTTGTAAGCAGCATCATGAGCATGACACGCCTTATCAATAGCGTTTATTGGGTTTTAACCGGGTCGGGGTTGATTTTGATCATCGAGTCTGATATCGAGTCTGGTCTCGGGTCCACAATAATTATACCCTGGAAGGTGTTTTTCTCCGGGATATTTTGCCCATGGTGTTCACGGAAGTTTAGTTAGCTTGGCTGCAATATCACCTCGTTTTTTTTTAAAATCATCTGCAGATTTCATAGAAACAAATCTAAAATTTTTAGTACTACATTGTACACACTTGCCAGAAAGTATTGATCTGTTACTTTTAGTTGTAATCGTCGTCAAGTCGTTTGTGCCAGTACGCTTATTGCGTGTCACACAATATAGATCCATAATATATTTATAATAAAATGAATGTAATTGATTATTCAGTTACCTGACTGCGGGAACCTATTAAACAACATGCGATGTTGTCGAATTAAATTAAAATGATTATAATAGGACCATCTGAAAGTGGCAAGACGCAACTGCTACTTAATTTAATAACAAGATGGATGAAATGGGACAAGTTGTATTTAATTTCCGCGATTAAAGATGATCAGCGATGCTACGAAGTGTTAAAAGATTACAACGAAAAGGCAGCAGAAATCACCGGCGAGGGCATTATTGAATTTATAACCGATATCGATATCGAAGAAGCACCGAGCATTGATGATCTTGATGGAAGTATTAACAATTTAGTCGTATATGATGATGTGATGTTAGATAATCAAAAAAAATCCCGCTAGGATATTTTCGAGAGGAAGGCATAAAAACACTGACGTCATATATGTCACTCAACGATACACTCAAATACCAAAAGTGATCAGAGATAACTGCAATATTCTTGCTGTATTCAACGGAGTTGATACACATACGCTCCGAATTATTTGGCAAACTTGGAGCGGCGTTGATATGGATTATAATCTCTTTAGAAATTTCTTTAGTCACGCTCAGTCTATTCCACATGGATTTGTAACGATAAATTTGCATGATCCTATATCAAAATATCGTATCGGACTTGATAAAATATTCGGTTGAAATCGTAGCAACATTTATCGTTAAAGGATTGTTAAACCCTTAGCAGCAGCAGGGGGGGGGAAACAATTGTGGCTTTTTTTTTTGCCAAATGAGCCTCTATAAAGCCTTTACGAGGAAGTCTTAGTTTGCCAAATTGACGCTTTTTTTCGATTTTGGAGGAAGCCTTTGTTTGCCGAATCGATGCCTCTAAAAAGTTGTCCGATTCGCCCCTGCTGCTGCTGCTGCACATGTTTAGTCATCTCTCTCTCTCTCTCTCTCTCTCTCTCTCTCTCTCTCTCTCACACACACACACACACACACACACACGCATATATATATATATATATATATATATATATATATATATATATATATATATATATATATATATATATATATATAGATAGATAGATAGATAGATAGATATAGATAGATAGATAGATAGATAGATAGATAGATAGATAGATAGATAGATAGATAGATAGATAGATAGATAATTTTGCTGAGGACAGGAGTACATTTACTCACTTTCCAATAGTTTAATTTGAATTGGAACGTTATTGGATAGCTAAGTCGATCTTGATTCTTCCCGTGACTTTGAACTTTTTCATGAAAATGATAAGGTGCACCCCGAGATAGTTATAGTTTAAATTGATTGCATAATAACAGCTCCCAATTATACAAAGCCATCACTACCTCATCAAAATGCCTGGGTGAGGAGCAATTAGAATAATAATATAATCATTAACCATCAATATATGTATAAACCTGTGTCGCACCTGGCTAATGTGTCAGTTTGGATACTCAGTTGGCACCATCTTATCAACGTCTGATCAGCATCGAGTATAGAAAGGAACCATTGGCTATAACAGTCTTTTCAATTTAGATGCCTCAACGCATTAGTTTCTGAGTGATAGGGAATAATACAGATTGTCTTTGATAATAATTACATTAAAGACTGGGAAAAGTTCCAAACAGATTGAAAAAATAATCTGAAACGATGACAAGGAACCAAATACTAATATACGTTAAGCGTATTATATATCTTGATGATATTTTAATGATTTTTTCTTTCCTGTTGTCTTTTTTCATCTGCTATAACTCGTCACGAGTCTACGGACTGATTTTGAGTATTACCGCATTACCTCACCCATGTACTTAATCCTAAACATACGGCATACGAATCAGTATATATAAAGCATGTAGCGTTTTTGTTTGTTTTTTGAGTGATGGTTGTGGCTAAATAAGTCTCTTTTGAGACGAAATGTTAATTAGAAACAGTGTTTAAACTATCAGTGAAATGCAACGTTTAATGGGCATTTCTATAATATTCAACAATTGTTAGAAATCAATTTTATTGTTATAATAGTCTGCGTTGCCGAGAGCAGGTACTCATAGTTGTGTTACAAAAAAAATCATCTGGTTAATATAGTAAAATAGTATCACAAATAAATTAAAATTTTGCTATTATGAAGTAGTATCAAACGTACAACAGAATTTCTCTAATAAGCCAGAAAAATACTTAATATACAATGAGGTGCAGATAAATATAGTAATAATTCTGCCCGGAGAGGTCACATCCAACAATTAATCGTATGGATAAGTTATTGGATTCGATGTCGGAACATCACCCATTCTATCACTACAACCAGCAATAACATACTGTGCTTTATTGTAATTCTTAAGTCTGGCATGATATCGTCAAATATTGTCACCAGCGGACATGTACTTGGTTACACGGATTAGATCTAAATAGTTACTTGTACCACTGTTAAAAAAACGTCGCATTTGGATGTATTTATCTGATTCCGTAGCAATCAGACCTGGTCCTGCCATTTGACAATATTGTCTATATTAATGTGATGGTCGATATTATTCGTTTAATGTTAATTGATTTTGATGTTTATGGTTGAGTTAATGTGTTATCACATTTATCATTATTCTTTCAGACGTAAATACAATGACCTTACCAAACCTCTCATATAATGATCGACTACGTAACAGAATATGAGATTGATAAACTTCTAATGTAAAGTAACTAGCACTGACGTTAAGAGGCTATGTGGCTGACAAGCTTCTAAAATAAATTAATATAGTTTTGGACATTAACCGCTGAATCATAATGATCAAGCCCTATAATACAAGTAACTGATGATTTGTACTTTGAAATAATTAAAGTATTGCAATGTAGTTTGCAAATACCTTTAAATCTAATATGTTGATCCTTTGATGAAATTCAAATAATGTTTAGATTGGGATGCTTTCTCAAACCATGTGTAGTTATACCCGTTTAGTCTAACATACCTAATATGAGCATCAATTCAGATGTTATATCCCTTTTTATGAAAACCAGATTCGAACCACTGTATCACTGTCTTTTTACGTCCAGGTACATATTTGAAGACGCAATTAATCAAACTTGTATACTTACCTGACAGTTTTAAGTCTTACTACTACAAAAACGTACAAGTATTTAAAAGCGCAAACAATGAGGTGAGTAATAAATACAATAAGAAACGCCATTATAATGATGTACATTGTCGGGCAAAAGAACTCGTTTTATATGGCATACGAATACGTCTCGGTCTCAGATCCTCAAGGCGTTCATATCCCATCTTAAACTGGTTCATTCTGCAAGATCAGAATAAAAAATGTATGGAGTTTTGTTTATGTATCATCCTACATGCTTGATGTGTTACCGTCGTTAGAATCAAACTTACCGAATGTAACGTATCATGGGTTTGCAACAAAACAGGATGTATTTAAAAAAACTTTTTTAGAATATGATTAAGACTAGGATTAAATTTAATGTATTTTCATAAGTATACAGTTTCATCACTTCTGTAAAAGACAAAAAGTATTATTCCTAAAATTAGAAAACGTAGAAGACGTCTGAGATGGTCCCATGTTGTTATTGAACGTCTAAGAGAGTAAGATGTCACTCAGTTTCTGTTTCGTGTACATAATCCAAATCATTTATGAACTCGGGAAGCTAGACTCTCTATTTTTGGATACGTTTGTTTAGGGTGTGACATGAGAATAGAATGATACCTTAAAAGACCACCATGAACATGGTTTTAAAGAGATGTCATATACATTGAAAGTAATAAATCAGCTTGATTTACTTAACGAGTGTAATATTTGAAATCTGTCATTTTATTATTTGTTAATAAATATTTGAAAACATTTCAGTTGATGATATCTCAGAAGCCAAACGAATTTACTGTGCATGAATAGTGATCACTTATTCGAAGTAAGTATAAAGATGGATGCATGCTGAATATTAGTTATGCAACGTATAGTGAGTGGAAGGGTTGGAACTGATGATACTAAATACGATGGCTATTGTTTTGAATTTGACATCTAATCAGGTTGGGCCTTTATACAATATTTTGAGAATCGAAAAGGTTACAAGCTGCTTTCGTGCATCTGAATATTATGGGTATGCTTAAACATGTATAGAACATACATATATAAAACATACATATATAAAACATGCATGTATAAAACATACATATATAAAAAATACATATATAAAACATACATATATAAAACATACATATATAGAACATACATATATAAAACATACATATATAAAACATACATCTATAAAACATACATGTATAGAACATACATATATAAGACATACATGCATAGAACATACATATATAAAACATACATATATAGAACATACATATATAAAACATACATATATAAAAACATACATATATAAAACATACATATATAAAACATACATGTATAGAACATACATATATGAAACATACATATATAAAACATACATATATAGAACATACATATATAAAACATACCTATATAAAACATACATATATAAAACATACATGTATAGAACATACATATATATAACATACATATATATATAAAACATGCATATGTAAAACATACATATATAAATATACAGACTGGTTGATCAAAACTGGTCATCAATGCAGGTATACATGCTAGACAATATTAATATAAATGCATGATATATATATGTGTGAAATAACGTCAATTGGGAGTAGTTTTAAAAGACACGATTTAAATTAATTTATCCGTGTAGAACCCGTACGATGATTGTAGGACGGTTGGGCAGGTCGGCAGAGAAGTATATATAGTTAAATATTAGAGTAATATTACATACTATCTGGTGATCAGGATAATGATCACACCATATTTATAAAACAACAAATTTGCAAAACGTGAATATCAGTTTGTCAGCGAAGTTCACCTTCCAAAGCTCCTACCAGATCTATGATTCTGTATATTTTAGGTTAATATGAATTACGCGACGCACTATGTCTAAATCCCACATTATATTATTTTGTTATTATCACAAAGAAAACATATAAAGCCAGTTTCATCTCATAATAGTAACCAGAACCCATTTAATTCTGGTTGCCTTGTTACGGTATCTAAAACACCATCCATGACATAAATAGATTCTCATGTATTGACCAATAACCGACATTTTACACTGCCTGCAGGTTCCAGTACATCTTACAGTATTGTATTATATTGGTCAACGTCACATATGTTTTCTTGCAAATGAACATTTCTATGGTCTGTATAACGTAACACAGGGCCGGCGCTTCCGCTAGGCAAACTAGGCAAGGGGGAAGGGGGGCGCCAGAATAAAATTGCAAATTTGGTTTTATTTCATGATGAGCGAGTGGGGGAGGGCTTGAGTGGGAAGGGGGGCGCCAGATATCTGATCTCGCCAAAACGCTCCAAAATGCCTCGCACCGGTGCTGACGTAACGTATAACGGACTGGATTCTCTCAATTTGTATCAAAATATGTTGTTACGTGTTCCATGATAATTAAGAACGCGTCATGTTATCGTAATGGATTGCGAATTTCTCCAATTCTTTGCCAACGAGGAAAATGTTACAATATATAAATGTATGTGCTGGTAGTGACTCGAAATTCCTATGTTAATGATAAATGTGATTTCGCGACCGCAAGAGTTGAATGCAGCAGGATGGTACCTATTTCTGAGGATATGATTAAGCCTCAGACAAAGTTACCTAATTTAATCACCAAAATTTTAGTCCAGTTAAAAATTAACCTTAATTTGATTAAATTGTACTTAGGCGCTAGAAACTAAGGTAAAATATATTTCAAGGAATTTTCACTGAATCTAAAATCTTCTCTTTAAACTAATTTTTATTTATAGCTTGTATCCATTCTGCTAAATTGGCATTCAGTTTACGCTCTAACTACAATTATAATATTTTGCATGAAAATCAATAATTACAGCTTTTTGTTTCCCCATCATACCTAACATTTTACATTCCCAAGGCAACGTTATTTGAATTACAATTTATTGAGACACGAATTTGATATTTAATTTGGTTGAACGTATATACAAATTCATAAACATAAAATCATTATGTCAACAGATATTAAATGGTTAAAAGCTTCAAATCAATATTTTTCTCATTTTCTTGTCATGTGGTACATTTGTAAACTTCATCTTCCCTCACCGCCAATGATACAAATCTGAAGACATGAAGTATAAAACAAACTTGCTTTAACATTATAGTCGTAAAGGAAATGTTTAAAAATCCTTTAGAATCATCAGTGCTACTGTCAGCAGAGAAATATCTCTTGAATCAACATCCACGACGGTAATGGAAATAAATATGTGTAACTCCATGGCACTTTGCCAAAACGTGTTTCGTTCGCAATACGATCTGATTCTGTTAGCATAAATTGCATTCATGAACAATAACACCACAAGGTACAAGTCAATAAACTGTGTTAACATCAGGTGTTAAGACAGAAAATATTAACTTTTTGGAGCTAGTTCTCGGAACAACAAATGCGAAAATATAAAAAAAGAGTCGAACAATGAAAACATGGACTTTAATGTGCATTTACAGTGTTTGTAAATCAAACTGACTATTTCATAACATCTTCATACATACATATTTACAACTAAAGACTGACACGTTTAAATATTTTAAGATCGTTTTGTG
This sequence comes from Unio delphinus, assembly GCA_029339505.1. Lineage (NCBI taxonomy): Eukaryota > Metazoa > Mollusca > Bivalvia > Unionida > Unionidae > Unio > Unio delphinus. The sequence continues at coordinate 4,606,505 of JAQISU010000101.1, forward strand.
CAAATAATCTTAGGTAGAGAACACTTTGCATTTAGCACTCACGTATCCCCCAAATTGTTTACCGAGTTTCCCCATGCACACATAGGTCAAATGTCAAGAATCATTTTAACATTTGACTAACCAGAAGTCGGGATCTATTATTATTTTGTTTTAGATGATTACTATATATATATATATATATATATATATATATATATATATATATATATATATATATATATATATATATATATATATATATATATATATATATATATGTATGTATGTATGTAGATTTACCTCAACTAAAGGGATTTCATATCAACATAACATTCCTTGTGGACACTACAGTTATTTCATGTTTTCTGGAAATAAATTTAATATTCAGAAATTCAAATCGTGAGCTTACTAATATATAAAGCCGACACTTTTCTAACACAGACTCGTACCGACACTACTATAGTAAAACCTCAAAGATAAAATATCGTCTAATACAATCTCAGATCTGCAGATGCACGTTCATTCATTGCCTTTCTCAGAAATGTAGAAGCGAAAGATAATTTTCATTTCAGATTCAGAAAAATGGCCACAGTTGTGAAGTTGTCAATTGGGTACGTTTTGTAAATATTAGTTTTTTTTATGAAGTAACAAATTGCAAAACTGTCATGAATCTTCTTATTGCAACATTTATCTGAAAACTTTTAATTAGTTTCAGGAATTTACAGAATTACCCATGTTCTATGGTCAGTGTATTCGTTTCAAACTCAATATTCTGATGCACAAGGACATATATGCATCCACGTTCTATGAGCACCTACATTAATCTTAACTAAGCATATATGGTTGGCATCTTAATATGGCAAAGATACCTTGTAAACGCACATAAGTGATTTAACTAGGTTCAGACACAGCTGTATGCCATTTGGTTAGTCTGTGCTCTCATTTTTTCGATATGAATTTGATCAAACATTGACATAAGATATTATAATTTACCGATACGATATTAACCAAATGCAAAATTCAATATTTATGTTAAATGTCTCAATCGGTCACATAGAAGAAACGGTAGATACAAATATTTTGATAGAATTTATAATGATAACATTTTAAAAAAATTGTGTTAGGATAACATGAAACAGATAAATCTAGCTGACCTTGTTAAATGAAGAGTGGATAATGCAACATTTATTCATAACCTTTGTATTTAGCCCACACATCTTACAATGTATCCAACGGTGACAGGCCATTCAGTTTTGGTAATTGAGACAAAGTAAATAACGGTAAGGGGGAAATATACAATTGTTGATAGTAGAAACGGTAATATGTTTTATGTACATTGTATATATTATTTTCCTCACAAATATACCTGCATTGTATGTTCAGAACATTTTATGGTCGCTTTATCTACGTTTCCTTTACAGTCTAGAGGTAAGCATTACAACTGAAGAAACACATGTAAAGAAAAATACTGAAACTATTTTATTTTGAACTCTACCCGTAAATGCAAAAAACACTTTTACAAGATCTTCCGATCTAATACAATTATTAATGAATGTTGACAATAGTGCAAACTTGAAAGCACTGGTGATTGTAGCAGTCAATTTAATAAAAATAAAACAAAGATTGCTAGATGTTACAACACTGTCCTCAACGAAACTGATCAATTAGGTTCACTGTATAATTAGGTTCACTGATTAATTAGGTTCGTTAAGAACTATCTCACAACAAAATTTCAATAGTCGTGCCGTCAATCACATTTAAAAGTATTCCTATTTATTATAACAGTTAGAATAAACATGAACGACGTTGTCACTATCTCCACATAAATTTTATATTGCAGGGGTGGGTGGATTTAACTACGTCACACTAAGACAGAGAAGAGTTAACGTAACCACTGTTTAGTTCTGGAGACGAATATTATTGAATCCTTTAATGTGTTTCGTATATTCACAATATCTATTGGAGAAGTATTTCATTTTGAGCTTCAATCCCATAAATGTGTTGCATCATTTTCTGTAAATCGTTTTAATTGACAAATATGGGTATTGAAAGATTACATTGCGTTTGTTTTCGTAAGCTTAAATGATTCCCAAATTAAAATTTGAAAATGAGAGGTGTGACTATCATGACTTTCAATAAGATATTCGTTTTGTAACGTCTACGAATGCATTCTTTTTGTAACGTCTACCAATGCATTCTTTTTGTAACGTCAGCCAATGCATTCTTTTTGTAACATCTACGAATGCATTCGTTTTGTAACGTCTACGAATGCATTCTTTTTGTAACGTCTACCAATGCATTCTTTTTGTAACGTCTACGAATGCATTCGTTTTGTAACGTCTACGAATGCATTCTTTTTGTAACGTCTACTAATGCATTCTTTTTGTAACGTCTACAAATGCATTCTTTTTGTAACTTCTAATAGTGATTCTTTTGTAACGTCTACGAGTGCATTATTTTGTAACGTCTACTAATGCATTATTTTTGTAACGTCTACCAATGCATTCTTTTGTAACGTCTACTAGTGCATTCTTTTTGTAACCTCTACTAGTGATGTTTTGTAACGTCTTACAATGCATTCTTTTTGTAACTTTTAATAGTGATTCTTTTGTAACGTCTACTTGTGCATTATTTTTGTAACTTCTAGTAATGCATTTTTTTTGTAACTTCTACTAGTGATTTGTTTTGTAACGTTTACAAGTGATTTTGTTGTAACGTCTACTAGTGCATTCGTTTTGTAACGTTTACAAGTGCATTTTTTTTGTAACTTCTACTAATGCATTCTTTTTGTAACTTCTACTAATGCATTTTTTTGTAACTTCTACTAGTGATTTTTTTTGTAACGTCTACTAGTGATTTTGTTGTAACGTCTACTAGTGCATTCGTTTTGTAAGTCTACTAGTGCATTCGTTTTGTAACTTCGACTAATGCATTATTTTTGTATCGTCTGCTAGTGCATTCTTTATACAACGTCTATTATTGCATTACTTTTGTAACGTGTATTGGTGTATTATTTTTGTAAGATCGATTAGTGCATTCATTTTGTAACGTCTATTATTGCATTATTTTTGTAACGTCTATTGGTGCATTATTTTTGTAAGATTGATTTGTGCATTCATTTTGTAACGTCTATTAGTGCATTCATTTTTTAACGTCTATTAATGCATTCTTTTTGTAACGTTTACTAGAGCACTCGTTTTGTAACGTTTACTAGTGCATTTTTTGTTGTTGTAACGTCTAACAGTACATACCGTGTTGGCACATTCAAACTAAGTAAAAGCAGACACAAGTCTTATATCTGTGGCAAGCACATGTTTGTGGTGAAAATATTTTGAATGATTAAAATCATTTTTTCGGGGGGAGGAGAAAAGGATACGGCAGTTGCAATAATTCAGCTAGACATTAACCACATTCATGTCTAAACCCATTGTATATTTTTTTAACGATGGTAATGATGTTCCTAGTAAATGACTCCATGGATTAAAATAATATGGTTCTGTGCCAATTCCTTGATTGCTTTCACCAAAATTCACTCTTTTGATATGATTTTCATTCCAGGCCAAGCATATAAGTCGTACTAGTCAATTTATTACAAATCGTGCCACGGAGATGGAACAGGTACTTGTTGTTAAAGTCTGTACCAGAACAAATTAGAATCGGATTTCCACACAATCGCTGTGAGAAATTTGTTTCAATATCTAGTAAACTTGTTTATGTATATATTATGGCCAGGTAATATTATAAGTCAAGGTCAACTGAATTTAACCAATTTAGTTAATCATTTTTTCACTAAATGTAATTTCATCAGTTACATAGTAAATGCAAATCCTGGGCGATTATATATATATATATATATATATATATATATATATATATATATATATATATATATATATATATATATATATATATATATATATAAACACAAAGTTATAAAATACATACATTAAAATAAAATGTTATTTAAATTGCTGTTATAAAGCAATTTGATATACCAATTACGATACTATTGTTATATCAAAGTGTTATCCGCCAATAGCTCTATAAGCATTCTAACGAACGATTACAGTTGATTCTACATCAAGTCAATGATGAATTTTCTTACATTAATCAATTGTGACGTATGAGATGAACGATAAAAAGAAAAAATATTGGTCTTTTTGTAAACAAATTTAATATGCTATATATTTGCATCACAATTCTTTCTAATTCGTTGAAAAGGGCAAACGTATGTATTTGTATGTGATATAAATATAATATAGTTACGGTATGTACGCTGTATCATTGACATACCACTCGTTATATAAATGTTTCATAAAAAATGAAACTCGGGCAACTCTTGGTTCCTTTCAATGAAAACCGTTATACATCTTGTAATGTGGTATATCATTGATACAGCGTACATATATATATATATATATATATATATATATATATATATATATATATATATATATATACACACACACAGACAAGATTAAGTAAAATGAAGAAACAGTTTATTTCCACCTATTTGTAAGTGAAAATCTAATGGACACATTATTGTCAATCAAATCCTATTGACCAATCACAAGTCCATGGCATCTAATGTTCCGAATGAGTTCCAATTGTATTGAATGTTATGATATACAATAGTCTTGATTGTCCTTATATGCAAGTAATTGTTTATGTCCGGACACACCAACGGTCCTGCTATTCGTGATGTACCACAATGGTTTAATTCAGGTCCTGCTATTCGTGATGTACCACAATGGTTTAATTCATGTCCTGCTATTCGTGATGTACCACATGGTTTAATTCAGAATACGTTCTAACTCCTTCCTGAAGAATGCGCTAATCCGAACATTAAATAAAACAAGTGATGAAAATAACAATCTGAGCACAATTATAACCTCCGATAACTATTTGGTTCCATAGACTGATCTTAAGATATAATCATTTATTTATTTACGAAGTTTCCTATAAATATGCATCTCGACTTGACCAAGGGTGCATTATAATGTTTTAGAAGCAAAATCATTCTAATGGAAAGTTTCACTAACTTGTAGAAACGGTTAGGACTTCAACTCGAAATCAAAATCATGCGAAAATCCAGATATGAAAAAGTCCATCTATGACATCCACATAACGGATTGGGGTCACTCATTTTTGTTGTATAGTTTGTATGTCTGATTTAACCTTGTCCAAAATCATCTTGTTTCATACTTGACATGAATTATTTAGCTTTGTTCATTCTGCAAGCAAATAATATATCGTTTTAATATTATCTAAATATGTGGGTTTACTATCAGTATCAGTATTATCAGAAGTAAGTATGTTCATTTTGGGTTTTCGTCTAGGTTATTTGCCTTCCCCTAAAATGTATATGGTGTACATGACATTCTGATGCTTTATATATTAGAACTTTAGTAAGAGACCTTGTTATGCCAACTAAACCTTAAGAACGTTCTAGAAAGTTTTTTTTTTAAATTACGTAATTTGTTTTGCATAGAAAAGGTTAATTGTGACCTGAGTTCATGTAGAGGTAGATATAATCTTGACACTAGAACGATTATTCATTCGTAAATAAGATACATTGGATATTATTGTTGTGTTGGTTGAGATGTTCAGCTTGGGTAGAATTTATTCCTTTGAACTGTTCAATTGAAGTAAAATATCTACGTAAATAAAGAGTGTTCACTAAAAATAATAGTTTTGGACAGAGACGTTCCATGGGATTTATATTAAATTGAAAGCCGGAATAATAGTAATGTGTTTCAACAAGATTCTGTTGGTAAAATAAAATAGTACATGCCACTACAGGCACATCAACACCTTCATCCTACGACATAATTCGGAATTCTGCGAAGGTTTGTCAGACCTCTGAATTATTAGAAACTGTTTCTGTAATATTAGATTATTTGGGGATTCAATTCGCACTAACATAAGTACTGGTTTTACTTTCCAAATGTGGATCATAGGGAAACAAAACATTTGTTGAATTTCCCAAAGCTTCTTGATTAAACCCTGTTTATGTTTTTAGTTTAATTTAAGATACTCGTAACATGTTCTATAAATGAAGTATATATATATATATATATATATATATATATATATATATATATATATATATATATATATAGATAGATAGATAGATAGATAGATAGATAGATAGATAGATAGATAGATAGATAGATAGATATATCACCCGGCGAGTCCGGGGTTGTAAAATGGACCCGATGTGTCCTCACTACGTGTTGTAAGAGGAAACTAAGTTGAAGCAACCTATTTTATGTTGGTTGCATCCAGTGTTGGGGAGAACAAATTAACACAATACACGTACAATGAGATGCTTGGATCAAATGACGACACAACACAATGTGATAAAGATGTAATTTATGATATTTGTAAATCAGTGTCTATATCTTGGTCGCGTCCAATAAATGTCATTAAACGAAGATAGACACGTGCTGCATTTTAATTCAAAATTTAACAATATATCTTCAGACGGCTCTTGATGTGCGTTTATTCGAAACTTCACTAACTCCAAGTTTGTCAAATATCACATGACTTTCTTTTTGCGACTTTACTCGTTCATCATTTGAAGCGCTATAAATATATGTCAAGGTGTGGAAACACCTGGCTGTAATGTTATTTGTCATTACAAAAATAAACCATTAATATGACTTGGAACACTATCTTCTGTTACTGTCAACCATGACAAAATTGAGATAACGCCTTGATCCATACAATATATGAATTTTGGTTGTCCAGTAATATATGGACTTCATTCCGGCATCCACAACGAGAGTTTTCTTAGTATTAGTTTACCAGAATCAATAGCACCATTACGCCAGGTAGCATACATGTTCTCTGCCTTTCGAACAAGTACAACTGTATGTTTAGCTCCAAAAACAACTTTTCATGCATTTCTAAAACTTGAAATGTGTGTGACAACGGAATTACGCTTGAAAATTGTTTACAATCATTGTCACAAAATTAGAAAGAAAAAAACTTTTGTTTTGCCTAAGACATATTTTATTATTTGTGTTGTGCGTCCGTGCGGCGCTGTCTGGGATTAACAGGTGGGTATTTTATTTAGACGAGCGACGAAACAAACATATGTCTCGCGCCGCAGTAAACTACTTGCGGCTGCAAACATCATTATCACGATATGCACGGGTATTTTACCGTGAATATTACTCACTGTCCTTTGAATTAAGCAAGATTAAGGTATAATCGACACAGTAATCAATTGGATCTAGCGAAGAGAGCACGTTTTTTATGTGGTATTTCTAAAATCCATAGGGGTGAGTGCTAACTTTATTTAATTTGATATGTGAAGTTAATTGAGTATGTATTGTAATATCGTGTAATGATTCATGTATTACAACGCATATTTGAAACGTTGTGAATTGTGAAGTTCAAGGATTTTTTTATAGAGTTTAATGTATTAGTATTTTCCAGAAATCATTATTATTACCAGTTTGGTTTCATTGTAGCTTACGAGGTGGTTACAAGGTACTTACAAGCTAACAAGCTTACAAGGTTACAAGATTACAAGACTACAAGATTACAAGGTTACAAGATTGCGAGGTGGTTACAAGGTGGTTACGACGTTACGTGGTTACGAGGTGAAGTAACGAGCTATCTAGATGTCTATATGTATGTACGTATGTCTGTACATGTGGTGAAGCCACGACTGTAGACGTAGCTAATACAAGAGTGCTGTATGCTGTCTGTATGTATACGTATGACTGACTGTACATGTAGTGAATCCATTAATGGGTGAGCGGCCGATACAAAAGAACGGGTCAACCCGAGGAACGTGGTGAAACTGCGGTTTATCGGTGGATGAATCGTGCTACTTACTGTACAAGAGTCAAGAAGCATATGTTTATTCCAACTGTTGTTTAAATTGGTATGTGTGTATTTACATAGATTATTTTGAATCTTAGATGAATTCCAGGAGATTTGTGAATCTTAATGACAGTGCAAAACATTTTTAACGTATTTGAAAACTTGAGATAGTTTGAATCCCAAGCCATGTCTATACGTGAAACCATAAGATTATTTTAGTTATTTAAAATTGATGTTTTCATAAGCTGTATATCAGAGAGATATATATTAATGGTTTATTATCAATGTTTGATAGTATAGAGTGATTGAATCAAGTGTATATTGAGCGTGGGTGAGAATCATTGTATTTTTACATCATACATTTTTATTTACTTTTTAAGTTAATACATATTCATCTTTCACGCATTGTGTTTGAATTATTCATTTAATCCAATACCCGCTCGGTAACAATTCTACTGTACACTGTTCAATTTGTAACATATCCTAAACTGTAATTTGCATTGTGTTTCTGAGGTACCTGCAGTATCTCGTACGTTACCTATATTTAAGTTTATATATTCAGGAAAGTCCAAAGTATCTTTAGCAAACATTATTGATGGACCAGCTCATCTTGTATAATCATCAGAATATCTTGCTAAACCTATTATTGTTGTACCAATACATGTATCAACGTCCCTTTGACGCAATCGTATTTGTAACACTGTTAAGTAAGACCATAATTCAGATATTAATCTAACTGATTAAGTCAGCGAAATTATATTCAGTAACGTCTGACTTTAAATTTGTCTCCTTCTACCTAAATAAACCCTTGAAGTATATATATATATATATATATATATATATATATATATATATATATATATATATATATATATATATATATATATATATATATATATACATCAAATAAGATGATTATACATCAAGGACACAGTATACCTGTAATGGTATAACAAATTCACGATTGCCAATATATCAAGTGACCTACGGCGACTGTCATGGTAACGGTATTCAGCGGGTGTTTGAAAGAATCGCTCCCAAAGTAGCTCCATTGCAAAACAGTTATCAAAAGCTATTAGTGTGTTTGATGAAAAAGATCCTGGTGCTATTGTTAATATTGCTGGTAAGGCTTTCACTGCAATTAAAGATATTATAAATGGTGTTAGTGGTACTTACAACTTAGGATTTGCAATACGTGTATCAATATTGCTAGGAGAAAGTACAAGATTTTTATGTGCAATTCTACAGTCTAATATATTTGGATTTTGCAGAAACGTTAGAAAGATAATCTTTGGAGCTAAATATACGGTAGAGCTTGTAAGAAAAGGTGATGATAATGATGCAATCTGAGAAAGTGCTGGTGTTACTGATGCTGGTAAAGTAACGTTGTCAAAACGCTCATTTTGGATGCCAGAAATGACTCTATCAATCATCGAAGAAGATAAAGTATTACCATTATTGGTACAGGTGGTAAATCATTACTATCATGGCTATGAACAAAAACAGAGTAATATTAAAGGTATATTTACATAGCATATAGCATAACAACAAGGTGTTTCTGCGCAATGACATCTATTTATTGCGTTTTTAATTATGAATCGATTAAACTCGCAAACATATACCCATATGATATTTGACAAACGCAAAGTTACGGAGGTCTCACTAAGAAAAAACGGCCAACAAGAGTCAGCTGAGGATATATCATTAAATTATACCACAAACCACGTTAAACGAGCTTATCAACGTTTGATGACATTTATTTGGTGTCATCAGAATGTAGATACAATTCCGCAAATATCACAACTAGATTTTACAAAAATGTATCCTATTTATTAGTTTTTCGCTGAAGCATCTTGATTTAACCAGACAAACTATTGTTGATATACACTTCGGAGCTCGCGTAGGTGAAGTAGCAGCTGATAGTTACAGAGCAATCATTGTTATCCTTAGTGACAAAAAGGGGTTGATGAATGCATGAGAGTCATTGATGCACCACTATAAATATTTTAACACAATTAAATCACTCGTAATATTATAAATGTCATATGATCATGTAAATTTTACTCCGACTCTGTGTCAGATTGAGAAACTACAAACCGTGTCAGTGGAAAAATCCGGAACAACAATAACTAAATAATATTCTCATTTGTCTCAAAATTGCAATACAATGTATGCACTTTTAGTCCACAGGAAGAACGAAATAAATATCATACACCTTATTTGTTTCTCAGTGGGCCTTATTTTCCAGTTTATCAAGATAAATTGTTTACAGTATTTCCTGCTCAGATACAGTCGCAATAGTACGTGGTCAGCATGGTTGTAAAATAAATGTTTCCTGTAATACAGGCTTTCACTAATATCCTTTCTCAAAACTAGATCTGCTTTGTAAGTGTTCTTGTAATTAAAAATTAGTTCAAATCCTTTCTTCTTCTAGATTGTACATATCGTTTTTATTTCAGAAAATGGTTTTTAATTCCGGGCGACGATGTAGAAGGTTACACAAAGAATTCTGTTTTCCTTCATTTCCTTCTCATATAGCTCTGGAATTGTAATTCGAGGTTCATCACCGCTTAGAAAGGAGAAACCATGAAACCTAACACAAAACGGCAGTTAGGCCTGATGGACGAGTAATCAATATAAATTAAATACATGAAATTTCAATGACAATATAGAACTTTCTCCTTATCTGATTGGTTTTATGTGGATTATAAAACATGAATCCCAGTGTGCCCAGCTTGGGATTCCCCTATCGACCAATCTCAGTGTTAATAACAACTTTACCGAATCTACTCTTGTTGCTAAAGACAGGACCAACTTTTCTGTCTGGATTATAACCAGGGTGACCTCAATAAAATATGAGACATTTTTTAAACAGATATAATTAATAAATGCAAATGATATTGCTTACCATTATTATATTTGTACACTTTGTATCATTGTATTCAACACTTGACAATATTACATTTTGAACGGGTTAATATCAGACGTGAGGGGTTACACTTCAATCCTATACCTACAGGTTTATTTAAACTTTTCAAAATCAGATATGAGTAGGTAGTAATCGTTAACTCCAGATTTGCAGTATTATCCTAACAGACAATAGGAAATTATTTCATATGAAATCCTACAAATATAACAATCTGGATCGCATGCAATCATTTCAACCAATGACCTAATAACAGTAATAGTAAATTCATAACTTGCATAGTAATTCTAGCATCAACACATTTCACTGAAATTTATTAAGAAATCGCAAAGCACCTTTAACATCAACACATTTCCATGAAATTGAATACACGATACATAATGTTGAACCTAGTCATATCAAACGCATTTCATAAATCAATATAAAAAATAGAATCTTACGTAAAATTAAAATCGAGTAACTTAGAAATCGTGCGTCCTAGCACTAAACCCTGTCTTTCTTCACAAGACAGACACCTGGTCCCTTTTCTAGATTAACGACGAAGCACTATTCTTCTTTAGGTGTCCCCGGAACCAAACGTGTGTCTCTCAGAACTTTTCAGACTAAAGAATTTCGAACAAGGTTGTAACATTAAATTCACACTACTTCCAAAGTGTAAGCCTTAATTTCATTCTGACCAATCGTAAGCAGTCGTTCCGAAACACGTCTTATGATAAACAATTATTTCATCAGTCAGAATCTCTGCATAACGTTATATAACTCTTCACTTTGAAGAATGAACTTTTGACATGGGGTGCTATCAAGCAGTTATACATCGGTAGTTCCTGTTTACTTTCACAAGACAGTGCTAGGATATCCCGGTAACATTCATTAAGTCGGAACGCTGGCCCCTTTAAAGTTTTAAGATTGACATGGTGAAAGATGAAGTAAAAAGGTCAAAGTGACCATTCACAAAGACTTTTTCGGTTTAAATGAGATAAAATCTTGATATTAAATGAAACCAACTTTAAAGTTCAATGATTATTCCAATTTCGACACTTCATACCCACTATCCAACTGGTTGTTTTGTTTACGTGACCGTTGTTTATTTATATATTCTCAAAGAACCACACTATAACAACCAACGGGCTGTTTTGAGTGATCATCACCTAGTTATATAATAAAGCGAGCCAACAAGGGACCACCAAAAACAAATATATTCGTATCCAAATCACCAACCTACTATACAACACATTGCTTGAGAGTGACCAATTATTACCTCCTTATAATCCAACAGCAACGCTATACCATCAACACCCTGTTTTAAGTGACCCAATGATTTACTATCCAGCAGCTTCATTGTAATCTCCAAACTTCGTCAGAATTGTCAGCAACCATTAGTATTGTACTCAAATCCTGAACTTTACTAAAACACAACTTTGGAGTGACCAATACCTAATAAGTTGTTATCGAAGACCCATACCGTATTGCCAAAACCAACATTTTTCCAGACCTTAAATGTCTTAAAATTTAAACAATGTTTCTTTTAATGTGTATATTAATTTTGCAAATGTCGCTTTTCAATATTAACTTCGCATTTATGTACTTTAGTATTAAAGTTTAAATTCTTATCTTTAGTGAAATCTATAACACCAAATTTAAATATCAAAACGTAACTTTAATAAAGCAAAATTAGAAAAGAAAATAAAAATGAAAACTTAAATTTAAAATAAGAAACCATTATTTAAAGATATAGATGATGATTGGCCCACTAAACACTGTTTTGTAGACTACTGAATATTTATCACTCAAAGTATATGCATTCCCAATGTTGGTATTAGATAGCAGATTACTGGATATGGTCTTTCCTATTGCTTTTTAGATAGCAGGTGTTTGAAGAGTATATATCTTCCTAATGATGTGTTGATTGCATATTGTGAGTGTTGGATAGTAGATATATGGATACTGTTCACTCCTATGATGTTCTGTTGGTGCCGTTTGTGCACGTGACAGTTGATTTCTAGATGTTGTTCAATTAAAAAACGTGTTCATGCTATAATTTGCGGTCCAGAATAGTATACCACTGGGATTTGGTCATTCCAAGGACATATTCGGTGTATAAGGCAGGCGTTGTATAAGACATCACTGCGTATTGGTCAATTAAACTTTGTCTTGACAGTGTCGTGTCGATAGTGGATAACTGGATATTGGTATTGACGGGGTGGGATTTTTTGGTGCTTGATATCAGATCACCGGTTCTTTCTTGTAGTAAACAAAATGCAACTGTACGGGATTGCAAATTGAAAGATGGGAAACACAAAAATGAATCGATAACTATTTATAATTTCGAGCTGCTATCCTTTAACAAATGAATTAATTATATAGTTACAAAAGTAATAATTTAATGAACAATTAGCCACATTAAAATTGTCAGGTTACCTAAATTGATTACGTTATTTATACTACGCGGTAAGTAAACAGTTAATTAGACAGACTGTGAAAACATTACAAGTATTGCGTGTTCTTGGACACAAAAAAATATATTTTAATATTAATATTAATACGAATAAAATCAATAAAACAAGGAACTAATATTGCCTTTAACAAGACAATTTTAAGTAAATAAGTGTATTTAGTTATCTTTACGTCCCCACCTGTAAGGGGAGACACTGGAACATCAGTGTAAGTATCCTGGTTCTAGAATTTACCTCCCCTTATCCTCGGCTCGACAGTAAATTATGGTAGGCATCTGTAATATGTGCGTAACGCTGGAGTTGCGAATTTTTAACCATACACCTCTCTGGATAGAAAAAGAAATTAAAGTTTGCTCTGTCAGAAAATAATGGTACGTTAGACACTCTAGTTAGTATAAGAGGAAGAAAGTGACACTTTAGTTTGCACGATAAGGCGAGATATTAGTTGGCACTGTAGAACGAAAATGACATTTTAATTTGAACCGTAGGAAGAAAATGACACTTTACTTTGAAACTTTAGTTGGCAATGTGGAAAGAAACTGCACTGTATCAAGAAAAGTGATAAACAGTTTGTCACCTTTGTTGGGAATTTAGAACTCAAGTGACACTTTAATTTTGAATGGATCAAAGACAGTGACACTTTGGTTGACGCTGTTGGAACAAGTGGCACCTAAATATGACACATTCGTTTGAATCATTGGCTGGCACTCTGTTAAGAAAGATACACTTAAGTTTAACATTTTTTTTTTGCCCTTTAGGAAGAAAGTAACCGTTTAGTTTTGCACTGTTATATCTGCAAGGTTTAGTAACTTGCAGGGTTTGTATGCTTTAAAATCGATGAGGTTTGTAATACAAATGCCATTTTTAGGCAGGTGTGGCCAAACCAAGTATATGTAGAAAGTAGATTTAAACTCTTTATTCTAAGTAGAAAAAACAAGGACCGGCTAAATATGCTTTGTATAATTGTGTCATGTAAATTATATTAGATCGACGCTTGTAATAATATATTTACTTACGATGCTACCGATAGTATGAGACTTCAATGAAATGGGTTATGTTGAAGGATTGATGCAAATGTACGCATTGGACTACTGGCATGTTATGTTTTCCAATAGACCAGGTACATACAACAATAGTTATATACAAATGTTGGCCATAACACGTTTAGTAGTTTAAATTTAGTTTCGAATCAAACAAATGATACTGTATGTGTTAACCAAATGTGGTGAAACGGATTGAAGGACAAGGTTCGTCCTGGTCGTATAACAAGTGAGAATTCAACATATATAATTATTCAGGCTACGGTGGATATTTCTAAGCTATAGGTATATTGTCTCGTTCTTATTTATTAAAGTCCGTCACGAATTGTAATGCCGATCGATTGACAAACACGACGATCTATACAATGGTATACAGCAGCAAGTACAGCAAGTCGGACGCTTGCAGATATATGATTGTGACGGTGCCGTAAAAAGGAAGGAGACAAATGTATGGTTCTGAGGAAAGAGAATCATGTTTCCTATTAGCATGCTTAGTGTAATTTCAGACTGATATTAAATTCCACCTGGATATAATTTATGGAAGCAATTATCTGTCGTATCCTTCAATTTTGAGATGGTTTCATGGTTTTTAAGATTGTAACGAATCTTCTTAATTTTTCCAACTTTATGGAAGGTGCATATTGGTTCATGACAGTTGTGAACGAGATTAATTGATTAAGATGTTCGATTTATAGTTGAATATATTTGTATTAACTGCTTGCTAGATATGAAAGGGTGACCAAGGCCAATTAAAAGAGATTAAAACAAGTGAAGCAACGCGTGTTTACTTTTTGATTTGCTAAATGGGCCAGAGACCACCTATTGCTAAACGTTATCAGCCTGTCAATAACGCATTATTGTTGACGAAAAATATCCGATCGTCCTCAGCCTGTCAATAACGCATTATTGTTGACGAAAAATATCCGATCGTCCTCAGCCTGTCAATAACGCATTATTGTTGACGAAAAGTATCCGATCGTCCAGGTACCTGTTCCATACTCGGTAATAATCACTTGTCACTGGAAATGTTTGCGCCTCCATAGTGTTCCCAAATGTTCATGGTTTTATGAGACCCACCTGTCCGATTTCCGGTACCTGAGGTATCCGTCGATTCTATGACTGCGCAAAGATATAATGCACATTTGAGTATTAAATTGCAACAACATGTATTTACCAAAATTGTGACTCAGTGGCGAGTTTCGAACCTTTTCTTTGACATGTGTCCACACAAACAGACGCGTGTGTGTGTTTGCATGAATCAAGACCATGACTCATTCCACATTTTAAGTAGTAGTCAGCAAGTATAACTTTTTTAAGTTAATCAGAAACACAAGAGTCGTTATAAATCATAACTTGAAATGCTAAGGAGTATTTACATTTTTTTATGATGCATTTCCTCCTCATACAAATAATTTTGCATTATACACGTGCTGATCTTTGTTTTAATATTGTATTCGTTTTTAGAATCCATTTTCTTTATTCCAGGTAACCGTAGTATCGTGGTTTATGAATTTCAAGTAATGTTTCATGAATCCAATCCTGACATATTTCTTAATGAAATTCTTAAAACTAATCATAATTATACAACTTAGGAAACGTGATTGGTTTATCGTTTAAGTGGTAGTGAACATCCATTTAATCAGTATAGCCAACAATGGTTACATGGCTGTTAGAAACCAAACAAAGAAGAGACCAACATCTTACATGTCTCCCCTGCCCTGCCTATCTGAAATTGTATGCCAAATTTGGCAACGTTCGTCACGCACGTGCAGTCAATATATATTATTTCTACCACATCTTGTTGCCTTTCATCATTCTGGTTTCCAATAATCGCTCGGTGAATACTTCAACCTAATAGACTCCATTCTTACGATACAAAGCCAAATACACGAAATTTAAAAAGAAAAATAGATCAACAGAGTAGAGCAAATATGACTTTGCGTCAATTTGATTTATAATACAATAGTGAATGAGACGTCCGTTCGCTACCAAACCTATGCCAGGATGCAAGTCAATTATGGTAAAATAAACTAGATGTTACAATGTATGAGATTTTTTTAAATTTTGGAATACGGTAAGTAGTCCCATTTATGGACTAAACTTACCTGGGAAACGTTTCCAAATTCCTTCGGATCTTGGGGGAAGAGGGCAGTAGAAAGAATCGAAACAGTTGAAGAGTTTAAGTACTTGCTGGAGTTGGAGAAATAAATCACACTTGATCAGAAGGTTAGCACCATGAAAGAGACCACGAATGATCACCACGAATTTAACATTGTATTCCGTGATGGAGGCAAGCCATTGAAATATGTCATCAAAACAGCTGGTGTTTCTTTACTGCACATAATTTATGTACATCACAATCTGTCTTAAAAATGGTAAGCAGCAGACAAATAATAAAACAACTTCCATATGCATTACAGCAAACATTCATTTGG
Organism: Unio delphinus; assembly: GCA_029339505.1. Taxonomy (NCBI): domain Eukaryota; kingdom Metazoa; phylum Mollusca; class Bivalvia; order Unionida; family Unionidae; genus Unio; species Unio delphinus. Next base: position 4,623,177 of record JAQISU010000101.1, read on the forward strand.
TCATTAGCCACGGCAGAATAAACATTGAAATTCATTGGGTACGTGTTAGATTTAGTACAAAACGATTTGGTGATTTAAAATGTCAACACGCCTCATACTGTCCAAACGGTGAATATTTACTAAACGTCCATTATAAGTCTGCCTAGTGCAGTTTAGCTCATGGATATCCCTTTCTCGCGCAGCTTAATGTCATTACCGTCACCAAGTGTTACAATTGATGGAGCAGCAACGTTTTTTGTTACCCGTAAACATTAAACTTTATGGTCTCTATCGATAGTTCAGCCGTTGATAATGTTAATTGCGCGTGTGTAAATGTCTATGTTAATTTCTACAAATAAGGAGTACGCGTTCTTAAGATAGTATCACCCATATCTTATCTGGACGATTGGCTTAACATTTGTTCAAGTAAAGATCGTTTTATTCTACAACAGAGGTGGGGTGTTAAAATGTTCAACTGAATCTGCCGTTTTATACATCTTTGGTTTGATCACATCTGTGCCTTGGAAACAGTGACCTAGTTCAGCAAATATTACGAATCAGATCTATTGGTTTTGACACTTGTTTTCATCAACAAAGGTTACCCAAAAAAAACAGAGCTAAACCGACAAATTATAGAAGTTAACAAATGTTCCAGTCAATGCCCACAAACACACTACATGTTTTCTGTCCGTCACTTTCATGTTTGTACACGCATGACGGACTCCATCCATTGTAGTATTTGCTCTCATTAAGAAAATATAACCTCTAAAACAGATTAGATTCCTTCATTCATGAAATATTGTTTTAATGCCCACTTTGTTTTTGTTTTGGCTCATTCAGTTTAAAAGTATGAGATCTTATAGTATCAACGCTGGTTTTTGTATTAGACTGCATATCAATCCGCCATCGCACCCATGTAGTAACATTAGGTCTCGATTACGTACATTGTTTTTAATATGAAGTGCTAACATGTGAACGTTATTAGTGCAGTTACTAAGGTCTTCAATAGCTGTTGTGACTGCATCATCTAATATTCTCCATTGAGATTAGGCTTTAAAACGAAGAAAGAACACAAAATAAATGTTAGTCTTACTCATTAGCCAATAGACATAATAGTATAAATTAGGCATTCGTCATCTACCCAAAATAGTTAACGTCCAGTGGAACATTTTGAGTAGACTCTTTAAACATTGGACAATTCAGTTTTGCCAGTTGGTTTATTCCCTTCAGAAAACTGGATATGAATGGTTCCTACCTCCTCTCCAAAATGTGTTATACTTCCATTGATACCTACAGTTTACCATTTCGGATTCCAATATTCTTAGTAGTATTTGTACTAGTAGTTGTAAAACCGTTTTGGTGATATCATTGTGACGTCTATGTTGCCGTATGTATGTCTTTCCATCCGTCTCTTGGTCCAGTGGAAGGAATTTCAAGACACTTGTTATTTATCTTTCGGATGTTTAAATTTATCTAGAACGTCTGTTTGTCTGACCCCTTTATTATGGAGATGAATGTTGATTGCCAGTGATATTAGAAAAATGGCATGTACGGTGACAAAATGGCATTTACGGTGACAAAATGGCATTTACGGTGACAGTTTTACTTAGTATTTGGCGAAACGTTTCTACATAATTAGTTTAGGAAGATACAAATATTGTGCAATATACTTTGGATTCGGACTAGGTGAATGTCTAGGAAATGACGGAGATGGAGGGGTGCGAGGAACGTGTTTAAACAGTAGCTAATGATTTATTACGAGGAGCAATTGAATGAATTTTCCATGGCAATTAGTGCAAGGATGTATAAATGGTATGGCAATAAACATTTGACTATTCACCTGGTGCTCTGGTTGAGTCTTGAGTTTGTTTATTAAGCTTGTTGACATGATAATTAATGAATTACTCACACTTTAACATCTGTTGTGGAGTCAGTCTCTCAGATGTATTTAGTGATAATATGAGAGGATTTGTTTATTTAATTTATTCATTTGAATTACAAAGTGCTCAATTTTCCCATTAAACTACTGTTGTTGTTTTTTGTGAATTCATTTAAAGGCATTGTGGGATATATATGTGTCATACATAAAGACTATTAACACATAAAAACTATTACAAACTATTGGTAAAACACTATATTCACGATTGGAATTCATTCAGAACACAATCGGGATTCATTCGGAATGCTCCGTATTGTTGGACTTGTGATAGACCTTTTAGGACTACTTGATATTTAATTCTCAATAGTGTATACTCTTTTTAAATGTTCGCTTGATAGTTTTGAATAATATTATTTATTGAAGTGAACTAATCGTGTTGGTTTTCGCTCTTTCTTGTCACCTAGCTTAAGACCGTAGAGTCAACACAACATAAAACTACTGCACATGTAACATCGCCTGATGGACATATAGTAAACGAAAATGTTCTCTTTAGATGACTTTTCTGTTTGTTTGCAACGATAATAAGCCATGTTAGTCGCACCCCAGTGCTGATCTGATAGTATTATTGGAGCCTGCACACCTGTGGTGCTAGTCTGCGTGCTAACGTCTGAGTTAGCGAATCACGTCTGTCCTAGGTTATTCCAACTATGTACAGAAGAGTGTATCGGGTCTATTCTATATTACAAGACCTGGATGAACGTTAGATGGGTCTATTCTGTATCACAGTACCCGAATGTATGTTAGGAGAGATTATTTGATATTTGTGGACCATTTAACTCTTAATGGTATATTTGTTTAAAGTGTCAAAGTTTAGATATGTTATCCTAATCCGTGTAGATCATTGCAAAGGTAAATAAGCTATATAAGTAAGCCTTCATATGCTGAGTTGAAAAGTCAACGTTAAACCATTTTAAAAGTACCTTAAATCACGCAAAAAGAAAACTGTTAGATTTAATGTGATGAAAAGGTAATGCATGCTTAATGTTCATGTCAGAGAAGAGTGCATTCCTGTTGGAAGCGATCAAACTGAATAGATAATTCTAAAACTAAATTTAAGGGACCACTTAAATATAATTTTATACATTAAAAATGATGTTGTTTTTTTAATTTTAAAGTCCCTGACAGACAAACCTGGTCATTATTAGTTGAACACATGCTTACAGTTAAGATTTAAGTTTTCAATTATCACGTCGTTACTTCATAAAATATTAATATGATAAATTGATTAAATTAATTTGGTCTAAGAAGCGTTGATATTCAGTCTGAGTTGTGTAGGGTTTATGGCTCTGCTTTTTAAAATCACTGGAACACTTATAACTACATTGACTATTTGCTGACCAGAAAGTTAGGTTTTCTGTATAAACAATCTGCAAGTATTGGTCCAGGTTAATCTTTCTATTTTGAGAAGTGGCTCAGGTTTTTTCTCATAAGCCTTTGATGAAAAATAAATTCGACCTCGGTGTTCGAAAAACTTTTATTAAACACAAATCAATCGAGTTTATTTAATTTTCGGCTTTCATGCACGAAGTGGTACTGACTTAAATGTTTAGGTCGCATTGATTTTTCTTTAATTTAACGGTCGCACTGCAGCGCCGTCGTACCCGTACACGAAATACAACATGTCATGAAATGTCATATTTTCTTAAAATATATCAAAAACCATTTGTCCTCGCATTCGCATGCGACAATAAGTAGGTATAGCAAAATAATTCCCCCCCCCCCCCCCCGTGTTCTATCAGCTTCTTCTTTATACTATTTTTTAATAATTTTAATTTACAAGGAACCTTGCAATTTTCTCAAAGCCACCACCTCTAAACACACACACACACACACACACACACACACACACACACACACACATTGATATTAACTTAAACACACACGTGACCTCGATTGTGTTTTACCTGTAAAAAGGAACATTGTTTCGTCTTCTAATAATCCCTTTTTTCTAAAGATCCTAAAACCTACCTATAGTGAAAAGCCATCTTAAAGAAATATGATAGGTTGCATTCCTGTAATCTTGTATCCTATTTATTCTTCACACCAACAACATGACTTCTATACTCCGTTAGAATGTTTACTCAACGGAAACTGAGAAACCTGTACAAGGAAATTTTGTTCTGACTTTGTTCTTCGCGCAGCAGAACCTTGAAATGTATTGACAGATGGTCCAAAATGTTCTCAAACTGAGTGTTAAAATGAATTTTTAGGACCTTTAAGCTTAACTCGTTTGGTTTAAGACCTACATTGTTCAGTGGCAATAGGAAACATAACTTCTTGTAGTGTTCAAAGGAATCGGAAATATGTGTGCTATTTTAAGGGAAGAGACTCAAAAATGCAAGTTTAAAAAAGTATATTAGAATTATGTCCCTTTATCCATTGAATGGCTCAATAATACCAACGTATCATGTCCAGTCTGAAAACTAAAAAAATAGACCATTGAGAGCACTAGTCACCTCAGTCTTTTTGTATTCATGTTAGGCCTGGACTCTAACAGCAGAATTACAACGAAGAATCCAGGCATTAGAAATGGGATGCTACAGAACCATCCTTGGCATCTCTTACATGGACCACATCACAAATGACGAAGTGCATAACACCATCAGGCACGAAGTAGGCCATTATGAATACCTCCTCGCCACTGTCAAAAAGAGAAAGCTGGAATGGTATGGCCATGTCACTAGAGCCAACAGTTTATCCACAACAGTACTACAGGGCAGCGTCCAGGGTGGCAGAAGGAGAGGATCATGATGATGATCATTATGTCCACAATCTTGAAATTTTCATTCGCTTCGCCGTTTTCATAATAGCGCTATTTTAATTATCTTTATTTTCTCTCTGTAATTTATAAAATAGTATTCTCAAGTAAGACTGATCAATACATATCTTAGACTGATCTATACATATCTTAGACTGATCAATACATATCTTAGACTGATCTATACATATCTTAGAGTGATCAATACATATCTTACACTGATCTATACATATCTTAGACTGATCTATACATATCTTAGACTGATCAATACATATCTTAGACTGATCAATACATATCTTAGACTGATCTATACATATCTTAGAGTGATCAATACATATCTTACACTGATCTATACATATCTTAGACTGATCTATACATATCTTAGACTGATCAATACATATCTTAGACTGATCTATACATATCTTAGACTGATCTATACATATCTTAGACTGATCAATACATATCTTAGACTGATCTATACATATCTTAGACTGATCAATACATATCTTAGACTGATCTATGCATATCTTAGAGTGCAAAACGCTTGCGATTTCCAGCTTTACCAAATCTCTATGCATTCTCTTCTTTATTTTTTGCTTCGGTTTCTGGTGTGCAAAACAAAATAGCAGTATGACTGCTTTGTTGTTTACAACCCTCTTTAAGTAAGCAGCTAATGTAATGACTGCCTCTTGCTTTTTGTTTTCGACGTACATTCTAAAGAAAGGATGGAAAGCAAAAGAAAATAATACTTATTATATAATTTTAGTTTCTCAAACGTTAACCAAACCTTATCTTGTAGAAGAAATACGATCTATTTCTCCCTTTCAATCTCTGCTTTTATTTATTCTCTTCTTCTTATCTACACACTTCCTAAATGATATTAAGAGTCATATTTAGATATAAATAAAGTTTCGAATCTGTTAATTAAATGACAATTTATAGTTGTTTCTGCACTCCGTGTTTACACATTTAGACTTCGAATGCGACCAAAGACCATGCAACTTAGGGGATGTTCACACGGATTATAGTAATATCCATTTGGAAACTGTCCTGTCTTGTCCTGTCCTATCCTGTCCCGTCCTTCTTTCCTGTCCTGTCCTGTCCTCCTGTCCCGTCCTCCTGTACTATCCTCTTGTCCTGTCCTATCCTGTCCTGTCATGTCCTGTCCTGTCCAAACCTTCACTGCCATGCTCTTCCATGCGCCGCGCCCTGCTGTCTTATGCTTATTCAGCAACAACACACTGGCCTATCCTAAACTGCACAACGCTACAATTAACTGCACTAAACTACACTGAACTACTCTACGCTGCACTATACTGTACTGTACTGCATTGCACTAGATTGTACTGCACTACACTGCAATGCAATGCACTGCAATGCACTGTACACTACACTACATTGAACTACACTAGGCTGCACTATACTGTACTGTATTGCACTGCACTGCATTGCACTGCACTGCACTGCACTGCACTGTACTGTACTGTACTGTACTGTACTGTACTGTACTGTACTGTACTGTACTGTACTGTACTGTGCTGTGCTGTGCTGTGCTGTGCTGTGCTGTGATGTGCTGTACTGTACTGTACCGATAGCGTACCATCTTCGTTCTTGATGTTGCATCTTTCTTGTTGACTTTGTTGCCTATCTTACGTCAGTTTTGATTGATTTTGCGCCCTATCTGACATGCTTGTTGTTTGATTTCGTTCCTTACATTGCGTCTTTCTTGTTTGACTTTGTGCCTGTCGTACGTCGGTTTTGTTTGATTTTCTGCCCTACCTGACATCCTTATTGCATGACTTTGTTCCTTATGTTGCTTCTTCGTGTTTGACTGTGTTCCTTATCTTATGTGCTTCTAATGTTAAATTGAACATTAGTCAAGCATATCATGCGTACCAGATAATCTCACATCTGTTATCTGTTAATGTTAATCTCATGCGAACAGAATAATCCTATAGCTGCTGAGTGAACATGGCTGTTATTGTTATTGTAGGGTTTAACGCAATATTTCAGCACACGATAGGCTATACGTGGCGGCCAGTATTATTGGTGGAAGAAGAACCAGGGAAAACCTCCGGAAAGAACCACCAACCTACGAGAAGCTACTGGCAAGCTTTCTCACATAACTACATTAGCCGAATTTTAGACTTGAACCTACGCAGACAGAGGTGAGATGGCACTGATCCATAACGGAGATCGCTTTAGACCACTCGGCCACTCGGTACCCCTTAGTGAACATGGTAATACTATGTCTGTTGTACATGGTAAGTGTTCAAGTTGTTGTTACGTGAACATGATATGGGTCATAGCTGTGTTATGTAACTTAAAAACTTAAAAACTAATACACAACTAGGACATTGCAAGTTCATTGTCGCATCACAACATGTAGTGATTATGTTATAGGACGATATAAGTTCAGCAATACGGAAAAGCTCTTGAATATATTATTATATCAATTTTGTTTATTTTAAAGTTACTTTTCTACTTTTAGATAGTATTAGCTTAAATTGAGAATGGGTCTTTTGTCTCTTAATTCTAGTCCAGTTCAGGTTTGATCGATCCATATGACACCAGTACTGTCATGAATTACAGATTGATTTCTAATAATAACATTATTGCACCTATTCTATTCTCACAGGTGAAAATGTGTCCGTTTCTAAACACGTCATAAATCAATTTTTTAAAGAGCATCAAAGTTAAATGTCATGGCACCGCTTTAGATTTCATTTAGATGGGTTTTTTTATCAGACTGTAAAATATTGCAGTTTATTTTGGATATCTAATGGGTTTTCAAATCTATCAGTTGAGATTGAAAGATTTTGAACACAGACTTAATAAAAAACGAGAATGTAGAGAACGAAACGTTCTCTGTCTTTACCTGTGTGTGACAACAGTGATGATGATTACGTATTCCTATTTTCGAAATAAATGGCATTTATTTTGTTGATGTGGTTTTTTGGTGTCTGACCCATAATAGAGTTTATTACTGCTTTGAATAGAAATAAACATGACGACTGTTCGGAGGCAGATAGGAATTGTAAAACTTTTGGCTATTTACCCATAATTGCTACTCTCGTTTTCAATAACAAAAGTTCATTGTGTAGTTTGTCTTCACACTCGTATCATATTTAAAACCTCATATAGTGATTCAAAATCAGTGTAAGATTACAACAAGGTGGTCGTAACATGCGAAAGAGTTGATTACTTTTCACATTGCGAAGAGTCAGAAATGACAAAAACAAACAACTAACGTGCACGTCAATTATGCTCCAGCTATGACAAAAAACTATATACATATATATATATATATATATATATATATATATATATATATATATATATATATATATATATATATTGTTACGTAAATTTGATATAAGTCATTATATTTATTTTTATTGTTTGTTTGTTAGATTTAAATTTGGCATTTTAAGTTTTAAGATTCGTTCATTGAAGGGGGGGGACCTGTACTTTACAGAGTAAACACCAGGTGTTGAACTCATTTCTGACCTGGCTTCAGCGTTGTAAACAAGCTTTTAAAATGATTGGTTGGTTCCAATGACATTATGGAGTTTTGTATAAACATCCTTCTATTTTAGTTGGGTCATACAGTATTTACGTGATTTCTTCAACGTAAATTTGTTCTGAGAGATTCTATAAGATCGTGACCCCTTTCTTGTTTACGTAAAAACAGGTATATAAACTATGTTTTGAAGCGATCTATTCAGTAGAAGTTGGGCTTTTATAATATTAAGTTGTGTCTCGTTGAGTTATTATAAATTACCTTGTACTGGAAATTATGTCAATTCGTTTGGATCAAGAGGAATTATTTTGTTATTTATCTTGAAAATAATTGTGCTCATAGATTTTTATTAACAAGAACTGACTTGCAATTTCTCTAGTGGATAATATTTTTAATTATTTTTGGATTAATTTTGGAATTGATTCTTAAAACAATAAGTTTATTTTTTTCTGGAAAATATTTGTGCTTAATATATTGTTTATTAAGTTTTACAATCTTGTTATTTTCACTCTTTCTATGTTACTGTTTATTCGAGCCTAAGCACGTAACAGTATATATATATATATATATATATATATATATATCCAGTCGCCAGATAAATTACCATGACCCCTACATACGTACATACAAAATCAGTACGTCTTAAAATGGAATTCATTCATTAATGCATGTTTCTTTACAGCATTGAAACAAAGAAAGGGTAGATGATTTCCCAAAGATATTGGTATAGGGGGAATAGCATAAATCAACATAAAATGAAAATCAAGCCATGATGTGGTTTTGCTAAATTGTTTCCCAGGTGATACATACAAATATTGAAGTTAATGTTGCATTTACTTCATCTATGTAACTTTAATGAAAATACATAACATTTCTTAGCATTTTACAATATCAAGTTGTGTCTTGGAGTAGGGCTTTTTTTTGTGTTGGAGAGGACAGTATTTGTGTATTGAGACAATATTTGTGTATTGATTATGTTTTTAGGTATGTTAGAGTAGAAATTATTTGTGTGTTGGAGTAGGGATATGTTTGTGTTGGCATGCCTTATAATATGAACTTTGCACATGGAGTTAAGCGACTATTTCCATCACGATACGTTTATACATCTCTCTGAAAGCAAATTGATTTAGAATAATGCTTTTGTATTAGATTCAGAATTATGCCCCTTTTCTTAATCGACAGAAGAACTCACCTGTCCACAAGTACAACCAGAATTTAGCCTAATGATACACTTGTCCGCTTTTCCGAACAAGCAGATTATAGGATGATATTGCACTTGTAATATTAGCATTGTTGCAATTGTCCGCTTCTAGATACAACCAAATTTTAGTTCTGTGATGCAGTTGTTTGCTTGTCCATACACCCAGATTATAAGCATGGATTCATTCTGGTTAAACCCACCGAGCTTCAAACACGGAATAAAAAGAATGCTACATGGACTGTATTGGGTCGCTATAATGAAATCAGGAAGTGCCTGACGTGAGAATAATGGGGTTTAAAGTTCTCGCTTAATAGCATGTTCAAATCCCTAGCTAAAATGGCTAAAATTACTTGCATTGCTGTTCAGCCAGACTTTGTGACTGCAGAACTTTAATGTTGGGAGGAGACAGCACACGTTATAAACTTTCTACCTCACGAAACTGTCAAAACACACATACTCAATTCATGTTCACATTAAAACAAAATTGTAAAAAATAAAATATGGATTTCTCAATGATGATCCTGAATTGAAATAGCTTTAATCCGTGCGTAATTTAAAATATATTACAACATATAATGATATTCGATAATAATAGAATTTTGGGTTTGTTGCGTTAATCAATTATGTGACAAGAGGGATGTAATTATTGTTCCTTAAATTTACAATTGCAGCTGTGTTTTATTCTTATGTATATTTTGTGTTGTCATAATTCTGAGAATTGCTGTGATCAAGGGATATTATGACACTGTAAAACTCTTCGAAATTTGTACATAATTATGCAGATTATGAAGACATTTCACTATAAACTTTATATTATAGGTATCCAAAAATCAACAGAACAGAACTGTTCTAGAAGAAATTTAAAACTGTTCTAATTCATATATTTGGGACTGACACTTCATTGTTACATCGGAGTATAAGCAGCTTTCTTTATAAATTCCTTGAAGTCCTATTAATGCAGAAATGTAACTAAGATACACTCAATTCACGCTCGAAAGGAACTGTGATGCAAAAATATTTCCTGACTTGTACTATTGTTACAATCACTGGTGTAGGATTTACGAAGACTTTGAGTGCAAGCCTATCAGGCTATAATGCCTACAATGAAAGCAGTGTTCACGCAGATATTTTATGTTTATGATATTATTTTATTAATTAGAATCTTGAATTAGCACTTTGATGTTGACTTTTAAACTATACTTTCTAGTTGATTCTCTCTCTCTCTCTCTCTCTCTCTCTCTCTCTCTCTCTCTATATATATATATATATATATATATATATATATATATATATATATATATATATATATATATATATAGACGTAGCTAATTCAGTGCTGTTGTATGTTGTCTGTACGTATGTATACATATGACTGTACATGTGGTATATCCGTGAAGGGTGCGAGCGGCCGATACAAGTCTGGGCCAACCCAAGGACTCGGCGAAACTGTTTATCAATCGTACGACTGTACAAGGGTCAAGAAGCATATGTTTATTCCAGTTTTGTTTCAGTTAAGTACATTTTAATTTACTTGAGATTATTTGGAATCTTAGTTGTATTCCAGGAGATTTGTGAATCTCACTTACAGTGCAGAACATTTGAAACATATTTGAATACCTTGAGATTGTTCGAATCTTAATTGGAGGCCATACGTGAAATTATGTAAATATCTTGCAGTGTATACTATTATTTGAAACGATCCATGAGGTTTCTTGAATCTGTATTTCAGATTGATGTCATATTTTTGGTTTATTTTCAATGGTTGAATGTTCATTTAGAGTGATTGGATCAATCGTATGTTGAGAGCGTGTGAGAATCATCATATTTATACATCATATATTTTTCTTTATCAATTAATGACATACATTTTCATCGTTCACACATTGTGTTTGAGTTTATAAATTGATCCAAAACCCACTAGGTTTATATTCTACGACAGAGACTTGAAACACTCTTTGATTAATAATGGTAACATAAAAAGCTACTAATGTGCAGTTAGTCGCTCCTGCATACTTTTGGTATTGCATTCCACTTTTAACTGTCGAAGAATAAAATGCATTGACTTTATATTTCTTTTTAAATATTCTATTGTCTAGCAAAGCTTCTTTACCTAGTGGATTTCTTAGCATCAGATGCTTAAAATGAGTGGTTTTATAAGAGCAGTTTCTACGTGTCCAACTCATGATAAAATGTGTAGTTTTATTATGGTAATTTCTAAGTGTCCATCGCGTGTTTGAAACTAGCCGTTGTATAAGTGTCCAACAATTGCTTAAAATGAGTGGTTTAATTTTAGTATTTTCTACGTGTCCTACACGTGCTTTAAATGAGTGATTTTATTTTGGCATTTGTGATGTGAAATCATCGATGCCATGTAACAAGCTGCAGATGAACGATGATAAAGCTGAGGTCTGTCTGATCACAACACAACGACTTTCTCATTGACATCCTTTATATCAAACAATAAATATCAGCAACATCAACATTCAATTCAGTCAGTACGAAACCTATATGTTACTCAAGACAGTACTCTCACATTGCACCAACATGTCAAGGTTGATGCCACTAAAACACTTTGTGTGTTCCTTAGTACTTTGAAAACTGGACTATTGTAATTCAAGTTTGTCTGGTTCGTCTCAATATCTAATCTTGAAACTTCAGAATGTTCAAAACACAGCTTTTCGGATCATCTTTTCAGTACCACAATCAGATCACACCTTCCCACTGCTCTGTACCCTACACCGGCTATCCATTCGATACTCTGTGCTACGTTTCACTAACGGATTCCAGTCCAGCATATATATATATATATATATATATATATATATATATATATATATATATATATATATATATATCCGGCCTCAACCATGTGTACACACCAGCAAGATATTTACGCTCCTATTCTCACAATCGTATACTCATTATTCCCACTTTGAAAACGAAGTCATATGGACAACATTAGTTTACATGCCAGGACCTAGGAACGTGGAATGAATTGCCCATTGAAATTTTAGACACAACGACACAGTGATCCCTTCCAGGCGTGCTCTTAAAACTCACCTTTTTCGACTTCAAGAACAAACTTAAAGACCTAACCATGTTTCTTTCCTTAAATATTTTTCAGTATTATTTTTTTCTAATTTCAAGGTGTTTGATTATTATTATTATTATTATTATTATTATTAGTATTATTATTATTATTATTATTATTATTTAGTATTCTTATCATTATAGATTTTATAAAGCACTTAGAGCTTCAAAGATTAGGCTCTATACAAAGACATTATTATTATTATTATTATTATTATTATTATTATTATTATTATTATTATTATTAAGTGTCAAACATGTGTTTAAAATCAGTTGTTTTATTATCGCATTGTCTAAGTGTCTTAACAAGTGCTTAAAATTAATTTTATAATGGCATTGTCTAAGTGTCCGACACGTGCTTTAAAATTATGGTTTTATATTAACATTTTTTAAGTGTCTGACACGTGTTGAAAATAAGCAGTTTTGTTATGGCATTGTCTAAGTGTCCAACACGTGCTTAAACATAATGGTTTTATACCGGCATTTTGTATGTGTCCAAGACGTGCTTTACAATTATGGTTTCATATTGAGATTTTTTAAGTGAGTAACTTGTGCTTAAAATTAATGGTTTTATAATGATATTGTCCATGTGTCCAACTCGTGATAAAATAAATGGTTTTACAATGGCATTTTTTTATGTGTCCAACTCGTGATAAAATAAATGGTTTATAAAGATATTTGCTATGTGTCCAACTCGTGATAAAATAAATGGTTTTACAATGGCGTTTTCTATATGTCCAACACGTGCTTAAAATGAGTGCTTTAATTCTAGCACTTGTTAAGTTTCTGTCACATATTATATAATTTGTTTATGGAACTGTCTCTCAAAAGTGAAAAGCGTTTCCTCTTCCCTACGGATCCTAGGTACAGTGTATGTGTAAACTGTAACATGGACGATAATTTAAGTATATCCTAGAACATAATCAATAGCTTTATCTGCTTCATAGCATAGGCTTCAAAATATGCAATCGCCTTATTTTGCTTTGTTTTTTCTGTGGGTGTTTGTGTCTAACCATTCACACGTTTTCATCGATTTACAAAGGTTGGGCAGCAGTAGATTGAGTAATTAAATCAGAGGGGAAAAAATGGATTTGTCATGAAGAAAAAGGCAAACAATTAACGTTTTTGTGAAGAGGCAGCGAAGACTATATGAGAGGCAAGGCGGAATGTCGATTTATATGTTGCTGTTGTCGTTCTCTTTTCGGACTTTTCAGACTTTACCAGACTGGGAAATACACGATAAAGTACACGATTGACCGATATCTGAGGTCTTTTCAGACTTTACCAGACTGAGAAATACACGATAAAGTACACGATTGACCGATATCTGAGGTCTTTTCAGACTTTACCAGACTGGGAAATACACGATAAAGTACACGATTGACCGATATCTGAGGATTTTTCAGACTTTTCGGACTTTTCAGACTTTACCAGACTGGGAAATGCACGATAAAGTACACGATTGACCGATATCTGAGGTCTTTTTAGACTTTAACAGACTGGGAAATACACGATAAAGTACGCGATTGACCGATATATGAGGACTTTTCAGACTTTACCAGACTGGGAAATACACGATAAAGTACACGATTGATCGATATCTGAGGTCTTTTTCAGGACATATGATAAAAGTATAATTATCGTTGCAAATATACAGGAATCACAAGGAAGATAATAATAATAATAATAATAATAATAATAATAATAATAATAATAATAATAGTGCACAATTTAAAAATTTGGACTTACTGTTTGCAAACAAACTAAATTAAACAAATGATATAAACATTAACGAGGACAGAACGCACACTTCTGAGGAAATACCATTCCTGTATATAAATCTGCCAAGACGCCAAATGAGAAAACTTTGCCCAATTGGTAAGGCTAATAATGACTTAAGTGCATAGGCTCAACACTCGTGTTTTGCAAAATACACAGTTTCTTAGTTTCTATAAAGAATTTAAAGTTGAAATGCTAACGAAAACGTAAACAAGGATTTATCGCAGTGGTATACAAATAGAATACCCTGTAATTATCAAAGATACAGCTGAGAATAAATGTGAAATGTTAATGATGTATTACTAATGATGTGTTCTTTCGCAACTTTAAAGAGAAAAAAAAAAGAGTTCGATTTTACAACCGTATAATTTCGCCTGAAAATCACGAAGCTCTTATTTTGAAAGAAACCTTCATAGTAAATTATGTGATAAATAAACTTGACTGCAATCTTGCGCCAACCTCTAATACAATTTCTTTTATTGATAACCTTCCGCAGTCTTCTCATGCCGTGAGTTTCATGTTCTTTTGCTTTGGCATATTAATCGATTTAGAAAAAGATGCGTGGATCATTTAGAGTCTGACTTCAATTTACAAACAAAAAATCTATTATAATATTTTTTTCTCTCTTCAGGGCTTTTCCTCTGCCAAAGCGTTATTGGAAGATTGATGAATTAGCCGATCTGGCATTCTCCTGAGAGAAAAGCGATTATTGGTTTTAAAATTGTTGCATTGTTTTTAATCCAAAAGTTTACGCCTACGACCGTATTACAACCCTAATTTCCTTTCATGCAGTAGAGTTTTATCTCTAAAAATGGTTTGAATGTGTCATAAAGCAAGCTTGAGCATGGAAAATACATTTACTTCACTCTACTCTGTTTAACTCTGTTTAACCTTGTTTCCAAAGGTAGCATTGCTCTAACATAGAATGTCTTTCAACGATAATCGGAAGATGGATAGACAACAAAAACACTACAGGAGAACATCCTATAACCTCACTTGTGCTTTTATATGTTTTTAAGCATAAAATAAAACATACTTCTAAAGTATGTTCATTACCCCCGGTTATCTGATTGTCATCTGAAACAATCTGCGAACTCAATATATTTTGACAGAAATGCCCACACTTAATTCAAGTGTTTTTGTTTAACAGAAGTGTTCATAAACCTCCATTAGGTTCAAATGATCTATTCTAAATGTGACAGGATCTAAACGTTATTGATAATTGTGTCTTTCGTTTAAATTTAATGCAATTTTTACATGCTTTTCATTCAAGTCTAAATTCTTGCAGGTCATCCGATTGTTACTCTGCATCGATTACAGGGCACACTTTTCACCATTAACCCTTTTTGAAAGTTCTCCAATCGTTGTTTCTTTCTTAATATTGACATGTTTATACATGAAATCATCTAACTTGTGCGATTTTCCCATAGAAGTTATACACGAACATATTAAATTAGGCACTAGACCTCCCCATCTTCGTATATGTCCTCTCATCATGAATGTGAGACACGTACTATAATCTGCTAAATTGTACATGTAGCGCATTGCCTTCCAATACATTGAAAAACGCTGATGACATACTATTATTTTGATCTAAACATGACAAGTCACATTGACTCAGAACTACAGTGATGAATGGAACATTGTTCATCGTGGCTTTACCTTTTCATACAATAAACAATATCTCTAGTTTGATAGATATGAAATGACCGTAAGTCTTGTTTAACAGAATAGCTACAAATGACCGTAAGTCTTGTTTAACAGAATAAATACAAATGACCGTACATCTTGCTTAATAGAATAAATACAAATGACCGTATGTCTTGTTTAATAGAATATGAAGAAACGACCGCATGTCTTGTTTAATAGAATAGATATGAAATGACCGTAAGTCTTGTTTAATAGAATAAATACAGATGACCGTAAGTCTTGTTTAATAGAATAAATACAGATGACCGTAAGTCTTGTTTAATAGAATATGAAGAAACGACCGCATGTCTTGTTTAATAGAACAAATACAGATGACCGTAAGTCTTGTTTAATAGAATAGATACAAATGACCGTATATCTTGTATAATAGAATAAATACAAATGACCGTATGCAGCGCCGGATTAAGCACCGTTGAGGCCCATAGGCAGTCAAATTTTTGGGGCCCCAGACCCACGGTCACGGTCTCATGAGGGCCCCTGGGGGCCCCTGATGGGGCCCATAAAAGTCGCGGGACCCATAGGCAGTTGCCTACTCTGCCTAATGGGTAATCCGGGACTGACCGTATGTCTTGTTTGAAACAATTGATACAAATGACCGTGTGTCTTGTTTAATAGAATATATGAAAATGACCGTATTTCTTGTTTAATAAAGTAGATACAAATGATAATAACAATAATAAAGAAGCATTTATATAGCATCTAATCTTTCGTAGATCAAAGCGCTTTACATCTATAATGATATTACTACACGAAAAACAACCAAACAAAAAAAACAACAACATGAAATTAAAAAAAAAAAAAAAATGTTGAAAATATTTAAGATAAGAAATATTGTTAAGTCTTTACGTTCGTTATTGCAGTTGAAAATTGTGAGATGTAAGAGAACTCTTGAAAGGAATCGCTGTGTTTTTGTGTCTAAGTTCAACGGGCAATTCATTCCATGTTTCTGGGCCCTGGTTTGTAAAAGCAATTAGTCAATAAGAAGTTGTTTTCATAGTGGGAATGAAGGGTATTCGTTTGTGAGAAGAGGAATGTAAGTATCTTGCTGGTATGTACACGTGGATGAGGCCAGATAGGTATGATGGACTGGAGTCCGTCTGTGAAACTTAGCACAGAGAATAAATTTTGTGTTTGATTCTGAATCGAATGGATAGACAGTGTAGGGTACAGAGCAGCGGTGAGGTATGCTCTGATCGTCGTATTCTAAGGATGATCCGAACAGCTGTGTTTTGAACTTTTCGAACACTCTGGAGTAGATATTGAGACGAACGAGACTCAGTTAAGTTAAAGTAGTCCAGTCTTGAAAGTGTCAATAAACACACAAGTGTTTTAGTGGCAACAACTGAAAGATATTTGCGAATGGAGCTTATGTGTCTCAGCCCAAGATATGCAGCCTTGCTTATGTTCATGATATGTTGGTGCAATGTGAGAGGATTGTCGAGAGTAACACTTTGGTTTCGTACTGACCGTGTGAATTTAATGTTGGTGTTGCTCATATTTTTTGCTACAGGCAAAGGATGTGAATGAGAAAGTCTTTGTGTTGTGATCAGAATAGCCTAAGTTTTATCATCATTCATCTGCAGATTGTTACATGTCATCTATAATTTCACATCAGAAATGCACATCTCTATTCCTTGGAAGGTAGCATAAACTTCAGTTGGGTTGCTAGATTTGTATATTTTGGTGTTACCAGCGTACAGGACACACGGTACTAATTCACTCCAATGGTAAACATATGGAAACACTGTCATATTCAAAATTCAATAACTTAACATTTCTGGGTGCTGATGATCAGACCTATATTTCTCCATGCACAACTAACCTTGATGTAAGTTTTTAAATGTAGAAAAACATAGGACACGCGGCATGTTGTTGACATAAATTGGCAGGAAGCACATGTTATTGATTCTGCACCAAATGAATCAAGTGCTACTTTCATTATTGAGTACTAATAGGTGAAGCCTCTAAATTTACTTCAATTGCATCAATAGAATTTTGTCTATATTTTTTTTAAATTACAGATAGGATAAATTCTCAAAAAATATTTTTACTAAAATTTTAATTTTCATTATTAACCAATTATGGACCACCAAAGCCATATATACTCTATTATTTCTTCACCCATTTTTAGACTGGTTCACAGCTCTTCCGTATAATTAGTACCGTGTGTCCTACAATTGATGAGACACTGGCTGATGATATATGCCATTTGAGAGCGGCTGAGTTTATAGAACGAAAAGAAAAGGTCAAATAAGTAACCTCTGTGGAACACAACAACATAGATCAACTGGAATGGAGTGTTTCCATTTGCAGACATAAATATGTGCCCTCTTTACTAAGTAGTACTTGAACCACAGTAAGGCTGTGTTGTGAATCCCAAATACATGTTGGAGACGGTGATGTAATACATCATGGTCTATTGTGTCCAATGATGCAGACAAATCATGGAGGGTGTGGACTGTTCTATTTCCGCTATCCAAAGCAGAGAGAGAGAGTGTCATTAACTACATTCAGAAGAGTACTTTTAATACGGTTACAATGGCAATATGCAGACTGTACATTGCTAAAAAAATAATTCCGATGCGGTACAAGTTGGGTTAGAACAACGTTTTCTAAGATTGTTTTATATGAACGGGAGATTATAAACTAGGCCGTAGTTCTGACATTATGTCTTGTTTAATAGAATAACTACAAATGACCGTATGTCTTGTGAAGGTATCATATAATAAACACGTTAATGAATATTATAGAGATGAAAGCGTATTAAAGCTTTAATTACGCATTGGTCCCTGAAGAAACGGCTGAACGTATTTTTCGTTTGTTAATTTCTTTGGTTAAGTTTTTGATTGGTTGTTTGGAGTTTCTAGTTCTTTTTCTATCTTCATCTATTAATTACCAATGTAATCCGGCTGAATAGAACCCTTTATATGAAACTTAAAAAATAAAAAAAAACAATCTCAGGCTTTGTTTGAGTGCTATTCGATTAATCCAGTCTAACTTATTTGCAAAGTGAATTGGCAATATTTACCTTGTATTCTTGCAATCATTCGAAGTGTACAATTAATCTAGCCCAAATTATTATTATATACAAAATTTACTACGAAGGTAATATCATATATGTTTACCATTGTCACTTGCGTCGTCATCACTAGGAACATAGCTTTTACATCCCGGTTCTTGGTTTTTTAAGACATGGAATTCACTGAATCTTATCATAATAGAATTTCGTAAATTTTGGCATTCTGAAACTTTCACGAGGCTGATAAACAGACTAAAAAACTGACTTGCATTTATAGGGTATATACAAATATTGATTTAATGGATGCATGCAATATATATATATATATATATATATATATATATATGTATATATATATATATATATATATATATATATATATATATATATATATATATATATATATATATATAAAGTTATGCGAGATCTAATAGTGCAAGTCTTCATGGATAGGTATCAGTCACTCTGGGGATCCGCAATCATGTTTGTCTGAACGAGGTAATGACAAACATGCCGGCATTAAAAAGGAAGGTGTGTTTTCTATCATGGTGCATGTTTGTTCAATAAACAAATTAATCATAAAGATGTTCTATCATAATATAGCTGTGAATGATACAGAAATTTCTTAATATGTCAAGTAAAAGATATAGAATATCTCAACAAACGGAAATGGACTTGACATATCTATCAATTAGTAATAAATACTGAAAGTGTGAGAAAGTTTATCTGTACAACCGTTAACTGTGAAAACCTGCATCAACATGTTTAACTTACTAAATTATACATACTGATGTTTAACTTACTAAATTATAATGACGCATACTGATGCGCTTTTTATTTACTTATATATTCGCCAATATTTTAAACAAACTAGTCTTTCGTTTGTTGGGGTATTTCGTGGGGGTGGGGTTGTGGTGAATCTCTGACAGCATGTAATTTGAAATGATCAATATGGTTTAATTCGCTAATAGGGGACATAACTATTTAATCATATTTGAATTTTTTACAGTAACTCAATTGGTATATGTATTGATTTTCAGCCTGAAACTGGGATCATTATCGTACAATACCGTAGGTTCATCATCTATCGACACTGCAGCAGGTAACGGCTCAACCCTTTGCATTTTACGACTCAGTTACATTGGAAAAAAACACAAGTTTAGTCTTGGTAGTGGTTACATTTTATTGACTGTAGCTGTTGTGACTTGTTTGCCCGTTTCATCGGCACATGATCGGCCGTTTTGGTCTGAATGTAGCCCAAGTCACTGGTCTCTGAATGTAGCTCAAGTCACTGATCTCTGAATGTAGCTCAAGTCACTGATCTCTGAATGTAGCTCATGTCACTGACCTCTGAATGTAGCTCATGTCACTGATCTCTGAATGTAGCTCAAGTCACTGATCTCTGAATGTAGCTCATGTCACTGATCTCTGAATGTAGCTAAAGCCACTGATCTCTGAATGTAGCTCAAGTCACTGATCTCTGAATGTAGCTCATGTCACTGATCTCTGAATGTACCTCATGTCACTGATCTCTTAATGTAGCTCAAGTACAATGCCACTGATCTTCGTCAAAGTTAACTGCGTTCATTTGACAATAAATATAACGCTATTTTTGGAGAATGCAAATTATGCTACTGAACATGTATAACATCGGATTTACCCTGTCATGAAAAGATCATTAAAACGTAATGGAATATTAATTTACCAATGTCCAATAATGTCTTGAACATCAAACATGGTTCCACATCCTTTATTATTTTGTTATTCTATCTATCTATCTATCTATCTATCTATCTATCTATCTATCTATCTATCTATCTATCTATCTATCTATCTATCTATCTATCACAAAATAAATTCAAAATCGCTATACCACTATAACGACCAAACTATTCGGTCATCAAGCGGCCGAAGCAAAAAACCTTACCCCGATAGCTCCTTCTAAACAAACTAAAAACGAATTACAAATACTTAATGATATACAGTAATAGAGCTTCTAGAGCAAAACATAACCTACCTTAAGCAGAACATTGAGATCATCAATCTATCTAACGGATTGTCGCGTTCTATGGTATTTCAGAGATTTACTAACCAAATGTAATCTTTACCAACTTAATCCTTTATCTATGCAAGATGAAAATATCGTACAATATTACCGTGTATATGCTGTGTTACGTATATTTGATTTAAGTCATTTATTTTTGTTTTAATTGTTAGTTTGTCGGATTCAAATTTGACACTTTAAGTTTAAGATTCATTCATTGGGAGATATTTTTTAAGTGGGATGACCTGTACTCTACGTTTTTTGTTTTTATGGTTTAACGCCATTTTTCAGCACAATATATAGGCTATACATGGCGGCCAGAATTAGTGGTGGAGGAAGAAACCGGAAAAACCCCGGAATGAACCACCGACCCACGAGAAGCTACTGGCAAGCTTTCTCACTTAACTACATTAGTCGAATCTTAGACTCGAACCCACGCAGACAGAGGTGAGATGGCAGTGGTCCGTAACGGACAGCGCTTTAGACCACTCGGCCACTCGTGGCCCTGTACTCTACGAATAAACACCATATGTTGACCTCATTTCTGACCTGGCTTCAGAGTTGTAAACAAGCTTTTAAAATGATTGGTTGATTCCAAGGACATTATGGAGCTTTGTTATAAACATCTTTCTATTTTTAGTTCTTGATAGTAAAAATAACTGATTCTCGTCTGGGTCATACAGTGTGTACGAGATTTTTTGAATGTAAATTTGTTCTAAAG
Organism: Unio delphinus; assembly: GCA_029339505.1. Classification (NCBI taxonomy): domain Eukaryota; kingdom Metazoa; phylum Mollusca; class Bivalvia; order Unionida; family Unionidae; genus Unio; species Unio delphinus. The sequence continues at coordinate 4,644,940 of JAQISU010000101.1, forward strand.
ATTCTAGAAGATCATGTGACCCCTTCCTTGTTTACGTCAAAACAGGTATATAAGTTATGTTTTGGAGTGAACTATTTAGTAGAAGTTGGGCTGTTAAAATACTAAGTTGTGTGTTGTTCTGAATTATTTTAAATTACTGTGTACTGAAAATTATTTCAATTCGTTTGGATCAAGAGGATTTATTTTGTTATTTAGCTGGAAAATAATTGTGCTCACTGAATTTCATTACCAAGAACTGACTTCATCACGTGAAATCGTCTTTCATCTTGGATGCTTCAATAAGATTCAAATTAGGAATTATTAGGACATTTTATTACCAGGACTTTTGCAATTTCACTAGTGGATTATATTTTGAATTATTTTTGGATTAATTTTGGAATTGATTCCTAAAACCGTAAGGTTATTTTTCTTATCTGAAAAATATTTGTGCTTAATAAATTGTTTATTAAGTTTTTACAAGCTTGTTATTTTCACTCTTTCTATGTTACTGTTTATTCGAGCCTAAGCACGTAACAGCTGGCACTCAAGAAGTTTTAAAGAATACCGTAAGAAAAGTATTTCAACAGGCAGGTATATAATGGGTCATGAATGCAGGTTCATCATCGTCCGTCTTGCCAAAGCGAACATTCAGGTACAATGATAATTCTTCCTACATAATGTTGTAATTCTACTAAACCCTAATATATCGTCGTCACCAGACAATGTGTGCCGACACAGCAACATCACATCATTACTGACATACTAACATAAATTTGATATAATGACAAACAATGTTTTCCGAGAATAAACACCCGCTATCTTAAATTTCACTTTTGAATCTGATTTCAAGGGAAGAATCCTACTCCAAAATCACTCGATGTAAATGATTCCTATCAGCTTTTTAAAATGCAGAGCACGTAACTATCGACGTTATTCCAGCGATGTTTCCTAATTTCAGCCCTTTTTATAATAATTAATGCAACCTTTCCACAACCAGCTGCTGTCCACTCTTATCCATAATGAGAATAACTGTGGGAAAGTGTGTGTGTGTGTTTGTGTGTTTGTGTGTGTATTTGGGTGTCTGTCCGAAGATTTTTCTTTAATCAATCGAGCAGACAATAAATAAATTCATGAATAAGGCTTACAAGGAAAATCAAATTCTGCTAGCCCAGTTTCTGCCAATCTCTAGCGCAACCTATGCATAACTAAACTGTATACTGTGTTCCACGGGAAAAAATCATCTCTTACAGTTACAACATCGGTTAGTAAAGAACTATATTTTGTTCACATTTCAAAACAATTAAAACAAATAAATTAATTTCATTCAACAAATTGGGGTGATGAGAATCTCAGAGAAAGCTTTTAACTTCTCAGAGGTCGCGTGTTCCATCCAGTTGCCATGTCGGAGAGTTTGGTTCTCGATGTGATCTGGATGGGGTAGAGTTGGTTAAAATGCATAATTGAAAAGACAATATCACAAAGGTATCCCAAATCGCACCCCTGCCATCCGAAATACTTCTTGTTACAGGCAATTGGTCTCAAACGGAGCGAATCAAACACCTGCACGAGAGTGAAGAGATGCCAATTATTTAACACTATTTCAATGGACCTCAAGACAACAGGCGTTGTCAACTGAACGAGCGAGAATTAGTTGTCTCTTATCGCTTAATTACCAAATCTCATGAAATTCAAATTTAACATACGAATGGATTTTCTTGTTTCACAGTTGTTTGATTCCTCCGTAAACGCTTCCAAGCAAAATATTAATATTTCACACCATGCAACACAAAACACGACACAGTGTTAACATGTTGTGGCCAACTTGTAGTGAAAATCCTTTTGTCAAAATTAATTTCTGTCCTAGCATCATCAGAACAACATGAGTTTAACTTAGTAATTGTAATTACGTTTCATCTTAGCATTTTGTGCCCAACATGGTGCGAGTCTAAGATGGTCATTGAAACGTAATTTTAACTTAGCATTTTGTGACCATCTTGTTAGAATCATGCTTTTGTAATCAGAATCTCTTTTGTCACGTTTTATGATCAGCCATTTTCAGCTAGACTGTCATTGGAATATTCATTTGTGTCGTACAAATTGTATGGCCAATTTATAGCAATACCTGCTATCCCTCAACTAGTCATCTACTATCAAGACTCAGCTATATACTCTGCAGTACTTAATTTATTTAATATCCACTAGCTAAGCATTATTTGACTTGCAGCAAAAAGTGGTCATGATGTTCAGCAGATGACCCAATAAACTTGTTACTGACACGATCGACGTCACTTTTGGTAAATCATGACATAACAATATGCCAAACCGGGTCAATTCACACCATATCCATACCCCCTATTTATTCTTAACGATAATGAAAACACAATTTGTTTTTAAGAATATTTGTGTTTACATTTATAATACTAATAATGAGGACTTTGTTTAGCGCCTAATCTTTAGAAGCTCTAAGTGCTTTACAACGTCTTTAGTGATATGACTACAAAAAACAAAAACTAACACCTTGATATTAATACCATAAACATGCTGAAAATATTTAAGGTAGGAAACATTTTTAGGTCTTTTAGTTTGTTCTTGCAGTCGAAAAAGGTGCGTTTTAATAGCACTTTTGAAATGGATCACTGTTTTTTGTGTCTAATTTCAATGGGTAATTCAGTCCATGTTGCTGGGCCATTGATTGCAAAAGAACGTTATCCATATGAAGTCATTTTCATAGTGGGAATAATGAGTATACGATTGCGAGAAGAGGAGCATAAGTATCTTGCTGGTGTGTACACATCGATGAGGCTAATAGGTATGTTGGACTGGAGTCCGCCAATGAAACGTGGCGCTAAGAACAAATTTTGTGTTTGATTCTGGATCGAATGGAAAGCCAATGTAGGGTGCAGAACAGTGGGGAGGTGTGCTGTGATCCTGGTACTGTAAAGACGACCCGAGCAACTGTGTTTTGAACTTTATTAATTTTTCTGGAGTAGATATTGAGGCGAACATTAATATGGGCAACATAAAATTAAGTATAAATTTTGTATTTTTCTAATTTGAATAGAACATAAATAAAAGTGCGTGTCCTGTTTTAATTGTGATTCACCCCAATCAGATGGGTTCGCAAGATCTTCATATAGTACACTGATTTCAACAATAAGGTTCAATGGCATATACACTATAATATTTAACACCCATATCACATAATATATGAAATCATATGATATCATACCACATCGTGCATATATGTCATATAACATCGTAATACCTCTCATTCTGAAATATTCAGAAGGAATATTTGTTGATACTGTTCTCGAAAATAACAAACATATATGTCTACATAATAATATTTATGCAGTAGTGTAATTCGTGATGCATGAAGACGTCCAATCCATGGCTGGTCTTGTTCTATCTTATTTGTATGTTACTATTGCAATATACCGACGCTTTGAGGGACATTATCTTGCGTATAATTGAAATATATCTGAAAGATATATGAATACTTACATTCATCGCCCGATTCCAAAACATAATTATTAATAAAGAAAGCTATTTAGAAAACCTGGTTAATTTTCGTGCCACCATTATAAGAATCTCTGAGTGATTTGTCACATGATAACATTCAGCTAATTGTACTTTACATGGACACATTTTCTTATGTTGATTCAATTGATTGCGTATTCCCATTATCTTTTCTCATGAATCAAACTGCTTCTGTTTTAAATATCAGACTATTTTGCAAACGCGCACATTTATTGCATGCATGTCATATCAGTGAAATATTGGAGGCGATACATTTTTAAGCCCAGCATTCAAATCTGAACGTCGTTTATAATTAACTCATTTCCGCTGACACAGTTTGCTTTGTTAATGCGAAACCGATAAAATTCGCACTTTTGCGTTAGCTCTCATTAGTGCTGTAATGAGTAATTGAAATTTAACTACATGCGTTGGAGCTATTTTTTTACTAGCATTGAACTGGATTCATATATTAATTAGACAATAAAGAGATACGTTTTCAAATTGTATCAATAATAGATTATTTGTTATCAGCTAAAACGAGAGATGCTTAATTAATCCACAAAATCTTCAATTGTGTTTATTAGCAAGCAGCTTGCTGCATCATAATTTGTGTATTTTATCTCTGTATAAAATGATTTTGCATTTAATATCAATATCTACGGACATATGGGTTTATAAAAGTATTGATAATTATATTCCAAATAATTAAAAAGAAAGCAATAAACATATATTATTCCGAATGAACTTCAGTGGAGTACCGAATGGATCCCCACCTTAATAGTGATAATCTGCCAAAAGCAGGGTCGAGGTGCTAACATTCTTGATGTATCACAATTATATAATCAAAATGTCTCAAATGAATTCACAATAATACCAAAATAGTTTTTTTCTCTCCGAAATTATGATGTGCGCTATGTAATTTCAATGATTAATTTAAATCGTTAAATCCTCTGAAATTAAAACTAAACAAAACTTAAATACTGCTTTTACTTATAATATAATCAGTAATCTTTAGAAAAATATTAGCTATGCAATATGTTGCATACACAGTAACACAACTAGTTAGATTCGTTCAACCACTACCCACAGCTCCTATCCTTACGTATCGACAAAGTTAATCACATCACATAACAACAGCACATAAGAACAACCTTCCTAATAGACGATGTAATTATCGGGCATAGTACACAGCCTTTTAAACAGGCGCTGAAAATCTCCTACCATGTATAAATCCTTCTAAAGGAGAGTTTTAAATGGTCGACACCCACCTACCTCTCCCCAAATGTTACATATAAAAGTTTCGGTGTTCACCTTCCTAGCTGAGTAATACATTGTTTGCCGCAACTCGCAAGCAATTCACCGGGCGCCCTGTACTATACAGGTTATTTCCTTACTTGACATAACCATTAAGGTGCTTTGCACAACACTTAATTTATTATGATAGCTATAGGGACAAGACATATGTGTAAAATTAATAAGCACGTAAATTTGAAACGCGGCAGTCATTCAATATGCATGTTAATTTTGACGCATGCCATATATGGAGACATCCGGGCAATCTGCAGTATATCTGGACCATGACAACAATCAGCTTACAAACCAAAAAGTCACAGCTCTGCAACCAACGAATTCAGCGAAAACAAAAGAAAAACTAAAAACACCCCACACAGTTTTACTTGCAGGTAATGTTTGCGATTTAGGGACAAAAGTTGTATGTAATATTATTGATCACCGCAATTTTGCCTAAAGGTTTCATTGCGAGATGCCAGTTATTTATCTCCCATACCATTCTGATTCATACCATATACGTAACGATCGGTGTGTGTGTGTGTGTGTGTGTGTGTGTGTGTGTGTGTGTGTTTAGCGCCATTTTTCAGCGTATGATATAATGCGGTCAGTATATCTGGAGAGGGAAGAACCCAGAGAGACCACATGAAGAAAATATATCACCAATGGGAAGCAAGCTTTTACACATATCCATGTTGGGATAGCCGAGATGTGAACAGAGGTGAACTATCAGCGATCTGTAACGACTAGGGCCTTGGACCACTCAGCCAGATGGGGATCAGCCTTAAATGGAGACATACAAAATCAGCTTCATTTATTGTACATGAAAGCAAATACCAGTGTGCTAATAGTGGCTTTGTATATTCGTATTGGCATTGGTCACGGCTTTCTATCTCCATTACTTAACGAAACAAATGACACATATAAGCTTGTTTACTCCTGGATTGTAATCTGCTAAAGTTAACGATAAGCAATCGTGTAAGAGGACAAATTCATGAATGATAAGCGACCAACATAAGTGACCGACATAAGTGACCGACAAAACCACCATTATCACCCAACTCACGTAACCCAATTTTGAAATTATGACCTGACAAATACAATACTTTTTTAGTATTTATATACTATTTTCGTTTTAAAGGAAATCAGACTATCTTACTCTCTTTAAAACACATATCCCCGTGTTCCGTAACTGTGCTTGGAGTTGTTTGTTGCTGGCCTTATTCGTCAATACAATTTCGAAGTCAACCACGCCAATTATTTCATCTCTAACAGCGACCGAATACAAATTACTAAACGCATTGCCAGTATGTTTTGCTTGTTTGAGAAGTTCCGAATAAACACGTATTAGTCAACGTAACCTAAATTATTTGGCAGCATCGCTAGAGACACCCGTTAACATTCGGTATTGCCACGACATCTATCTCGAGTTTTCAGTCATATCACTCCGATGTCTGCAGTTTGGCAGTTTATAGTGATGTCTATCACTGGGGCATCATGCTGCAGACATGTAGCATGATGTCCCACCCATTCAAATTATCCTGACACCTGGCCGATCAGTCCTAACATTATCCTCTTAATTCTAAGTACCATGCGAGGTAGCCAAAAATACAAATTTTGTAAGTTTTTGGTACTTACTTGGCCGGGGATCGAACCAACGACATACCGCTTCCACGGCGGTTTTCTAACCAATAGGAAACCGGAGTGGTTTTTACAAAACATTATGTAATAGGTTCATATTTTCAAATATGAGTGGTGTAAATTGTGTGGAATAAGATTTATAAATATGCACGTCATTATATGCTGCTACTAGACATAACATTCAACTCGTGTTAGTAACGTTCTTTTTCTATATTGAATTACTGTTGGCTGTTGTAAACGAATGAGCATAAAAATATTAATTCAACTTTAATCATCAATTTAAAACATTTTATAAATATTGAAATCTAACTTAATATTAATTGCCAAATTGGACATTATCGCTATTGAGAAAAAAAGCAAATCAAATTAGGAATACGTATGTATAATCCTATTGACTGTAGCATTCGCAATGTTGTCTCCTTTAACAAATCTGGTGTTATGAATTCTGTTTGTATGTGTAACTATGGATTCCGTTTACTTATTGGATTCAAGTATATATTTAGTACAAAATTATTGTATTATCATAATCCAGGTTCAAAAGATGGTTTCTACCCTTCTGAGATACTTCTTGAAAAGAAACGACATCAGGAAATTGTATAATAATACACTTGATGTCGAAGTGGGAAGTACCTTCAGAGTAAATTACTTAGTTACAAATTGAGTAAAACGAATACTAAGTACAAATTACGAGATTTGATTCCCATGAGATTCTGAAATATTTAAATATCATATTGCATAGACTGATTTGGCTTATCTTATATATCTTATATATCTTATATATCTTATATATCTCATATATCTTATATATCTTATATATCTTATCTAATTTGAGGTCCTGAAATTCTCTAAGCGTAACAATATACATGTGTAAACTATATCAAAGTCTCTCTCTCTCTGTGTCTCTGTCTGTCTGTATGTTTCTTTGTGTCTGTCTTTCTATATCTGTCTCTGTGTCTCTCTGTCTCTGTCTCTGTCTGTCTGTATGTCTGCCCCCCTCTCTCTCTCTCTCTCTCTCTCTCTCTCTCTCTCTATATATATATATATATATATATATATATATATATATATATATATATATATATATATATATATATATATATATATGTATATATATATTGTGGTTATCTGTTCAGCAGCCCTCGCCTTTAATGATCACTGTCTTTTCTCCTCTATCCGCGTTCGTGTCTCGTGCTCGGCCAGTGTAAGTGAGAATGATTCAAGTAGTTTCCAGTGGGTAGTTTCCAAGTTTTTTTTTAATTAAGCAGTTATACTAGCCTTGCGATGCTGCCTATCTTGCATTGATCAATCGATTGAGACCCAAAAGCAGCAACAATATATGTACTGAACATTGACAGTTCCTTAAACACAACGGAAATAACACATCTGATCACTGCTGTAATCTTCATACAAAGACTACTGAATCCAAATGATAAAAGTTAATGACTATAATATTATAAAAATGTCAACCAGATAGTGAATCACCTAGATGATGTTTGATGGTCACCTGGATTATGATCGGTAATCACCTAGATTATGATCATTAATCATCTGGATTATGATCGGTAATCACCTCAATTATGATCGATAAGCTGCTCGATTATGATCAATAATCGCTTGGATTATGATCGGTAAGAACCTAGATTATGATCGGTAATCACCTGGATTATGATCGGTAAGCAGCTCGATTATGATCGGTAATCATTTGGATTATGATCGGTAATCACTTGGATTAGGATCGGTAATCACTTGGATTAGGATCGGTAATCACTTGGATTAGGATCGGTAATCATTTCGATTAGGATCGGTAATCACTTAGATTATAATCAGTCTTTATATAAAATTCATCCAATGCATCCAAATAGCAGTAAAAGCCTGAAAAGTTTTGCAGCTTGGTAGCTTTAGAATTGTCTGAGCTTATAACAAGTACAATTGCGTTGTAATTGACATTGATTGGTTAGCCATGCATGCTATGACCCCATGAATTTAATCTGACCGTGATGGATAACATTTCAAGACCATATATGTTTCTGTTGCCTAAAATGAGAACAATCAGCATGGGAATGAATTCATTAAAGAAACTATTACCACCCAATAAATAGAAATATATTATATATCCTGGACAACAATATCACTACCATATAAATTCGTAATAACAGTACGAATTCGTAGCACCATTTTAAATATTTTGTTACGTCATTGGTAATTACACGTCTTTTCAATCCATCCAAATACAGCCCATTACATATCGTAAAGTAACATTATACCTGGGCTAACACAAACATAAAAAATATGCAGTTGTGGATAGCATTTCCTTAATAGCAGCGTAATGTTAGCTTAGACATAAAGACATTATATCTCTAATTCCCTCCGCCCCAAACGAGTTAGTGCCCATTATAATTTCATAGTGAGAATGTTAACAAAAATTCAAATAAAAAAAAAATTCTTCAAGGAGGACATACTTTTGATGCCACTTCTCGTGTTCCGAATGCATCTATAGTAGAGCGTAAAAACTGCAATGCAAATAGTGCCTAGTTAGGTTGTTCTCCACATTAAAACATTAAAACTGTTAAAACTAACATCCCAAAAATATTTTCAGTATGTTTCACGCCATTATGTTTTGTCACCGTGGACACGTGTAATACTGTGTAAATCAATTTACTGCAACACACACACACACACACACACACACACACACACACACACACACACATACACACAAACACACACACATTTCCATGAATATGCTAAGTTTTAACACCCATGTCGATCGTTTGTCGTCTGCAAGCTCTGTTAAGATCGGTTTTAATAAAGATATTATCTCCCTTTACTTCTGATTGTCTCGTCAATTTTTAATAAGACATACTTTCTAACATGATCATTTTTCAGAATAACACTTTTCAAACCGTACGGGTATAAACAAATCAAACCTAAACTATAGATTTTGTTTGTACACCATCTTCTTTTATTGCAGATTTTAAAGCCGATTAAAGCCATCAATGTATTGAGCTGATTGTTTTTAAATGAACAGACACAGGGGCGTTATGGCTTATTTCTTTCGCAAATATTTAAATAAAAAACATCCGGCTAACACATCTATGTTGATTTCAACAGGGTCAATAGCAATCCCGTATTGTTATATCCCTTAGACTACACAACCTGTATCATCATGCAGTACTGACTTCAAAACTTCGAATGTAAGATTTATTGTCACTGAAATTCTGTACCACACGAACTTATTTGTATCTGAGTTTACTGAGTGGTACTGATCAATCAGTTTGTATTGTAAGGAGTTCCTGTTAATGGTAGAAGTATTCACTCCTTTACAAGCATTATGTCTCTTAAAATTTACTCTGTAACTCTAATGTTATTATATGCTATTGATGTCCTAAAACGTTCGTCTGGAATGAGGCACACGTTTTCGGATTTTAATGGGGTTGGTCTTTTTAGTTCTCTAAATCTGAAAGAATACCATGTAATAAAACGATTTACCTTTATTGTTAGCATTAACAAAGAAGCCGATCCTCAATTAAGCTTGTATGTGTACACTGACAGAGAAACATAAAACGCCGATCTTGACTTAAGCTTGTATGTGTGTACTGACAAAGGAACAGTAAGAAGCAGAACCATTTGAGATCAAATAATTTTTCGTCATTCCCCTTGTTTTCAAACATTGCCAAATGAACTCAAAATGGACGACAAAACTTTACAAAATATGCTAACTGTACCATAGTATGGTCTTGAACACTGGTCACGAATGTGGGAAATTTGACCATATAAAACAATTTTAGGTTTTCTGTTGATACATTAACCGTGATAAACACTGATATAACATGAAATGAGATATATGAGGGAAAAGGATATAATTATTCACTTGTGTCACTAATGAGGCGCATATATGATTGACGGTTGGTACCTAATTGTGTATTTTGATGTCCAAAATTGGTCAAATTCGTCATATTCAACATCAGGTTTCCTTGTTACCTCCTGCAATACATAGTTGTATCGCTATTACTGTTTCCTCGATGAATTAATATTAATTTGCGAACACGCATAACTGATAAGTTATAAACTGTTCAACACAAAAATAACATATTTGTTCTGTAGCCCCGTAATAAATTTAAGTATTTTTCTTCCCAGCTGAATATTTAGTGATATCAAAAAGTAGATGAATTATGAAGAACATTGCAACATACCTCAGACATAGGGCTGCAATGCTGAATAGTAGCAAAAGACACTAATCATTATTAAACACTAAGAAAAAATTTGCTTTTCTCAAACATTCAGACAATGTTATTGAACGTGCTAACATCGGATTTTTTAAATCCAATGTGCAAAGAAAAGAAAATATGTGTCATTATTTTAGTGTGAGGAACACACCTTACACATATTTATTTAAAAAATGTGCGTATAAGCCGATTGACGAAAAATGATAAAATTACAAAATAAAACATGTGTCAGTTATCAAAGAAAACCAACACAAATCCCACAGCTTTCCTCAAATATTTGCATATTTATCCCCGAAACTGAGACATTCACCCGACCTAAAAATCAGTAAAATAACCGACAGAATGAATATAATTTACGAAAATATCAAAACAAAATTATCACAAATTAAATGCTAAGATTCAGATACAACATACTAACAACCTTAACAGATACGGATCATGCAATCTCGTTTATTGGTCATTTCTTGTTCCTATACCCGCTTTAATAAACTTTGGAAAATTCCAATATTCAGCATTGTAAGTGTAGCTTTGTTTTTCTAGCATTAACTAGGATCTACAATCAGGTTCCACGTTTGAAAGTCGAAAATGTTAATATATTCATATTCATTTTCTTGAGTTTTCAATCTATCTATCTATCTATCTATCTATCTATCTATCTATCTATCTATCTATCTATCTATCTATCTGTCTGTCTGTCTGTCTGTCTGTCTGTCTGTCTGTCTGTCTGTCTGTCTACCCACCCACCCACCCATATATATATATATATATATATATATATATATATATATATATATATATATATATATATATATATATATATATATATATATATATATATATATATATATATATATATATATATATATATATATATATATATATATATATATATATATATCCATATATATATACACATATATATATATACATATATATATACATACATATATGTTTACATATATATATATATATATATATATATATATATATATATATATATATATATATATATATATATATATATATATATATATATATATACGGTCGGTGGGCAAATATTTTAACTATAACTGGAGAACAAATGGATTACACGATATTAATTGCATCATCACAAATAGCTATCAACAAATTCAGGGTGGATAAATGTTAGTACTGTAACTTTCTAACCAGTATTTTTTTTTCCCTTTCTCTCTCTACATAAAAACACAGAAACACACACACACACACACACACACACACACACACACACACACACACACACACACATATACATACATACATACATACATACATACATGCCTGCCTGCTCACCTACCTACCTACCTACCTACCTACCCACCCACCCACCCGCCCGCCCGCCCGCCCGCACACACACACACACACACACACAAACACATACATACATACATACATACATACATACATACATACATACATACATACATACATACATACATACATACATACATACATACATACATACATACATACATACATACATACATACATACATACAGTCGTACATTGATCGAAACTCGACAATAAAGAACCTAGGACTATTTTATGGCAAACTTAATGCGTTAATGAAAAACAGAATATCGACATAAAATTCTAAGTTGCTTTCATTAGAGCATGGCCATGACGACTCAAATCCCTAACGCCACGTTTCGAGAGCCCTGACATTCTTTGTTCTCCATTATTCGTCGTTAATCATCCGCATGCCTTGGTTGACAGCCACACAATCAATTGATTTCATTTCATCTTAAGCGGGCTACTGAAAACAAATCAAGCTAGAAATCCTTATTGCTGTCAAGAGTCAAAGAGTTTCATTTTCAATTGCACATACGTCAGGTGTTCCACATAAATCAGCATACATAATGGTCCTTGCTCTGTGGATTCAGTCAATGGTAAATGAACGTAAACGCAACACATATTAGTGTTGCTCCTCTGGAGTTAAACGCCATTTCTCAGCGCCCGATACATGACGGCCAGTATACCTGGCGGTACCCTTTTGTCTCTATGTGCACATATATTACGTTTAATAATGCTCAATATATGCGATATTGTATGAATTACCTTAACTCAGAAGAAGGATGCATTATATTATATTGTTAACAGCACTGCGGCATCTTTAAATAGAATAACAAATGAATCACCTTTTCTAAAATATGACCAAAAACATGTACAAAACTCGAAGGAAAAAAGATCTCATCAAATAACACATCAGAAAGCAATAGTTCCTCTAATGTGAAATAGTCACCGACCTACCGACAATTTAAAATAACTTGTTTCTTTTCAATTGTTTTGTACTAAGAAGGAGAAGATGTAATACGGTCTTTTTGAAAGGAAAACACCAGTTAAATTCATACTGTACCACCCGTCTTGATTATGGGAGAAACCGGGGTATTATTCCAGAGAAAGGGTGCAAGATGATGTACTTATTTATAAACGTTCATTTAGACCAGAGCTCCTGTAGAAAAAATCCATCAATTTCACAAACATGAATCAAGTCGTTATACTATTTCAAGTCGTTATACTATTTCAAGTCGTTATACTATCTCATGTTTATTGTAAAGACCAAGCAACGTCAGCGCAGCAGTTACTTCGTACATCTCTATTGGGTTTATTAATTGGAGAAAACAGAAAAAGTGTGAAAGTCGTTATATCGTTCTACTAAAGATATTAAGTCAGTTAGTTTGCAATTGACGTAGTCACCATTAAATCATTGTAATAAATATATAATAACAGTTAGCTAGCCATGGTCAGAAAAAGCCTGGATCTAATTGTATATTTCTTGATGAGTAGTTTTGTGGGACTTCATGTTCCAAGGATAACAGTTTTATCTCTATAAAATAGGATGGAAAATAAAACTATTGCTTTATATGTCGATGCTTGCTGCCAATGCTTTTAGATTAATTGTTATGCATTGGCTTAAATCAAGAATTGTTAACATAATGAGAATTGTAGCTTTGTAAAATGTTTGACAAGAATACAAAATTGACCATTCTTGCCCATGCAAGGCGAGTTAAAAGTAAACGTAAGTGCAGAAAACAAGTATAAATAAAGAACGTATATCCACACATAAAGTGTGTGTGTGTGTGTGTGTGTGTGTGTGTGTGTGTGTGTGTGTGCTTTGAATTGTTAACTTAGCCTTAGTAATTTTTAATCATATCGCTACGATGTCTGCAGAGTGCAGTTTATAGTGATGTCTAGCACTGGGGCATCATGCCGCAGACATGTAGCACGATGTCCCACTCTGCTCATTATACTGATACCAGGCCGACCAGTCCTAACACTAACTTCTTAATGCTGAGCGACCAGCGAGGCAGCTATTGGTACCAACTTTGTAAGTCTTTGGTGTGACTCGGCCGTGATTCGAACTCACTAGCTCTCGCATCCGATGGGACACTCGAACCACTAGATCATCGGTACGGTCCACAAACGTAAGATCACTAATATGTGTATGGGTGTCGATATGAAAGATGTCCTAATCTTTTAGTATTGTTTCTTTCCTTTGGTATATCAGTGACAATTGGAGTCTCTCACTGGCCGAGTTAAGGCAAGGAAAATAATTAAAACCTATATAACGCTTGATATCTGAAACGGTGGAATCATGCAACAAGCAATATATACTGATTTATACAGCGCTGGTTCTCGTCATCTGTGTGGACTTCATCGTATTGGTCTTCATATTTACGGTATTCATTTAGCCATCAGCAAGTCTGCTTCTAGTACAGGAACCTATGGAGATGAAGCATCGTTATTTGTAAAGCTACATATATTATTTAGACATTATGGCCTTTCAAACTGAGTTAATCAGTACCAACATCACCAATGACCTAATTATCCATGTTACACAACCGCAGAGTTCGTCGACTTTCAAGTAAGAGCCGTGTGCTATCCAGCATGTCTTTGAATGAGTTCACAATAGTTCAAAGCGGTCAGTATAAATCCAAATGTGAACAGACACCTAGTAATTCCGATGAATATTTTAAATTAATAAATCCACTTAAATTATATATCTAAACGTTTGCAAATTTTGATCAAAATATATTCCCACAGATTGACCTGAAAAATAAATGAATAATTAGTAGTGAAGGGTGGGGGGTAGCGATATATGGACAAGGGAAATAGCATTACAGGACAACCATGGGCCAGTTAACGGACACGATTAATCTGATCAAACTTTGTGGCTATACGGACAATGGGAATTCAACATGGATACTATTGGGCTTAGATACTGACAAGGGAAAATTGGGTTGTTGTATAAGGACAATATGAATGGAACAGGTGTGGTGACATCACGGTACTGAAGCTTGGTAACAATGTTGCAAAATTTCTAGGAAGAGGTAAGCACCTGGCTTACCTAAATCAGGACCAAAGAGTTGGACGCAGACTTATATAACACATACAGCATAATATACAATCACAAAAAATTATACAAAGGACTAAAACAATTCAGGCAAGAAAGCAATTTTTGTCAGTCATACGAGTGATCCTGAAAAAAGCTTTTGTGTTTATGTTAAAATCATTCCGTTAACATTGAGGGCATCACAAAAGTCTTCTTCTCTTCCTCAAACTTCTCCTGACTTCTGATCAGTAGATAATTATTCTCTTCAAATAGCCTTGTCTCGCAACAAAACTATTATTTTTCAAACGCTTGTATCGGTGCTCCTGATAATTGTCCATGTTGACTTCACATACATGGGTAAGTCAGTGCAGAACAACATAGACCATACGAGGACAGATGATTCTACGTTTATCCACATCTTGTGACGAGAACAGGTGAAGGGAATGAAATGAACTGCGTTATTTATAGTGGCAGAGAGGATTGAAACGGATTAAGTTTATTCATCAATACTAACACACTTTACAAAATTCGGT
This sequence comes from Unio delphinus, assembly GCA_029339505.1. Classification (NCBI taxonomy): domain Eukaryota; kingdom Metazoa; phylum Mollusca; class Bivalvia; order Unionida; family Unionidae; genus Unio; species Unio delphinus. The sequence continues at coordinate 4,660,476 of JAQISU010000101.1, forward strand.
CACAGTGTGGAATCTGTTTGCCAATCCAAAGAGAACTGAGTGTGATGTCACATTCCCTATATAGATGAATTAGCGCTTGTGCAATGTCAATCCATTCGAAAGTTTTCAATCATGACGGAAACAAGACGATGAATTTGGTTACACCGCCGTGGAAACGGAAAGCGATGGTATAGTAGCGGTTACCAAATACATTCCAGTCTTACTTCCATAAGATGTAGATTTTAATTGGGAGTTAGTTCATTTTCTCTCTTCTTTGCAAAATTTATTTCGGTACCAGCACCTTCGCCGCATTTTCCTTCCTTACCAGACCTGTAGGATTTAACACAGAGAGAGAAAGAACAATTATATAAATTTGTTACAGCAACAGAAAGAAGCAAAACAGGCTTTTACCGTTCAACAGCAAAATCAAGAAGCAGGAAGGAAACGGCAAGAGGAAGAAACAGGGTAGACACAAGGTCTAAGAGAGAAGGAGGACAGTAAAAGTCTAACATCGAAGGTACTCTTAGACATTTTGTCAGCATTAAGGAGTCTGAAACAAATGTATCAAACTTCTTTAAATATTACAACCCAAGAGAATAAGACCTTCCGAGCCAAGCAGTCCAACTCCGTTACAACGCCTGAGATACCCAAACCAGTGATTTCTACCAAATCTGCGTTGACAGGACCTCGTCCTGAAGTAGGTCTTGGTATTGGCAAAGGCATATGGCAGTTAAAGTTGATTACGTCCCGTTCGCTGTTTTGAAAAAAAATACCTAACGGACCTTCTCTGGGCCACTCACCTATCAAACGAGTTAGTAATTATCTTACTAAAATCCATTAAAACTATTGTATCTTTTCTATTCTGGTACACATTTTTCAATCCAATTCACAACACAGCACATCACGTTAACGTTCATATGCTTCTTTTTCTATTTTTACTCTATATTTGTTCGTTGAATTTTTCAAAAGACACGCCATGTGGCATTTCTGAAATTTAAAAATTGCAGGACGTCTTTGCTGTACGCTACACCTTGAAAGTACATCCTGAATAACTTCGTGGACCTTTGTTGTTTCGAGGCAACGATTTTAAAGACGGAAAATCGATGACACATTCAGCCAAGAGGACATTACACATTATGGGACTGTCAAAGCCATGCCAAGGTAATGGCGCACAGTTTATCTGAATACGATGTAAGTTTCTTTACAGATACATTACGGAAGGATGTAAAGAATGTCCTGAAGTGACTTTGCACAGAACTAAAATCATTTCCATGCAGGTAGGAAAAGTACTATTTAAAGAATCGACGAGTTATCTGGCCATGCTTTTAAGTCAAATGCCTGAAACGTTTGGAATGACAGAAATGGCCAAAGGTTATTTGTTTGCACTTTGTCAATAACGAAACCAATCATCATGTCGTAAAACCCCGTTTGCCCGAGACTCACTGCTACAATCCCGACAACATGCGCACCGACCAACGATAAACTTTCTATGCTTTGTTCCAGACTCATGCCTAAAACCTCTTCGACTTTCATGAACAAAGGTTATGTTATTTTCGTTGCGATGTGGACATTTTATGACATTGCTGTGAAAATGTCAAGCATTATTCATAGGGCACGGTCGGATAGATCCTTTGAAAGAAGACTGCTCCTTTGGCAAAGCGTGTCTTTTAGTGTAACATCAACGATTTATCCAGAAACATTCTGGCTGTCATCAGTCTTCAAGCCACCAACTTTGGCAAAAGTCTATACTCGGTCAAAGCTCTACGTTGGCTACATTACATGTGGAAAGATGACAAATGGGTCCAACACACCCGCAATTGAGGAGGCGAAAAAACCATCGAAACTCTTGTAAGTGACGCTTGCAATTAGAACAGCAAAGAGACCAAGTGGTGGAAATGTGGGAATACGAGTACGATCATCGTTTGAAAGTTGGTGGACGCTTTGAACCCACCGGACAGCTGTATGGCCGACGGATTATTGGTACCTGTTTGCTGTAACACTCTGACGAGGAGTAGGAAGAAGAACACATTGACCTCGACAACATTCGACAACTTGAAGGATTAATCAAGTTCGATGTTTTAGCTTGTGTCAAAGTGTGCAAAACAAGACCATTTTCTTCAGCACACACAGGAAGGACATGTCTTTTTGTGCACGTGGGTCAGTGTAGAATTATTAAAAGCTGTGGGATACAAACTGTTAGAAGTGTACGAAATTTATCACATTCCCAAGACGTAGCACTATCACAAGGGTGACCCAACTCATAAAGGCATTTTCGGAGACTACGTGGATGCCTCTTTGAAACTTAAACTGGAAGCTAGGGTTAATATTTCCTGCTGCCACATTCTCGAAGACCACAAGAAAAACAGCAACAATACTGGGTTCAGGAAAGCGTCACTTTTGACCGCATCGACCAAAACGAAGGAGAATTATTGTTTTCCAAAGTCATGTTAAACTGCTTGTGGGGTAAAAACGACACAACGTCTGCGTATACCCAAGACGAAATTCTAGACAGAACATTCCCGCTACTTCCAGAGATTAACGACAAAAACAAATTCATGAAACACGTAAACGACTTTTCTGAAGACTTGATCTTAGTCAATTACGAAGAAGAACTGGACTTTGTAGAAGCCGACGAATATGGAAATGACATCATTGAGGCTTACGTGACATTTTTGCTTGCTTAAAATTGTAAGAAGTTTTAGAACAGTTATAATATTGTGTGTTGTATTTTGACACGAACAAAGTTTGTATCTATATCCCTCGGCTGGGTCACTGTTACCCTAAATTCGAAGGAGAACGATTAGGAGCATCGAAGAACGAGCATCCCGATGACAAGTTTCTATGTTTTGCTGGAGGCAGTTCTACAAATTATGGATACGAATACAGGGACAAACAATGATAAATGCACTCGGAGTGTAAAGTAAAAAAAATGAATCAATTAAAACATCAGTCCAGTGATGAACTGTGGCGTATTGAAAAAAGACTTGCAGTTTGGACAGAATGAAAACCTGAAAGCGACAGCCTACGAACTGCACAAAACTGTACGTTTATCTACACACCAATTCGCCAGTCAACCCTTGAAGAAAGTATATCAAATCGGGTACCAGAAGATAGTGCGGCTTTCCAACCAGTTTACGGTGCCGGTATTAACCAAATGTCTCAAAGAGGATAACCACCAGCAGCAATGAGGACCTCGACACAGCAAGAGTCGATAAAGAGACACACTGAGAGCTCCATGTCCTAACCATACCATTTTACTTTATTCTTGCCTGAATATAGTCATTGTGCTGTCGATTACAATGGTTTCAAAAATGACCCATGGGTAGGGAAGTATTACCTCATTCGAATGGTTTTACTAGAACAGGATTTCTCTACGTGGGACATGAGACTCGATTGGAATAGGAAGTACAAGTCTAAACTTGCTAATGGGTCGAAGTATATACAAAGATTATGCTATTCTGGAACACACGATGGTCTCCACACAGTCTTTATTTTTCGTTGGTCTTTATACCACTCACGCTATGGTACATGTATGACGGTACCATATATTGACCTTATTCTCTTCGTCCAAGTAGAAAAATCCGGCTTTCGCTAATTCTTTGGTGGAAGGTTCTGCAAGAGATTATCGATATTTTGCTTGGAAGGTTTGGAATCCACTTTAAAGCAGAAGAATTCAGGCAAATGTACAGGGAACAGGGTACGTAAATAGTTGTCTGCTACAGGCACATTGCGATGAAGGTACGGTGAAATCTGCAGCAGTTTACTTAGGGTTAAACGAAATCAGTCGGGAAAAAAGTCGACTCATGGTCTCACGCATAGTTTGATATCCGAGTCCACGATGACACTTTCGCATACGTCAAGTTTGACCAACACGGCATCACTTTTCATAGTAGGCGTAGTGGTAGTAGCAATTAAAACAAATTTCCCATGATGTAATCCTGAATTGCTTACGGCATATCGTACGGCTTCCCTGCAGTCGCAAGGTGCAACATTGCGCTACACTTAAGAATCCCCAGACTTGAATGATGTTTGTTTAACATTATTCAGCTTTTCAATGAACTATCCGCCTTGAATGTTGTCCAGCTTTATTCACGGAGTCTCCAGCTTGGATATCGATCCTTTAAATACCCAGTTTTGTAAGTCTTTCACAACGGTACTATATATGCAAAGTGATGCAGTGTTTGTCAAACTTGACGTATGCGAAAGCGTTGCCACTCGTTATCGTGGACTCGGTGGAGTCTTCGCCAAGTATATATATATATATATATATATGTAGATATATATATATATATATATATATATATATATATATATATATATATATATATATATATAAAGAGAGAGAGAGAGAGTAAACTAGTCAAAACATCACTCACACTGTAACAAAAGGTCAGTCCATTTTTTTCTGCCTGCTCTTAGTAGAAAATAGAAGCTGACTGAATCCGTCCTTGAGGAGATGTTTCCGAATCTCCAGGATTATGGACAATCTATAGCTGACACCCTGAGTATTCTTGGAGATTACAACTGTCACTTTGGCTGTTCTGGAAACCCACACAAATCAAAACGACTTGATTATGTTCATGTTTTCAACCTTAAACAGTCAGTTAGCCAACCTATCCGTAAACATTGGCATATTAAAGACGGGATTCTTCATAAACTTGACGATGATATTCTACGATAGACCCTTGCATTCACGCCATTGGACATATCAGTCACTAAACCTCCACTTTATTTGCTACTAAGGGAAACCTCTGTAAAGATAAATGGAACAAACGAATTTGTGACATCCAAGCAAACCTAACAGTATCAATTGAAATGTTTTCTTTGTTGTATATCAGTGTGGGAACCAAATTCATACTGCTAAAAGAGACTGAACTAAAGCTAAGAGGCTTTGGATTTTCACCAGACTCACTATTCATAAACAAGTCTATGAAGCTGCTAAAAAGTACGTCACAGACATAGTCCATTTAAACAAATTATTCCATTACATTACTAATATCACCGAGAGTTCCAGCTGATAAAGCGCTCTTCGAGATTATTAAAACACTAATGTCAAGTAACAAATGTGCATCACTTTGAACTAACTTCTCTTCGGTAGACCTTCCGGGCCTGTTTAGAAAGTTCGTCCGTTAAAACGTACAAACCATCAGTGATATGCATAACCACAAAATTTTAATTGACTCGTCGTCGCTTTACAGTTGCGATACAGAAGTTTAGCGACAACGGTTAGCAGCATTTGCCTATATGGATTTAGTAGGCACAAAGAGTGCACCAAAGTCATGTGAACTTGGTCCAATTTCAACATCACTACTGCTTGAGTGCTTAGATCCAATATTGTCTTCACTATCTAATGTTATTAATACCTTTCTTTCATCTGGGGAATTCCCATCATTTTTCTAAACTGCTATTGTAAAGTCTCTGTTCAAGACACCGACACTCGACCATAGCGATTTAAGGTACTATATCCCAGTTTTTAATCTCCCGTCTTGTATTTCATCTAAATTCAAAGCTTTTTTTTATCAATGTACAGTCTTCATTTTGCCCTTGCCGCAGTACTGAAACCACTCTTCTGAAAGTATTTAATGATATTCGCTCTGCTTTGGGTAACGGAAAGATTAGTGATCTCCCTCATTGTTTTGTCTGCAGCATTTGACACTAAAGACCATGATATATTACTTCACCGCCTCCAGCACGTATTTACACGCATTTGACATTCACAATACATCCTTACTTTGGTTCAAATTCCACTAAGTCATTAGGACACAAATTATATCTTCAGACGAAATACACTCCAGCCCAGTTGATCTGTGGTGTTGCACAGGGGTCTGTTCTTGGACATGTTTTCTTCATTCTATACACTCAGCTGCTCTCAAGTGTCATATATCACAACCTAGTGTCTCAGCAATTGTACGCTGATGACAACCAAATATGCAAGTCTAACCACCCAACTGAATTTGATGCTACTATCCAAAGATTAGAAAGATGCATTTCTGATGTGAAATCATGGATGACATGTAACAACCTGCAGATGAATGATGATGGAACTGAGGCCATTCTGATCACAATATAAATACTTTCTCATTCACATTCTTTACCTGAAACAATAAACATGAGCAACACTAACACCGACTCGAAGGATTCTAGTGCACTTGGCCATGGCCGGTAGCAAAATGTCTTGCATTCTTACTTTGCATACCATGGAATAATGATCAATCACAGTATGCCCTTGACTGAAGATTCTTTTTCTAACACAAGGTCAGGAACGCGGAACAATGTCAAACCACAGTGATGTAACCTTTTCCCTAAAACCCGTGGCATCAAAGAGAACACGTGATCTTTTCTTGTTTCCTAATCGTGCTTTCCCTTACGCCATGCCATCAAGGCAAATTTGAATCCTCTATGAAATAAAACAAAACTTTAGCTATCATTAACCGTTTATGAAGACATTCTTTTTCAGTCATTTCGAATTAATAACTAATCGTATCAGCACACGTTCACTATTTCAGTTACAAATTTAAAAAAAAAAACGTACCAAGCGTGTTAATTAAATGACCGTTTGGATCTCTTGCAGTATACATGTCTGATATAAATATGTTTGGCCATTCAAACATATCAATACGTGCTAATAGTGGTAAGCTGTGAGAAAAACCGAAAAAAAAGATGTGGAATACTAAATCATCATGTGCATGAAGAAAACATAACAAGTCTTGTTCTTGTATATACTTGAAACGCACGTATGCCTTAGTTGTACATGTCTAAATATGGCTTCAATAACAGGCATATTTGTTTTACTCATCCTGCGTTTTAAGACAAGTACAAGGTAACAATGGACTTTGCAGATCTAAATCAGACGTAACAAGACGCCAGACTTAGCTCTTCAAAGTCCATTATTAAAATTTCCTTCGACTTGGAATCAAACGTGTGGAACCTCAGATATTCTAAGGTGTTATAAGACAATTCATGTAGTAGGGAATCGTTGGACGAAACAATATTCGAATACTTTTGTACAATCTTGTTTTTATGGGATTTCGCGCCATTTGTCAGCATAAGATAGGCTATACATGATATTCAATATAAATGTTGGAGGAAGAATTGGGGAAAACCCCAGAAAGAACCATCGACTCACGAGATGCTAGTGACAAGATGTCTCGGCTATCTATACTGGTCTAGCGTTAGACCCGTTTCCACGCAGACAGAGGTGAGCGCTTTCTACCACTAGGTCACACTCGAGGTCCCCGTTTCAAGTCTAACCTTCGTAGCATCGATAAAGCTTTAAATAAACTATGATGACAGCTATTGACAAATATTTATCGAAAGTATGGAATTAGTATGAAAGAAAATTCGACTTTGAGAACTTCTTTCTTTGACACATAAATACATAGTTGGTAAATATATCAATTAAGTTAAGTCAATCATCAAGATGTTTTATAAGACAACTATATGACTTGAACTATTACGATGAAAGCGATAGGTCCAGAGTAACCAATACAAAAAAACGGATTTTTTAAAATTGATTTTGCAACTGTCATTTAATATGAGATCTGAATCTGTGACATTCATATTTCAATAGGTTGTTTTCAACAAATAATTGGTTTTCTGTCTAGGCGACAAAGTCATAGACCAATCTTATTATTGCTGGTCAACATGGAAAAAAATATGCAAATACCGTCAAACCTAACACGGTTCACATTTATGACCTGAATTCAGTAACACAGATGCATATAAAGTATTGATAAACTTGCATACAATTAATAGATTTAGTAAGCACAAACATGTTGCAACTGTTGTACGTAATACGTGCTTGTAATTAACTTGTTCTATTCTTTTTTAATTGTTATCAAATATATTGTATCTAAACTGATTAGCTTAATTCCAAATAATCGTCATTCCTCTAGTATACTGCCCAGCTTGACAGCGTTCGAATTTCCATCTTTCTCAAAATACATTTGATTCTGATTGGCCACGGTTGAATAAGGGGTGTGTTTTACACAAGAAATCTTTAGAATATAATATCCTACTGGCTGAATTATTATTCAGTCTTTCGAAAATGTGCTCTGCAAGATAGCCAGTGTAGAATTATTATTATTTTTGGAAAAAAGGCTCCGGATGTAATTTGAGTGAATTGCATTCGTCAAGGAAGCGTGATCGAAAAACCGCCAAAAACTAACGGTTGAGACAAAAACACGAGGTATTTGTCTCAGTTCTACGTTTATTGTGATGCAGCTTCGTTTACAGATTTACATGATTAGTTTGATACATTTGTATGATTAATTTCATTTGTTGCAATAAATTTAGTAATGTGCTTTTGAATTATGAATTAAAATTCTTACCTTAATTCGTAGTTAAGAATTACGTAATGTTAATTGATGTAAAAACACTATGTGGAGTTATGGATAGGAAGTGTTGCGTTAATTCTTGAATTTATCACATTGTTTCAATAATGATTGTGTTCTAATATTTAATGTCTTACTTTAGTTAATGATTTACAAGAATACATGTGAATTCACCAATTTTGATGTAGATAATTTAGTGACAGTGTATAATGTAATAGGTCAAGGCAAACCGAATTAACAGATGGTTTAACTGCATTGATTTGAATACATGTGTAGTTAAATACTAGCCGTAAAATTGTTATCACTGATAGTAATATCTGATTGTTCGAATCAGGAAAACGGACAGTCTCGACTATTAACAGTGTAACGAGAGACTTAGGTTCTTTTAATTTTCTTGTTGGAAGGAAGAAAATAGTTTTGGGAAGACGTGCAGTACCGAAATAAAGGACGTACAAGTCGGGAAAAAGGATTGAGAGGTGTATACATTGATACAGTGGACAGGTCTGAGTTCAAGCGGAACATCCACGAGGGAAAAGTATCTCGAGAGACAGGAACTTCCAGATCAACATTGGATCGAGCAGAGAACGCAGTTCGAGGATAACAGGTCATGAAAATCGAACAAAGCAGATGATTTCGATTGGACACTCGATCATATGATGACATTTAAATATCAGTAATAGAACGGCTAAATTTGTTTAATTCTATTTCAAATCTATTTGTAACTCGGTGAAAGTTCAATTCTAAACCGCGTGTATTCCCAATGAAAGGGAATTTCATTGTGTATGTATTTGATTAAATTGTTTATTTATCTTTACAGGGGCTCGTAGTTGTTTTGTTCAATATACTAGCTCAGGTTACCATATACATTCTATTACTCGAACCGGGCAATTATAGCGTGGGCGGTCATCTCTTCGATAGCGAGTATCAGAGGGGAGGGGGTTATAGTGTTGTTATTATATGTTGTGCAATACCCTTTGACAAAGTGGGACTCAATGATTACCCTTTGACTAGTGGGGCTTATACAATATTATACGAATAACGCTCATGACCCGCGAGAATCTGACAATATATATATATATATATATATATATATATATATATATATATATATATATATATATATATATATATATATATATATATAGTTACGTCGGGTAGCCTTGGTCCATCGCATTGAGGACACCAGTACGCTCCTCCAAATCAACGTCACCTGACACAGCGTACACGTCAAAGAGAACCACGCAGAGTTATGTGACTCCGCATCACCAAACCATATATAAGACAGCTAAAAGTATAACAACTCAACCTTGCAGTACACATGTCACTATTAAGTACTTCTGCATTGATATACGTTGCGCATGCGCGCACATGAATGCGTTTGACATTACCATAATCGTTAAATGCATGCAGAGTATAATTAAATTAAATCTGTCTGTTCAGTTACAACAAATAGCTAACTTGAACCAGACTATTGTATTTCTGATATCATTGTATAACTTAGGTATCGACTCTCTATAGAATTTATAATAAATTCTATTTAAAAAAAATCCTGTATTATGAAAAGAACTGTGATTTTCAAATATACAATCTTCAATTTCAATACCTCTACAGCTGAAGATTCGCTCCTGTAAAGAGGTAAGCTTCCTGACAAGACTTGCTGTGGTGTAATTTATTTACAGATAATTTGCTCCATATGTATACTGGCTGTGACAGATATGCGCAGCTGGGTACTTAGGTTTTCACTGTAAACATTTTGCACATGCAGCATGGGCTTAGTCGTGCTCTATAATTCGAAAATAACTCTAGCCAAAAAATAGAAACCTCCCTCGGGTAATACTGTATGCAGCAAAAAACCAGGGCACGTTTTGAACATATATACATATTGATATCAATCATACACAATTCCGTGACATGCATTCAGTGAGACAAATTAGGGATGTATTACCTGGATTCAGTAAGACACTGGGGATGCAATACCTGCATTCAGCTATACACTGAAAAGAGAGGTACACTGAGGATGCAATACCTGGATTCAGTAAGACACTGAGTATGCAATACCTGCATTCAGCTAGACACTGAGGATGCAATACCTGCATTCAGCTAGACACTAAGGATGCATTACCTGGATTCAGTAAGACACTGAGGATGCAATACCTGCATTCAGCTAGACACTGAGGATACAATACCTGGATTCAGTAAGACACTGAGGATGCAATACCTGCATTCAGCTAGACACTGAGGATGCAATACCTGCATTCAGCTAGACACTAAGGATGCAATACCTGGATTCAGTAAGACACTGAGGATGCAATACCTGCATTCAGCTAGACACTGAGGATACAATACCTGCATTCAGTAAGACACTAAGGATGCAATACCTGCATTCAGCTAGACACTGAGGATGCAATATCTGCATTCAGTAAGACACTGAGGATGCAATACCTGCATTCAGTAAGACACTGAGGATGCAATACCTGCATTCAGTAAGACACTGAGGATGCAATACCTGCATTCAGTAAGACACTGAGGATGCAATACCTGCATTCAGCTAGACACTGAGGATGCAATACCTGCATTCAGCTAGACACTGAGGATGCAATACCTGCATTCAGCCAGACACTAAGGATGCAATACCTGGATTCGGTAAGACACTGAGGATGCAATACCTGCATTCAGTAAGACACTAAGGATGCAATACCTGGATTCAGCCAGACACTAAGGATGCAATACCTAAATTCAGCAAGACACTGAGGATGCAATACCTGGATTCAGCTAGACACTGAGGATGAAATACCTGCATTCAGCAAGACACCTTTATGAATTATTTAATGAGACTTTAACGATGTAATGCATGCACATTATGGAACACGTTGAAAATGCAATACATGCATTTCAGAAGTCGTAGTGAAAACGCGTTTCAAAATCACATTCGTTGTACTCCAATGTATCCAAATGTATATGAGCATTTATAATATTTTCTTATTGCACTGATAATGCCATACAAGTTCAGGATGTGTATCAAACAAAACACAGATTTAAATTAGAGTTTTGTCTTAAAAAAATGTTTCTAGTGCCATGTATATTTTAAATTCATCAGAAACTAGATACGTTGAAACTTCAGGCCAAAATTATATTAGACTGAACATTAAAGATTTACTCTATAACATGGTACGGTATAATGTTATACACTCGGCTACCGTTGCCTGAATTGATCTAGTCATGTATTTTACTAGTGATTATATACAGGTTACAAAGTAACACAATTCAATCTTTGTTCCTCGATATTGCTCAGGTACGAAGGCATAATTTGGAGTGATCGATATTGGCCTTTTAGTATCCATTGACCTTTTAGTATCCATCAAATGAAATGTATGCCCCATGACGCAGGCACCCGTAAGAGAACATACCAGCGGCAGTTTCCAATCTCCATATCGAGAACACTTCAGTAAGTTTCCTGTACTTGCTAGTTTCCATTCTCCATATCGAGAACACTTCACTCAGTTTCCTGTACTTGCCAGATTCCATTCTCCATATCGAGAAGACTTCACTCAGTTTCCTGTACTTGCCAGTTTACAATCGCCATATCGAGAACACTTCACTCAGTTTCCTGTACTTGCAAGATGCTAGTCTCAAAAGGCTCTCTCGATGTAATTAAATACGAAATAGGCTCCTCTTAAATTCGTGTGTCATTACAATTATCAACTCAATTATAAATGATCTTGGCAAAATTGGCCCATTTCCTGATTTAATATATAGTTTTCATGGTATATGGATATATCTTGCAGCGATTTCATAGCATGTCCTCCTTCCCTTCTCCACCCCAACCCCGCATGTATATCGTAATAAAAAAAGCTCTCAAACAATTTTCAATTATGACTCCCGTTGATAATTTTGCAGCATGAAGTAAAATGTGTTGAACTTTCTCACCTCGTTTACGATAGTCAAAACTGGCCTGTCAAGAACTCGACATAAAATGCGTTTCTCGAGCTTCTAAACATGTCTTTGGTCCTTACTATAAATACGTCTGTACGAAGACTTTTTTTTTTAAAATACCACGTTGCCCTGATTTGTACCCAGCCATATTATTACGAGGACCGTGTCCAGAGCGAAATCTGGTTAAAAATATGAACAAATATGATCCTCGTCACAAGTTTTATCTAAATTGTATATATTCAAGTTAGAAAGTCAATAAACAAAACTGTAATTTTGTCTAAAATAATTGTATCTAATTTGAAATATATAATTTTATCTAACTGGAAAAATGCAATTATATCTAATTGGAAATATATAATAGTTGCAATAGTAAAGAGAGCCTTACAAAATATTTATTTGATGAGACTTTATGTCAGCAAAATTTTTTGGGATCAAAATGTACTGGTATAAATTAGCTCTGGTATGTATTCACCTCTTTCATTCGGCATTGAATCAGATTTTGAAATACGTCTTAAGTTTCAACCAAATATATCTCGGAATACAAGCCCCACTAAACATCTTTGCACGATTTGAAAACGTGAAAGCCAAGAGTGTATTCGGATTTAAATTATTCTGCGGTAGAAGTCCATTCCTTTAAATAAGACTTTATTGCTCCCCCACCCCCACCCAAAAAAAATCACCGTTATCTCTGGAATCTCACTGAATGGTACATCGAAAAGGAATTTGTTTTTAAAATCTGGAGGTTAGGATGATTGACCTGAGATTAAATAGGTTTGCACATATTAATATTATGCTATACAAACTATAGCAGCATATACTGGAAGACAAGCGGAATAAAGACACACACTAATAAGACTTTTATAATTGTCATGGATATGGTACATAATAATACTTTCCCTAGTACTGGAGGTAATGAAGCTAAATAAAGTCTTCCAAGCCATATGAATATAGAATGCATAAATATGCAATCCATTATATTTCAGACATTATCTTTCCAACTTTTCGGGATTCGTAAAACCGGATCGGTTACTAGTGTTAACACATTTTAATACATATAGGTACCTTAAGGCCTAACATATGTTTACTCGAACTATTGTTGAATATCAAATATGTTTTTGTCGAGCAATTGAAAGAGCTGAACTTTATCATTGCTTGGGGGTGTTAGGAACATATGCAGTACGCAGAATGCAGGATGCGTACTCTTCATTCCATTTCCACCTATTACAAGTGAACAATAATATTTTATGATAATGACCAATTCACCAGCAAGCAAATGAAGGCATACGTCAGCTCCTACAAAATATTCATTTTTAAGCCAAGATACTCAACGAACGAATAGTCCGATACAACATTATGACAACAACTCTGGTAATTTTTTTAAAGATATTTTTTGCAGCTTGCTTCTAACCCATACACTTCTACCTGGTCATAAATACTTTATAATATTAGAAAATGATTCAGCTCAATAGAAACAGTTAATACGTTCATTCAAATGTCTGCTGTAATCCAAACCTTATATATAAATATTTTTCGTCATAGCTGGAGCATAATTGACGTGCACGTTAGTCGTTTGTTTTTGTCATTTCTGACTCTTCGCAATGTGAAAAGTAATCAACTCTTTCGCATGTTACGACCACCTTGTTGTAATCTTACACTGACTTTGAATCACTACATGGGGTTTTAAATATGATACGGGTTATATATATATATATATATATATATATATATATATATATATATATATATATATATATATATATATATATAATGGCGTTTCTAAGATAATGCTGTTATCTAGATTTTGTTTGTGTGTACTATTTTTGGTTTTAAAATTGTAGCATTTGACCTTTCTCAGTAATTGATGTTACTAGTTTGGCCAATCTGATTATTCGCATATTATGCAGTATGCAAGTTATCAATAAGCTGTTTATTGATATTTGTGTTCGGGTTATATCCTTATTTACAAACTAAGTATGTTCTAAAAATATGTACTTGTTGCAACGTTAATGAATCTTCCAGAAAATACTATTGCGTCATCGGTCAAGTGAGAGGAACAATGAAGTTAGCAAAGTACTTGATTTTTATATCTTAAGATTAATCTGAAGAATCGTTTTCATGTTGGTCACGTATATTTTAAGACGAATTATTTAAATTATTTGCTAGAATTACAAATTTTTCAAATTTCTCTGTCATTTTTAGCAAAAGCGTTATTGTGAATTCACTCTTAAGACATTCTGAATAAGTCATTGTGCTACATCAAATGTGTTGTCAATTAATTAAAGAAAATCGGTCCCTAAGTACATTTAATATTTTAATTCATTCTGAACACTACTTTTGTGTTTGCGATTTACGATTCTGATCGTTTGGGATTTAATTCAAAAAGTGTATGTTCTCTTAAATTTTCCCCTTTGAAACTTAGTGGCAAGAATTTGTTTTTCTAATTGTTCCGGTGTCGCATATTTCCTTATTTTGCTTAAGACCAGTGTCATAGGTTGTTATAGTCGTGTTTGAGGAAATTACAGTGTCTTTCCTTTATGTATATTATAACACTCTGCTTTTGGACATGACATCGTCATAAAAGCGACTTTTTTTTACAGTGTTTTGTCCCACTTGATTTAATATGTTTTTAGAACATGTATGAGATGGTATAGAATGACACAAGAATCAATATAGAATGACACAGAATCAATATAGAATGGCACAGAATCAATATAGAATGACACAGAATCAATATAGAATAACACAGAATCAATATAGACTGACACAGAATCAATATAGACTGACACAGAATCAATATAGACTGACACAGAATCAATATAGACTGACACAGAATCAATATAGACTGACACAGAATCAATATTTTGATGCTCTATTGTACTTTAAAGTCTTATTGGTTCCCGGTAAGTAGCTTCCTAGTCCATGCTAGAATTAATTTTCACCACCAAAAAAAGCATGATGATGTTATTTATCAATGGATACCAAGATCATCATTTGCGTTCAAATGTGAGCTATTATTTTTCCCAGTCGTACTTTGTATTAAATTCCATGACTGGATGTTTAGGACAATGATACACACCACAAGAATGCAATTGTGCAATAATTGAAATAACATAAGCAACACAATATACTTCCTAAATGGAACAAATTATAAGATGTAATTTGAAACGAATAGTGAATAAATGAAATTAAAGATTAAGGACAAGAGGAAACAATCACTTAACCAATGCTATGTGAACGTCAAAACATTGATATGGTTTCTCGCAAATATGAATAACCAGTTTCATATAAACAATGAAATGTTTAACTCAGATATGATAATTAGTTTAACAAGGACACCTTTTCACTCAACTAGTGATAATTGATTGAGGTAAAATTAGGAGTTCCTAAGGTAGTTCAGCCACACCGATCTGCAATGTGGTCAAGCAGCCACCACGAATGGTCTGTACTTACCGGTCTGACTAAGGAATAGTAGAACCTCTTGCTTCCTACAGACGTGTTGGTCCCGAAACGTTGGTCTCCTAACCTACAGAAAACTTCTATCTTTATTTGGGCCATCGTTACCACCAATCGCAGCTCACCAGGCCTATACCAACCCAAATTAGTGCCACGGCTAAAACAGTACATTCAGTACGGTGCAAACACAAACTATCAGCGCAGCTCTGTCACTATTACTCTGTCACACAGTCCCTGCTTTCAGCCTTCACCCCTTTCAGCTGAAAATATATCTAAATCGGTGTAATATCAGTGACACGGTCATATATAGCATGCAATGACGTAAGCGACGCATGCTCTTAAGCGGAATTTATAACAATCGGGACAAGTAATTATAGTAATCAGGTTCATATGTGAATCCGTATGTGACGAGAACCTTACACAACTCGGGTACAATTATCTCGTCCCTTAAGTCATGCAACATTAATGTGGCCTTCTGTTTAGTTATATACTGGTGAACTCGAAAACAGACTATAATAATATCTAGCATTGCATTTCACAGTTCGGTGCTATCACAAATGCACAACAAATACCAGAATACAGAATACAAATATTCTATCCTATAATACAGATAGGACAATATAATTCAAATATATACAGAGTTGGAGAAATTGCGCCATATAGAGGACCGTTTGCTGACAAGACTTTGCTGTAATGTAATATTTATATGTACCACGAGTGTATATGTACACTGGCTATGTTGCAATGCACGGTCCGTGCACTCATTGTAAACTGTGTTTTCCCATCGCAAGAGCTTCGCTCGTGGCAGCATGGAGTGAACCGAACACATTACATTGAAATAAAGTATGACATAGATAAACGACCCTCGGGAAACACTGTACACAGAAACGAAACCCAAGTACATTCCAAATATTCATAAAAAATAAATATACACAATTCCGTACCTCGCAGATGCATCTCAGACTGCCCGGTATAGATGGGTCCATTGAGCCTTAACTTGGACTTTGCAAAATGAATTTCTAGACCATCTTTATAAAATATTTTTCTTCATACAAATCATGTGTTTCCTAGACGTTTTCTAATTTTTTTTGTTTCCGAAACCACGACGAATTCAACATGGCTGCTCGTCATCTTAATTAAATTTTTCTTCAGTTTTGATTTTGATTCTAGTCCTTTAATTACTGTTATTATACTATATAATTTTGTTATGTTCATGCTCCGATCTAAGAACTGTTAAAATGGATGTATTATACCATATAATTGTGTTCTTTCATGCTCAGATCTAAGTACTGGATGTACTATTCCATACAATTGTGTTCTTTCATGCTCAGATCTAAGTACTGTATGTACTATTCCATAAAATTGTGTTCTTTCATGCTTAGATCTAAGTACTGGATGTACTATTCCATACAATTGTGTTCTTTCATGCTCAGATCTAAGTACTGTATCGATGGATTATACCATACAATTGTGTTATTTTCTAACTCCGTTACTGTTATAATGGATGTACTATACTATAAAATGTTTTTGAATTTCATTCTCAGATCTAAGTACTGTTTTAATAGATGTACTATACCATAAAATGTTTTTAATTTTCATTCTCAGATCTAAATATAATATTAGGCTGCGAAAGTGGACAGCAAGAGTGTTTGTGACTCAAATGCTGAGAATACTTATCAACATTTATCAACTATCTTGCTGTCTCAGTCAGATAAAACAATGACGATTATATTATATCCTGATTCATGAGGACATGTTTTTATATTTTACAGATTTATCACTTTTTTTAAATTAGAACACTCTGCATCTATCCTTTATTTTGATTTCAGAGAGTTCAACATTATTGTAAATGCAATGCAACTCTTCTAAGGAAACATGGACAAGCTAATATTTACAGATGTATTATAAATACTGTTAAAGACCATATTACAAAGTGTGGTCAAAATGATACTCACTACAGGCATCAGTGATGACTGGGTATTTGGTTCAAGTTCCTAAAATGGAAATTTGAGCTGTCCCACTTGGATATTGACCGGTAAAGTAAAGCAAAGGATGTAACTCCCCAAAAACGTGAATATTATATTTTTATATAAACAAAATCAATTAAGGATAAATATGATACAGGGATAGTAACTCAATCCCATAAAAATATAAAACGGATTTAGAATAAATAAGAAACTAAAACTGTAGAACGAGTAAGGTTAAGATTAGAGGCAATGAGGTTAAGATCAGAGGCAATGAGGTTAAGATCAGAGGCAACGAGGTTTGCATTTCGTGAATAGATTTACATATACTTGCTTAAGCTGGAAAAGAGAAACTACCAATAGTGTAGTGAAGGAACTAAGTTTGGATGATGAAAAAAGGTTAACATAACAAACCCAACTATTAATTTCTAAGAAAACGTTTATTAGTAATTGACATATAAACGATAAAAGATGTCTTCCTGCATCCTAATATCTGCTGAGCTATACACGTTTGAGGGTAGGCTGACCTTTTCTGAACGTGGATTAGCATTACAACATAAGATACGAAATTGGTTCTGGTCTATTTGAATTCATCGTCGAAATTTATCAGTGCTTTCGGAAACGTTTGGGTTGTATTTATCCTTAGATCTCAGAAGTTTAATCTAGAAAACTATCCACGTATTTTAATCCCAGGGAAGTATCATTTGCATTCCAAGACAAGATACAGATTGACCGTAATTGGAAACCAATGTCATAGCCAAATGTGGACCATACAATATAAAATCAGTTTCAATAGCAAATATGCTTAAGCTGGTACTTCCTTCGTTTATAACTGATAGCCAGACACGTTTTGTGAAAGAGAGACTTATTATAATGATACAAGATTTTATCAATTACCTCGACGAAACACATCACACTTTTGTGTCCTTATTAACTGATTTGTATCGTTTCAAACAAATCAAATTCAGTATCACTATCAATGGCCATCTTTCTCTGTTCTTTCATTTATTGATAGTATGTATTCAAGAACACACCTTAGCACCATGTCTGTTTATTATCGGAAGGGGGCTTCTTTCTGCTGATATCAGCAAAAAGTACTATAGAAGCGGTTTACTTTCATGTTAACTGTGAGTTTAAACTGGCCCTGAAGACTCAGTACGCGGATGGTGTATACTGAAGATTGAACAAAAGCAATTAGGATATGAGGGAACACATTCTCAGACGTAAACTATAACCAGACATAGAGATCATCTGGTCTTATTCTTATTTTTAAATTTTAGAAATATAATTTTCAATAGATATAGACATTATTCTAGAGATAAATTATGCAAAGAAATTCAAAGTATAGTAAAAGTATTAATGGATTCATTTATGCAGAGAAATCTGTTTGTATCGGGAAAAAATAGGTTAGATCGAATCTTCTTTGCCAAAATGCATTCACGTGGATTCGATCCCCGGACGAGTCATACCAAAGACTTATAAAATTGGTACTAACACCTGCCGCGCTTGGAGCTCAGCATTAAGAGGTTAGTGTTAGGACTGGTCGGCCTTGTGTCAGGATAATTTGACTGAATGGGACATCATGCTACATGTCTGCGGCATGATGCCCCAGTGCTAGACATCACTATAAACTGCCTCACTGCCGACATCGTAGCGATATGACTGAAAAATTGTTAAAACTACGTTATATATTCTAATCAAACAAAGAAACAAACAAGTCTAGTGGTGATTCCACTGAATTCAAATCTTGAAAGCGCTATTGCGTCAACAGCCTTAAACGTACTAACGCGCCAATAGTCTTGCTTTATTACAATGATATAATATATTGTATTACATTGGAAGCAATATAGTTTATTACAATGATATAATCTAAAATGTCATTTAATAAATTCATAATAATATCGAAATGATACTTTGGTACAAGAATATGGCCTTTTCTCGGCTGTGCGCTTGATGCTATTTCGGCATTTTGACTCTTGCATGGGACATACGTTCTTACATTCACACAATAAAATATAATCTCGGAGAAAAGACTACAGGCCATACAGATGTAGTATACATAACATCATGTCTGCGATTTTATATTTAACATTCTTTTATTTATAAACAGTAATTGTTCTGTCACATAGTAATAAATTACTCCGACATCCATACTATGTCATTATAGTCTAGCTTACTTTTCGTGTGTTTTGTACATAACAGTGAAATATCTTTAACTTTACCATTTGCTATAAGACATCCAAAGTGTACTTTTCTTATCTGTGGTGTTTATGAATATTCACTCAAGATGTACGCCTACCTTTTGTAAGAACTCTTGTCCCCAGAAAGAGTCTACCTTCAAGCGCACATCCATATTCATCAGTGAGATTTTCAAGCGTGTACGTTCCGTCATTATAGCAAGAACTGGTTTATCTTCGCATTTGCTCATAGATATTGCGTTAAACATAGTGTAACGATTCTAAGCACGTCTATGTTTACCAGCTTTAATTTCTATCAAAGCATTAGGTTCAACTGTCAGAAATAGCCATCTGTAAGAATATGATCAAACTAAAGAGTGACATCTGTTTCAATCAATTAAATATGTTATCCATGCTAGAGTGACATCTGTTTCAATCAATTAAATATGTTATCCATGCTAGAGTAACATCTGTTTCAATCAATTAAATATGTTATCCATGCTAGAGTGACATCTGTTTCAATCAATTAAATTTGTTATCCATGCTAGTTTGTACACTATATGTGGAATTGTGATTTTTCCCATGATGTCGTTCATGATATAGTAAATTAAGATCGTAAGGAAAAAGTACTATCTAATAACTATATCTATTAGTTATATTAGAAAGCACACACTGATTTTTTGTATAATGTTTGTTTGTTTGTTTGTTTGTTTGAATTTTAACGGCGCACCAGCACTTTTAGTATATTTAGCGCCATACAATAGGTTAGATGTTCAAAAATAAGAAAGGTTTAACATCGACCAGCGATATAAAAAAAAAACATAATAGTTAAATATAAAATGGTAAGATGTTGGTAACAGGAAAATATGAAGCTTCCCTGTTTGGCTATGAGATGACTTTACGTCACAGTAATAGTTTCAAATATAATGCAATACACTTAGGTCACACGAATGGCTTCCAATGTAATATCATATATTTAAGTCACAAGACCGACTTCGAATTTAATACAAAATATTGACTTCACAGGATTTTAATTCAATGTAAATCGATATATTTAGACCACAATATCGGTTTCCTATGTAATAACATATTTGTATGTCACATGAATGGCTTCCATTATAATGCAACATTTACGTCACAAGAATGGTTTCCGATGTAATAGAATATATTTATGTCGCATGAACAGCTTACATATATATTTAGATCACAAAATAAGCTTCAAATGTAATACAAACTATTTAGATCACAAAATAGGCTTCTAATATAATACAAACTATTTGGATCACAGAATAGGCTTCTAATATAATACAAACTATTTAGATCACAAAATAGGCTTCTAATATAATACAAACTATTTAGATCACAAAATAGGCTTCTAATATAATACAAACTATTTAGATCACAAAATAGGCTTCTAATATAATACAAACTATTTGGATCACAGAATAGGCTTCTAATATAATACAAACTATTTAGATCACAAAATAGGCTTCTAATATAATACAAACTATTTAGATCACAAAATAGGCTTCTAATATAATACAAACTATTTAGATCACAAAATAGGCTTCTAATGTAATACAAATTATTTAGATCACAAAATAGGCTTCTAATGTAATACAAACTATCTAGATCACAAAATAGGCTTCTAATGTAATGCAATATACTGAGGTCACTGGATTTATTTCCAATCTAGCACAATATATTTTGGTCAAATGATTGTCTTTCAATGTCATGCAATAAATTTTTGGTCACATCAAAAGTTTCCAAAATAATACAATATATTTAGGTCACAGGATTGGCTTCCAACGTAATACAATATACAGAGGTCAGATCATTGACTTCCAACGTAATGTAATATACATAGGTCACGGGATTGACTTCCAACGTAATACAATATGCAGAGGTCAGATCATTGACTTCCAACGTAATACAATATACAGAGGTCACGGGATTGACGTCCAATCGAGCACAGTATATTTTGGTCACACGAATGTCTTGCAATGTCATACAATATTTGTTGATCACATAATTGACGTCCAATGGCATACATTTATTTGGTCACAGAACTGACATCCAATGGCATACAGTATATGTTGGTCATATGATTCGTTTCCAGTGTCATGAATTATACTTGGATTCCGTCACAAGATTGACTTCCAATGTAATACAATATGTTTACATCTTACGAATGGCTTCCTGTGTAACATATATCAGGTCACATAATCGCTTTGCGTGTAATACAATATAAGTATGGTAGTTGTAAGGAAATACCTTATTCCAACTATGATAATAAACATTTTTTCATTCATGTATATGTTTCAATTGTTTATCGATCACATTTAAGCAACATAAATCATGCATGACAACTAATTCAGATGGAGTTAAAAGAACCAGTATTATTCAAAACTGGTAACAAGCTAGTAACGGCCAAATAACTACAGTTTCAACACGTTACTTTAATGTTATTATAGCCTTATGATGATTGTACACACACAAATTAACATTGTAATTTCTTGGATGATGTCCCCTTCCATTGCATTACTGAAACGTCCATGAGGTATGCTAATGGGACTTCTCTAGACTCAGTGGCACCATAATTTGTAAAATATAGGTAGAGAGAAGACACGCAAAGAACATGTCGGTATTTGATGTCCTGAACTGATACTATGTTTTCTGAATTTTAGAGTGATAAAGATAGGTAGGTCATTTCATCAGCTGTGACACATTGAATGGCTTAACCTATTTAAAACGTTAACAGTTGCACATCATCAGTGTAAGATCTAATAGACTGGATTCAGATATTGGGTCCAGGGATTAGATTTCCACTCGTTGCCGTTAAATCATATTATCTAAAGATGCATTCATACAGGCCTAACCTTTGCAGAAATCAGGATATATTATCATGTGTGCCAAATGTTGACTAAAATCATGAAGGAAAAAGAATTTTACAAAACAGCTGTAATCCATGTTTTCTTGATAAACCTTAAATCGTCCAAATACAGAATATAACTTTACAAAATCCCGTACACGTAATATCAAACAAACATAACATCGTATACGTACAATATCTGGCAATAAACAAATAGCCATTTATATTTCTATCAGTTTATGATATTTCAAGATAGCTGCTTTACATTTCACGTGTACGTGAACGAAGAAAGAATGTCTGAATGAAAGACTCTTTATGGGAAGTCCTGATGTACTGGGATATGTCGTTTATTTATATATGAAACAATCTGAGAGTCGTGTTTAGTTATGGTTATTCCTCATGCTCTCTCTCTCTCTCTCTCTCTCTCTCTCTCTCTCTCTCTCTCTCTCTCTCTCTCTCTCTCTCTCTCTCTCTCTCTCTCTCTCTCTCTCTCTCTCTCTCTCTCTCTCTCTCTCTCTCTCTCTCTCTCTCTCTTCCAAATGAGCCTTGTTTCGGGCTGTCTTGTTAATTTCTTTGAATTAATTGAAAACTCTTTCCGTAACTTTAAAGAGAATCACAGGCACGAACTACTTTTCGAATATATGTGCTGATTTCGTTCAATTTCAAGTTTAGACTAGTCTGTGTCCATTGCGTGTCAAACCTTCTCTCATCGTGTTTCCGTGTTGTTTTGGAAATTCACCTTTGATATTTGAAACGCTCAAGTTGATTAAATTGAGTGCGTGAGTTGGCATATTAATTCTCAGATTTCAGCTCGTTAGTCAAAGGTTTTAACTCTAGACTGAAGACAATACATCCAGACAAGCACCTCATAATACTCATATTTCTAAAGAATAAACTATTTCCTTTAAAGTAATTGTTATAATGCCAAAAGTAAGGAAGTGATCACTACAAAAATAAGAGAGGACATATATACTTTGAAAGTAGATTTGTACTACATGCGGGTCACAGACATGGAAGTATAAATCAGGCCAATTTAAGTATATCAAGTTTTACTCAGTGTTTTATATTTGCATGAGATGCCCATTTAACTTCACTCGCGAAATTGTATTTAGTTTCATGCCCAGGTAAAAATGTGACAAATGTCAGAAATTGTGTAGTGCAGAATATCTGCAAGGTGAATATCTTGACCAATGATTTTAGGCATTAAAGTAAAGTTATCAAATAACTACCATAATCAGAGGAATTTTCGAATGCTTTGAAAAACTATTTTTAATGGACGATTGATTCAAAACGTGTATTTAAAATATCAAAAACACAATGAAATTTAATTATATTAAATTTTAAAATGAACATTCAATATTTAAAAGAACATTTAAAGTATAGTTAAATTTCCAGATGAAACTGAAAATAATTGTAGACAGTTAGCCATATGGTAATTTGAGTCAATGCACCTAATACAATTTTACACAGGAATATTAGTTAACGAATGCTCTTATTAATTTATATCGCACATTTCTAAATGCAGTTTAAATTAAGATAGATGTTAATATTAGAGAGCCTATGGCACGTTCTTTTCTTTTGTTCAAACATTATTGTGTAAGGTACTTAGTTGTCTTTATATATATATATATATATATATATATATATATATATATATATATATATATATGGAGTCTGAGCCTGAGTGACCAAGCAGCATTATATTTGGACAGTACTGCTTGCTGAACATGGTGAAGGACCTAGAAATAGTGGCCTCACCACAGCTCGTCCCCTTACACACACACCCTGTTGTCCTGTCGCAGCCAATGGGGATCTTCAAACTCCGTCAAAACGTAACAGAAAATTCAAGGCATGCCCGATTTGTCTCACATCTTTGGAAAAGACTAAAATCGGCTTGCTGGAACATGATAACAATGCTAAACTCAATCGACAGCAACATACCATAGCGACGCTATGCATTAGTCGCACACGAATTCTCTTACCCTGCTTTTGACAATGATGCACTTTGGTAAATCCGCCTTTCAGAGGAGTGAAGTCTGAGAGAATTCAAAGCTGGATTTAAGCATTACTGGGCAGGAAAACCAAAGACTGAAAAAAGACTTTCAGAAGTCAGTTTCATAATCAAGGAGTCAATTGCCAAAGTTAACAAACCTTCCCACCGACAGCATTACGTCTTCGAGTCTCCCCCTGGGGAAACAACAACATGCCTCACTCTTCAGCGTATCTACTCCAAACCTCCATGCAGATCATTCTGAAAATGATACATTCTACGCTGATCTGCGAAGACTTCTCAAGAGAAACAAATCATCATGAGAGACTTGAATGCTAGAGTGGGTCGTAACTCAGATGACTGGAACGCCGTTGTCGAGAAGCATGGCGTTGTGACTGCGATGACAATGAACGCCTGCTTCTTGAATTTTTCGCAGAATTACAGCTCACCAACACAAAATCCGTATTCCAGCAGAAAGATAATCTGCAAAATAATCAATCACTGGCACCTAACAGATTACATGATAGTACACCAAACGGTCATTTAAAAGACGTTCTTCATGCCAGAGTGATGCCCAGTGCATAGTTTCACACAGATTATCGTCTGGTCAGATGCAAACCTGTCTTCCATTTCAAGCCCAGGCCCAGACAGAAGGAAGGTACCTCTAGAAGGAAGCTCAAGATAAGAAACCCTTTTGTGTACTGACGTCAATGCAGTTATCAAGAGAGACAGCATTGGAGATTCGAAGAGCCTTATTTGCAGTCAGATTCACCTCCGGAAGAGATGTGAAATCACATCAATGCTGCCATTCTGCAAACCTTAGGAAAAATACCCTTGCAATCACCACTAAGAAAAACAAAGACTCTATGATGAAAACAACCAAGAAATCCTAGAACTGCTTGCCAAATAAGGCTACTTCGCTTAATGATCCTGCCCACAGAAAAAACAGCCTTCCACTTTATCTGCAGCTCTGCAATGGTACAATGCCAGTCTCAAATGAGGTACAAATACAGTACTGACCACCCTCCTATATGGCGCTGAATCCTGGGTCACCTACAGCCGCCACCTCCGCCTCCTTGACCGGTTCAGTCAGTGCTTCCTCTGCACGATCCGCAACATCAACTGGAGTGACATCATTACCAACACTGAAATCCACAAACAAGCAGGGATCACCAGAATTAAGGAAATGCTAAAGAAGATTCAGTGACGCTGGGCATGCCACGTATCCAGGATGGAAAATACACTATATGGTGAGCTGTCCACTGGCTACCGTGATAGACGGGTACCTCATATGAGATATAATGACGCCTTCAGAAAGACCCTCGCCACGTGTGGCATCGATCACCGCCAAAGGGCATCACAAGCTTCGGACCGGGAAAGTTGGCGAAGTACAGTTCACCGGGACACAGCCACGTTTGAAGAAAATAGACGGGCCAGCTTGAAGGAGAAACGATGGCGAATTAAAAACCGGGAACCATCAGCAGCACCCACCACAAGCCAGACATCCCCTTGCAACCTCTGTGGACGGACGTGCCTGTCACGTATTGCTCTTATCACCTATTAGCGCGTGTACAATAGACGTGGATATCCCTCTTCCTAAATCTTCGCAAGCGAAGTCATAAGGCAACAATATATATATATATATATATATATATATATATATATATATATATATATATATATATATATATATACATAGTTTATGAATAGAGATAAACATTTTTATTAATATTATAATTATGTATAACGCACATATAAAAGATAAAATATAACAAATATTTTTTTAAAAATAAATATTGCTTGATAACTAAATTTCAAAATGCTTTTTAATTTTTAAAGAATAAGCAAACTCAATGTATACATTCACTAATTAAGTTATTCTGTAAATTAGAATAATATACAAATATTCTTAACTAATTGTAAACAGGGGACATAATTTCAAAAAGAAATATTTAATTAATGAATGTCGTATAGTGTTTTGGAATTTATACCTTTTTAAAGACCATTAAATTTCCTTAAGCAGACGTTCCATCTAAGAATCAGCTACAACATTATGTTTTCAGGATATATCTTGCAAAGCATGGAAACTCTTGTTAACTTGTGTGGTAACATTATATCGAAATATTTTTTTTTATGTCTGATCTATTTTGGTTCATACGTTTAGATATTTGTTGACTGATTTGTTCAAAATATTGGATGCCACATTTTATGCATGTGATCAAATAAATAACATTTGATGTTCCACAATTAGTATCACAATTAGTATCACAACGTATATCAAAAGTTTCTTATAATAATACTTGCGATAAGGTACATAATAAAAATAACGCTTCTTTATATATGGTTGTACATTGTTTTCTTTTTGGACGGCTATTTTAACATTCTCGTTTAGTTGCTTTAATATTATAATAATAATAATAATAATAATAATAATAATAATAATAATAATAATAATCATGATAATAATAATAATAACAAGGATATTAGTGCCTAATCTTTAGAAGCTATAAGCGCTTTATAACATATAAAATGATATGAATACCAAAAAACTAAATCAAACACCATGCAAATGGAAAAGAAAATGCTGAAAATATTTAAGGTAGGAAATATTTTGAGGTCTTTAAGTTTGCTCATGCAGTGAAAAATGTGAGTGTTAATTGCACTCATGAAAGGAATCATTGTGTCTTTGCGTCTAATTTCAATGGGTAATTCATTCCACGTTGCTGGGCGCTGGATTGCAAAAGAACGTTGTCCCTATGACTTCTTTTTGATAGTGGAAATAATGAGTATTCGATTCTCAGAAGAGGAGCGTAAATATATTGCGGAGTATACAAATGGGTGAGGCCTGGAGGGTATGGTGGACTGGAGGGTATGGTGGACTGGAGTCCGTCAGTGAAACGAAGCACAGAGAACGCATTTTGTGTTTGATTCTGGATCGATTGGTAGCCAGTGTAGGGTAAAGATCAGTAAGGAGGTTTGCTCTGATCATGGTACTCTAAAGATGATCCAAGCAGCTATGTTGTGAACTTTTTGAAGTTTCTGGAGTAGATATTAAGACTAATCAGACATAACTGAGTTACAATAGTCCAGTCTTGAAACATGTGATCGTAATGTCCACATTTTTAACATCATTCATCTGCAGCTTGTTACATGTCATCTATGATTTCCCATCAGCAATGCACCTCTCTACTCCTTGGATGGTAGCATCCACTTCAGTTGGGTGGCGATATATATATATATATATATATATATATATATATATATATATATATATATATATATATATATATATATATATATATATATATTGGGTGTCATCAGCGTACAATTAGTGAGATATTTGGTGATGATCTATGACACTTGAGAGCGGCTGAATGTATATAATGAACAGAACAGGTCCAAGAACAAATCCCTTGGGAACACTGTAAGATAGATCGACTGGGCGGCAGTGTATTCCATTTGCAGACACAGTTTGTGTCCTGTTGACTAAGTAGGATTTGAACCATTCAGTGTTCGGCTGTATTGTGAATGCCAAATACATGCTGCAGACGGTGAAGTAATATATCATAAAACTCGATTGGGCTCATTGCCTGGTGGTTTTAGCAATGTCTATGTCAGAAAGAAGACGTCTATATTCTTGTCGTTGATAAAATTAACTATTTATGTGCGCTTTCCCGGTGGACCTGGTGATTGGGCATTGAATAATGCAATACGCAATGGTATCTCTGGAACATTTTACAAAACGGTTGACGACTTAAAATAGATTTGCACCAGGTTTAACGCAGTTTCTCTTCCTCCTTCGATGCTCGTTTTTATTTTATTTTCTTTATTCTATCTGTTCCTGTTTTGATATTCTAATACATCTCCTATTATTTCTACTGTTTGTGTTGTCCCCAAGAGACCCTTTAGGTTTTTCCATTCGTCTTTGTATTTTTGCTATTACGGTTATGATGTTTGTTTAGCATCTACATAGGTTGCCGTTCGTGTGCCTCTGGATATGAAGTCTTTTGCTTGATAATTCATAGAACTGTTTTGAAAAGATTGATTATTTTTTGTGATTTGGTTGATAAGTTATTCTTGATGTTGGCGGTGCTTTGTTCATTTCATTTGTATTTATTGGTGGCTGGTTATTCCGTGTGTGATTCTTAGTTCATTCATGCACGTTTATTTTTGTAATTGATAAAGTTAATTTCTTCTGTTTATTCATTTGGTTGTTCATAATATCTTTTGAATGCTCTCTAGTAATTGTTTTTCTCACTGTGTAAATGTTTTAACTTTTTAAGTTGACATGAACATAGTTCGTCTCTTTTAGATTTATTTTTTAAAAGGTTCTTCCCAAAGAATCAAGTATTGCTTTTTATCAAAGATTTTAGTTCATCTCTATGTTCTTCAACTTCTTTGCCTTTCAATCTTCTCTGATGTTCTTCTATTAGTCTATCGCATATTTCCAATGATACCTTTTCTAATTAGAGTGAATATATTCTTGAATCTTCTTTGATGTTGTGTCATTCCGAATATGAATGTCTAGTTTTAAACGTAAATCCATGGGAACAAGATTGTCTTCCAGACAATTTTAAAGAACGCTTGCGTGTAATACATTATACATATGTTTCTCCGTTAATATATTTTTCCATTCTTATTTATAACCACATCGTTCTATAGCTAATCCATGGATCATATATTGATGCCATGTTGTTGTCCAGGATTTCTTAATCAATTTTAAATAAACAATACCAACACGTAGAATGTGTGCCCAGTATCGTTTTATTGCTTCCTAATACTGAATTCAAACTTTATATGTAACTGTTATGATATATTTTGTATGGCATTTCTTGGCATCCTATGATTGTAGTTTGCACTGTAACTTAAGTTCTGCATCAAATGCATAAATTAATTCATTTATTAATTCTAAGGTCGAACTATCAGTTCATGTTGAAATTCCTTGAGCATGCAATGACATACGTTCTGGCAAAGACCAGCCTGACCTATGTTGTGTTTATCCTGAATATATACAGCTGATTTGTTGAATGATACAGTATTCTGAAATGCCAAATATGATTATGTCAAAGCTTCGTATTGCTATTTTGGTTATTGCGTACTATTTTTCTATATAATGGAATTACTACGCCGAAGTTGTCATTTTCATTAGTAATGTTGGTCTTAGATGAAATTTTAAGAGAATCAGTTCATTTATTTAGTTTTATGCTCATTCATTGGAATTGTTTTGCTCTAAAATTTAAGTAAAGACTATTTGGATGTATAGTAGATGTATGGAATTAGTGTGAATTCTTTCAGGGACATTTGGATTAATATCAGTATTGTAATTACCGTGAAATCATTTAAAGACACCTTGTAAAAATATCAGTGATTTCTTCTGTGCCGTTAACACATCGGTAAAGAGGTAATATCATTCGGAATATATTTTGAAACATTTTCGAATATTCGGAACTATTGGAATTGATAGAACATTTATTATTCTAAGAATTCATTCTTAATACTGTAAGTTATTTTTTATTTCTTCAATTTATGATTTAGGGAGAAAAATATTTATTTCAAAGTTTAAAAAACTGTTTATTCTGCCCTTTCGTATTACGTAGTTTACAACCCTATAGCCGTAATACGTGTCTCTGAGGCGTCATAAGCCTGTGTGGTAGCATAATATCACATAATCATAGTGATTATTCCCGGAAAACTGGACATGTTCTAATGAGGCACCAATATCGCCACCTGATTGCTGGAGAGCAATCAAACCAATCCAACTCTTCTGTCTTGTTCCATGTATCTTGCTAGACCTGAAAATAGATACCATGTATTTTAATATCAAAGATCAGTTCGATGTACTTAAAGGAAGTGACGAGTGCTAGATATGGGGCTTTCAGTATCGTACTTTGTGTGAAATAACTCGAAAAACAATAAATATGATATCGTAGCACTCAGAAATTAAAATCAAAGCACATGAATTAATGTGATTATTCATCCACAAAATATAAGATTTCCATGAGATACGTTTACCAGACATGTGCATGCTAAATAACTAATAAATTTAAATTGCACCAGAATGACTAAGGTCTAAGAAATACCAATTAAAGTGTACCAAATACGAGAAAATACACGGAAATAACTAACCCAGCGCATAAGCTATTACAACGTGTATTAGGAGTCAAAGTACTAATTTAATTCCCATAATAAACCTTTGCAAATAAATTGATATTAAAAATTCAATAACTTAAAAGTTGTGAGTGCTCATGATCAAATCTATATTTATCAGTATAGATAAAACATGGATGACAGATTTCGTGTGTAGAAAAGGATATGATATGCGGCATTTTGTGGACCTACAACGTTTTGACACATGTGCTTTCGATTCCATACCAAAGAGTCAGGTGCTAATTTTAGGAATGAGTATTCCAAACTCAAGACTGTTAAACGACTGAAACTCTATCAATAAAACAATGTGAATATTTGTTCACATGCAATTAGAATTAGTTCTCAAAAGAGTCTTCGTCCTAAGACAATACTTACATTATTAACCAATCATGGTCAGCCCAACACATATATGCTTTATTTTAGGTTCACTAATTTCCAGACTGTTTCCCATTTTTCCATATCATTAGTACCGAATGACCTCATGGAAATAAGTCATAAATTGCACTCGATACGATTTACTACAAGGCAGTGTATGAACGATACGGATTTGGTCATTTGCACAAAATTAGGCACATACCAGTAAACCTGGTGGCTTGGTGGTAAAGTGCTAAAAATATGAATTCTTGATTTATGTATCGTGTGCAGTGCATGACCAGCTATTTCACACCACAATCAATAGCAAGAAGCAGAGTCTGTAATAAACAGGGGTAATGACTTAAAGGATATTGACATTAGTAAGCTAAGTAAGGACGAAATAAAAATGTGGATATTAAAAGTTAATTTAGCCAATTGTGTGCCAGACAAATGAAGTGCAAAGAGACAGACCTATATAACCACACTGCCAATTATGTGTCAGACATATCTATCTATCTATCTATCTATCTATCTATCTATCTATCTATCTATCTATCTATCTATCTATATATATATATATATTAGCCTCAGCCACTTATGTGTCAGACAGATCTATTCCACACAGCCACTTATGTACCAGACAGATATATTCCACACAAGCAATCATACACCAGACAGATATATTCCACACAGCCAATCATGTACCAGACAGATCTATTCCACACAGCCAATCATGCACCAGACAGATCTATTCCACACAGCCAATCATGCACCAGACAGATCTATTCCACACAGCCAATCACGCACCAGACAGATCTATTCCACACAACCAATCATGTACCAGACAGATATATCATATGCACCAGACAGACCAAATATGAATAAATGTGAAAATCCAATCCCCACAATCATATGAAAGGATTTGCATTTGCGCATTAGGGACATATACTAGCTCAAAGTTAATTCAGATTTTTACACATATATACTGTATTTTAAAGCGTTTCAGTTGATTCAAATGTTTTCCCATTTAAGTGTCAGTTAACAATTATATAGTACATTAGATTATGAAATCCGCTTACTATACAAGATTGGACTGCTAATCAATGTCTAAAATATGTCTGAAAGGAACACGTTGTATGTAAGACTTGCTGTTTGACCTTTATTTTGTTTTATGCTTTTGATTCTTTAAACGTCTCAGAACGCAAATTGAGTAGCGGCACTTTGTTTCTATGTTCATTACGCATTACGTAATGATGTTTACAAAACAGGTTATTGTAATGCAAATAAGTTATGTATACCTACATATACCACAATAATAATACATAATAATAGTACATAATAATAATACATAATAATAATACATAATTCAAAACTTAGTCTCATTATAAATAATAATACATAATTCAAAACATAGTTTCATTATAAATAATAATACATCATAAATAATAATATATAATTCAAAACTTAGTCTCATTATAAATAATAATACATAATTCAAAACTTAGTCTCATTATAAATAATAATACATAATTCAAAACTTAGTCTCATTATAAATAATAATACATAATTCAAAACATAGTCTCATTATAAATAATAGAAATGACCTGCATATCAACTATATTTATTTCATCATTTATTTACCCAAGGTAAGATTGACAACAATTTTGTATGTTTTTGCATGACATTTGGTGTTGGTTCCATTGTTTCTTTAATAACTGGGTCAATAAGTTTTCCAGGGACACTAATTTCACTATTGGGAGGGATGAAAACATCATTCAAGACTGAAACACGGCTATAAAAGGGTTCCATTTAAGATAAAAGCATGGAACTAACTGTTATACAGTTTTCATTTAACAGAATATCAATAGAATGTCTAGCCATGAAGTCGAGACCAAGGATTTTATTATGTTCTATATTAACTATGAGAACCTTATATCTAAGCTTTTGACTGCCTAGAGCAAGGTCAAGCCAGCATTTTCCCAGGAAAGATATCATATCTTCAGATACGATGACCAAATTTAATTTCACACGTTCAATCTGAAGCTTCTCCAAACTGCCTAATTATGGTAAGAAAACAACTTTCTTCAATGGGTAAAATATATTTTTGTTTTTGCTGATGTCATCTGAACAAAAAAAGAAAAGGGAGGTTACCGCGGCCATGGCACAGAGAGCGGAAGAGTCTTGACTTTTAACGGGCTGGGGACGCAGAACGGAAGCTGTGAGTTTGCAATAATATTTCATCGGATTGGATGGTAGCATATTATGATGGGTGACAACATGGATTTACTCATATGGGTATGCACAATATATTTTAAAACACCTCCCCTGTAAACGCGGACGCCAATGAATGGATATCGGATAAAACAACCACAACAGCAAAAATATAATAATAATAATAATAATAATAATAATAATAATAATAATAATAATAATAATAATAATAATAATAGTATAGCACGTGTAAACAATTACGGAATTTGTACTTGGGTAAATATTATCTCGTAAATTACGTTTGTGTTTGTCGGATAAATGATGTCATGCTGCAGTCCTGAAAAGAGTGATTTGGGAAGATTTCAGGCTATGCAAAAGTAAAAAATATTCGAACACGCGCTTTTTTAATACTATAGATTTTATTCTTTTCTAATTATTGATGCTAAGAACATTTTGTATCTTATAAATACTATAAACATGAAATACTTTTGAAACTTGCGCTGGATTATTATGTTTCAGAGATAGTTATCATTTTAGTACTGCATTTATTCTTGCATGAGCAACAGTCACGTCGCCTCTTGCATCTCACTGTCAAGTGGAAATGTGGACATTGTATTTTAAATTTTTTTTATTCTTTATCCGTGTTAATATATCCCAAAGAGGAACTTTGCACATGTGACCATTGGTAGATATTGGTAAATGCGTTTTAATATTATATCAGTTGGTTAAAGTAAAGCCAAGGTTCAATTAAATTACACAGTTGCACAAGCACCATCTCTGAGATCATTTCAACTCGGCGATGTAGATGGCTCGGCCATGTTCGCAGAATGCCCCCTGACTCACTACCAAGGGTGGCACTGAGATGGACCCGACAGAGGAAAAGGAACCGTGGCAGACCCAAAGAGGCCTGGTGACGAACAGTGGAAAGAGACCTTAAGATCAGAGGCCTCACCTTTCAGACCGCCCCAGTAATAGCTGCCAACAGACGGAAATGGTGCTCCCTTGCTGTTGCCTCAAGCACCAGACGGCGCAGAGAGGATTGATCGATTGATTTGTTGCACAAGTTCTGCTGACAGTATCGAGTGAATACTACATCAAGGCCATAAATTAAACGCATCTACCTACGTTGAGACACAAAGTAAGATGTCAACCGTTTTCTTCCAAGTGGACGTTTCAATTTCAAGATGGCGTTCTCAGTAACATGATTTTGCCAAGCAATACATCGGGAAACATCAAAAAATTATTCTAATCCATAACCAGAGAACGCCCATGAAGATCAAAGGTATCCTAACACTAGTATATAAAAGAAAGCGAATATGCTTTGCCATTGAAACTTTTAATTTCATTACAGATGAATGAAATCCATAACCAACGATTAGTTACAGGTTCTACAGACTCAAGCATAGATACCTGTTTTCAGTAAGGCGATCAAGGTCAAAATCAGCTGAACTCGGAAAAAAATTCATGCAACCACCTTATCTCATGGGACGGGATGATGACGCTAAATAATGTGGTCACCTTTTGTTGTCCTCGTGAAAAGAAAAGCATCATTGGTGTATTCCATATATATTCTACTTTCCTTCCTATATCATGACTCTAAATTTAAACAGGGATCTAAAGTTTGTATAGTATAAGGCCTGGGGTTAATGACACAATATTACAACATAAAAATATTTTATATATATATCATATTCTTAACCCTTTCCTTTCCTCGTGTGGTTCGTTTTCCTTATTTACTACATAGTTTTTATCTTATAATATTAGTTATTTCAAGATTAAAATGATGTGAGTACAGCATTTTCAACTATTTTCAGTGGCAGCATTGAGTTAGATTTGTAAAGAATATCAAATGTCCAGGATGTCTGAAATCTCACATTTCCTCATAATAATCAATCAAATTCTGTTACCAAGACGTATATTTGCTCTGAACATTTTCGTTATAGCATTATATCATATATATTACTAATGTCTTATCATATCTGAATAACATTTACTATGTTTGGAAGGACTGCCAGTCACTTTGTGACCTGGTTGTTTTGTACTCGTTCTTTTATATCCTGCAACTTCAAATTATGTATTAATAATTCAGTTGCACACTTTTTTTTGTAATCTTTAAACTATACTACTATGATTAGTATTTTATTTACTTTTTAATTGTTGTGATTCAAAGCTATGTTTCTTCGTTTTCTCTAAGTACGGTTTTCTATCATTTATACTTTGTTTTGTAGATATTGAACAACCTGTACATTAAGTTGCCCTGTTATATTCGTGCATACGTTAAACACTATTCATTACCGTATTCTTGTGATTTTATGCAAGTTAATAATTTGTTTACAGAACTGTTATTTCAAGGTCAATTGTAGACTTGTCTATACATTTTCGATACTAGTGTTCGACTGTATTCTGAGCAGTTTTAAAATCTGAATTATTTTCAGTTGCGAAGACAAAAAAGTACATAATTATTAATATTCGCATTTCTTATGTTAAAAGCCAGTGCCATTAACAGAGCATGAAATGTGTTGAAATATTCGATACAAACATCCCGATTAACAAACAACCTGCACTCTTGTGAAGTCAGCGATAAAACTAGAAGAAATATAGTCAATTCGGTTTAGTAAAATATTCAGACTTTAGGCTTGTTTTATTCACGCTTTGTTTTTCTTCTTCTGTAGTTGCTCACACATATGTGTCAAGATATATTCTGCAATAAACATGTGGACGATGGCAACAATCGCAGAGATAAGATACCTATCTTGGGGTGGGGTGTCTTTACTTGCGGTTGGTAACAGTGGCGGTGTGATATGGTTAAGGTTAGAAAGGGATATTGCCTTCGGGAGCCAGGCGAATGGGCGCCGTTGTGAGGTTTTCTTAGTTTTCAGTTTCATAGCAATTTGCAATCTTTATAGTTTAACGGGGCATATACAACAAGTGTTATGTAGCAAAATACTTTTCCGCCCTTGAATGCTGCATTCAGATGCCTTGGTACTGGTCTCACAAAACACATTGTTTATATTTATTTTTGTCCACAATATTTTTTTCAGATTGTGTGCGACTCCTGAAATGTAACTATACTCTGCACTACATAAAACTCTGTAACGTTATTTCCTTGAACATTATGACAGTCGGGACCAAAGAATGATTGGAATGACCTATTTAATAATAATAATAATAATAATAATAATAATAATAATAAAAATAATAATAATAATAATAATAATAAAGACTTTGTATTGCGCCTAATTTTTAAAACCCTTACAACTTAAATAGTGATATATGACTACAAAAATAAACAAACACACCATGAAATTACAAAAACATAGAATCATACAGAAAATATTTAAGGTAGGTAACATTTTTAGGACTTTATATTTATTCTTGCAGTCGACATAGGTGAGTTTGAAGAGCACTCTTGAAATGGATCTTTGTCATTGTGTTTAAGTTCCATGGGCAAATCGTTCAGCATGGGTGAGGCCAGATAGATACGTAGCACTGAAAGGTAGCAAAGAGAATAAATGTTGTTTGCATGAACAAGTGCAAGTTATAAAACCGCATTATCAGGCATGACTTGTAATAGGTTAATACATCAATACAATAGTACAATAATAATAGTGACTGATTACAATGTCCTTGTCCCTAAAGCATGAATCAGCCAAAGGAATGTTTGGAAAGATTCAGCATATCTTTTGTCTGGATAATGTGGCTAAAATTAGATTACAATTGAATTCAGCAAAGCTAAAATTATCCCGAACTAAATTTGTCGCATTTGAAGCAATCATTTCACAATCTGCCGTCATTATCTGACATTAAACCTCATTAGTGTATCACACATGGAAAAGCGAAGGATAATGTTATTGTAGATGTTGTTCTTTATAAAACTAAACCTTACCTTTGCATCGAAAAGGGCACGTTATACAACAGCATCATCAGGCATCTGTGAATATTTTAAACGATGTGTAACAAAGACAATGGAATACTAATATAGACTCCCTCTACAATATGAAATCCACAGCATTTCGTCACAATGGGCTGAGTAAAGTCGGATCCAGTGGCGACTGGAAATATTCTCTTATACAAATAATATACAGTATGTGCATATGCTTTATATTTCAAATTTGTTTCATATATAGAATGACAGTGTGTATATAGATGAAAATAATTGTATCGTTTGAATTAAGTAATGTTGGTATTGCTACATAAATTATTAATAAAACAAAACATGTCGTTGTTACGCATGTAAACATGTGTTTTACCTAGCAAACAGTGATACATAAAGACCAAAAGCAAATTTTATCACTGCCAATATAAATCTGTATAAATCTGTCAGCATGCTCATTTACAAAAAAATCTTGCATTGACCTTGACAAAAGAGCACACGAGGTACTTGCTTCTCCTACTGAGTGCTCTTCGAAAAATCGTTAATTTCTCCTAAATTGAAAATTAGATTTGCGGAGCCGAACAGTCCTCAAATTCAATTAATCAAGCCAGTTTGTTTCTGATTAAGCACAAATGTGGACTATTGGACTGGATTGTTTTGGTGTTTTACGGGAAAGTATTAGAAAAATCCACGCCCTTTTGGTCTTGACTCTTATCATACTAAATACTCAGCCATTCACGCCCTGATGGTATTTTGACTCTATCATGCTAAACACTCAGTCATTCACGCCCTGACTGTCTTGACTCAATCATGCTAAACTCTCAGCGATTTGACTTCTTTGGGCTGTTAGAGCAAATATTTGTTTATGGTGTTAATATTCCCGATCATCTTAAAAGGGTGATGTTTGACTCATGTTTGTTAGGTAAATACGTAGAGGTCACTCACTGCTGAAACAAATATAAAAATCAGTAGACCCTAATGGAACTGATTCATGTAAATCACATATTTTATATGGACGACACAGATTATAAATATCATAGCGTTTACTATTTATCTCCCAGGTGGGAATGAATATGATGTTTTTGATTCTCTTATGCATGTCAGCTATCTCAGACACCATACTGGCGATTACAAAACAATGCACGTGCACTATTGAAAAAGGAAATATGCAGTACAAGCTATAACAGACGTAAGGATACCACAATTATTCTCTTGACGTAAATATTTACGTTACAAGCTGTAACAGACGTAAGGATACCACAATTATTCTCTTGACGTAAAGATTTACTTTACAAGCTGGAACAGACGTTAGCATGCCTCAAATATTCCCTTCACGTTAATTTAGCCAACAAAGAGAGATTGTAAATATGTGTGTGCGTGCATGTAATCGCATTAAATGCGATTAAAATGTTAGAGAAAATGTACTAAGAATCAACATTATTGTATCCACAAAACTTTCAAGTTGATAAATGTCACTACGATCCATTTTCCAAGTTGTATGTAAACCCTGGATCTAAATAAATTATATTTGCATCATTAAAAACTCTTTCCATCAAGGACTGAATAGTTCCATTCATAGTACAACCTAGATTTGTTCTCGATATAGAAAATGCTAGAAGCAAAATGTTAATATCACTGAAAGTTGTAGTTGGATTTGAAGTTACATATAATTGAAAGTCACTGACGTCGTTTTATTAAGATTGAATGGAATCAAGAAAATGTGTTGCATGGCAATACTGAGGCAGTCGAAACATCGTCCATGACAAAGAATCAAATAGTAAAATCGGTTTGATAACAAAATCTGTTTGGCAGCACAAATATGGCCTTGAACAATATCATTGTAAATCCGGGCAGTTTATTCTATACGTATATGATCGCAAATCAGGCTATAAAACAGTTTTAAAATGACCTACAACGGCTGCTTTGATCTACTGTACTTTATGCAACCGTGTTCTTCTTAAAGGGCTCTTAAAATGTATACATGTAATTAAAACTTCAAGTGAAAATTACACATTTCTCGACAACGTTTTCCAGGACCTAAAATGTATTTAATAAGTGAATGAAATGCAACGCGAGTCAATGGTTTGGTCGATACAAAGCTGTTAATTAAACAAATGAAAGACCAAAAGATAACACGAGAGAGGCCTATGAATTATCTACTCAAGAAAAGACACATATGGAGACAGCCCCTAGTAGATGTTACATCGTCGATTTCGTTTCCAGCCGCTAAACATCTGTGCCTAACTTTGTGACACATAGCATGGGTTACTTCATTATTTAACTGGAAGTTTCTGACTCCATCATTTTGAATATTTATATTGTAAAATCGTCGCAGATGTCTAAAAACATTTCACCTACCAATTATCTCAAACCTAAAAGTTCACGTTTTGTAAACAGTATTTGTCTTTACCCTAGACTTGTAAGGCATATCCTTATTGTTTCTAAGTCCCATGAAACAAAATTCCAGACACTAAACACCTATCTTAGAGCCTCCAGACGCTTAATAAATATCTTGCTAGCAGCCTCCAGACGCTTAATACATATCTTGCTATACGTTAGAAGCTTAATACAAATCTTCCTAGCGTCCAGACGCTTAACACATATGTTGCTATACGTTAGACGCTTAATACAAATCTTTCTAGCGTCCAGACGCTTAACACATATGTTACTATACATTAGACGCTTAATACATATATTGCTAGCGTCCAGACGCTTAATACATATGTTGCTATACGTTAGATGCTTAATACAAATCTTCCTAGCCTCCAAACACTTACGACATGTCTTGCTAACCTGCAAACTTTTAAGACATATCTTGCTAGCCTTCATACGCTTAAGACATGAATTGCCATCCTCCAGATGCTTAATTCATATCTTGCTCGTCTCCAGATGCATCAGGTATACTTTGTATTAAGATATATCATAAAACGCAGTTTAATATTCTGTCTAACAACTCAGTTGGTGCGCCCCTGGAAAATGTTGTGGTTCAGCGCCAAAATGTAAGGAATGGGATCGCAACATGATTATGGAACGCAGTGCAAATCTCAGACACACACACACACACACACACACACACATACACACACACACATATATATATATATATATATATATATATATATATATATATATATATATATATATATATATATATATATATATATATATATATACACATATATATTGATGTTGCTACGTCTTTACGCTCTAACAAACAATAACACAGAAAGACAGAAAGTGCGAAAGCGACAAGCATTATAAAATTTAACAAATAATTAACATTATCTAATACGAAAAATCTAGTCTTTGTACAGGTATATATTTTTTTTTTAGGTTTCAAGAAAGTTGTTCGAGTAATTTCATTATGTAATGCATTTGTCACACTTCGTAACTTTTTAAACCATTTCGAGATCTTATATTTTTTTATTTCCTTTGCATACTGATATCAAAATAAACGCTCAGCAAGAGTTCGATTAAATCGCTCAACAAATGTATGATAATAATAATAATAATAATAATAATAATAATAATAATAATAATAATGAGGACTTTGTATAGCGCCTAATCTTTCAAAGCTCTAAGCGCTTTACACCATCAATAATGATGTGACTACACTACAGAACAACAAATGACAAAAACAATGAAATTGGAAAACATAAAAACATGCTGAAAACATAAGATACAAAGTATGATTAGGTCCCTAAGTTTGTCCCCGCAGTCGAAACTGGTGAGTCTTAAGAGCACTCTTAAAAGGGACCACTGTGTCTTTGTCTAATTTCAATGGGCAATTCATTCCACGTCGCTGCGCCCTGGTGTGCAAACGTACGTTCTCCATATGACTTTGTTCTCAACTTGGGAACAATGAGTATACGATTATCAGAAGAAGAACGTAAGGATCTAGCTGGTGTATACACATGGGTGAGGCTGGATAGGTATGTTGGACTGGAGTCTGTCATTGAAACATAGCACAGAGAACAAATTGTGTGTTTGATTCTGTATCGAATCGATAGCCAGTGTAGGGTACAGAGCAGTGGTGAGGTGTGCTCTGATCGAGGTACTCTAAAGATGATCCATGCAGCTGCGTTTTGAACTTTTTGAAGTTTCTGGAGTAAATATTGTGACGAACCAGACAGAATTGAGTTACAATAGTCCCAATAGTCCAGTCTTGAAAGTACCAATGAACACACAAGTGTTTTAGTGGCATCAACTGAAAGATATTTACGAATGGAACTGATGCGTCTCAATTCAATATATACAGCCTTGCATATGTTCATGACATGTTGGTGCAATGTGAGAGAAATGTCTAGAGTAACGCCTAGGTACCGTGCTGACTGTGAGAATTTAATGTTGGTGTTGCTGATATTTATTGTCTGAGGTAAAGAATGTGAATGAGAAAGTCTTTGTATTGTGATCAGAATAGCCTCAGTTTTATCATCATTCATCTGCAGCTTGTTACATATCATCCATGATTTCACATCAGAAATGCACCTCTCTACTCCATGGATGGTAGCATCAACTTCAGCTGGGTGGCTAGACTTGTATATTTGGGTGTCATCAGCATACAATTGGTGCGTCACTGTGTAATGATCTATGACACTTGAGAGCGGCTGAGTATACATAATGAAGAGAACAGGTTCAAGAACAGATCCCTGTAGAACACCACAACATACGTCAACTGGGCAAGAGTGTATTCCATTTGCAGATATACTTTGTGTCCTGTTGAATAAGTAGGACTTGAACCACTGTAAGGCTATATTCTGAATGCCAAATACATGCTGGAGACGGTGAAGTAATATATCATGGTCTATTGTGTCAAATGCTGCAGATAAATCCAGGAGAGTAAGGAATCTAATCTTTCCACTATCCAAAGCAGAGAAAATGTCACTAAATACTTTCAGAAGAGTAGTTTCCGTATTTTGGCAAGGGCGATATGCAGACTGTACATTGCTAGAAAGACTGTTTGAATTTAAATGAGATACAAGTTGGGTTAGAACAGCCTTTTCTAACATTTTTTTATATGAATGGAAGATTACAAACTGGGCGGTAGTTCTTTAAATCGTTATGGTCCAGTGTTGGTTTCTTCAGCAGTGGCTTTACGATGGCAGTTTTGAAAATGATGGGAATTCCCCTGATGAGAGAGAGAGAGATATTAATAACATCAGTTAGTGAAGGCAATATTAGGTCTAAGCACTCAAGTAGCAGTGATGTCGGAATTGGATCAAGTTCACAAGACTTTGGTGCACTTTTTCATCACGATAGTCAGTACTAAATCAATAGAAACAGATTTAAATGCTCCTAACGGTTGTCGCTGAAATTCTGCATCATAACTGTATGGTGGTGAATCAGTTTAAATTGTGCTGTCAAGCCAATCTCTAATGGTTTGTACTTTGTCCTCGAAGAAATTTGCAAATTGGTCTGGTAAGTCTAGTGGAGAGAATGTTGTTGGAAGTGGTGCACATTTGTTCCTTGATATTAGTTTGTTAGTTATCTTGAAGAGCTCTTTGCAGCTGGAACTCTCCGTGATCTTAGAACTGTAGTGGGATGATTTGGCTAAATGGTCTATGTTTGTGGCGTTCTTCTAGCGGCTTCGTAGATTTGTTTATGAATAGTGAGTCTGGTGGAAAGCCAAAGCCTCTCTGCTTTTCGGCGATGTCTTTTAGCAGTGCAAAGCTGCTCCCTAACACTGCTATACCATGGAGAACACTTTTTTATTGATACTCTGCATTTGGTGGCTGGGGCATGTTTTTCAAGCAATGAACGCAGGCAGTTATCAAGTTGTTCTGCTGTTGGATGTAAGAAAGTTGTTAGGTTTTCTTGGATGTCATGCATGAATTTGGTTCTATTTATTATACGGAGGTTTCTCTTAGTAGCAAATAGAGGTGGAGGGTTAAGGACTGATACGTCGAGATGGCATACAATTCAGAGGTGATCCGATGCAAGTTTGTGGATACAAGGGTGGATTGCAGAATATTATCATCAGGTCTATAAAGAAACCAGTCTAAAATGTGACCAAGTTTATGGGTAGGTTGGTTAACTTACTATTTAAGATTGAAAACATGAATGGAATCTAGGAGTTTTGACATGTGTGGTTTACCAGGACAGTCAAAGTTAAAGTTGAAATCTCCAAGAAAAATTAGGTTGCCACCTACTCTAGAAGATTTGGAAACCGCTCCAAAAAGAGAGGTTCAGTCAGCTTGTCTTTTTCTACTAGGAGGAGGGCGGTAGAGACAAAAGATGGACTGGCCTTTGTTCCAGTGTGAGCGTAGCTTGGACTAGTTTAAACGATGTGTGGCAGAAATTGAAGGTTGTGTTGTACGTAAGGCATTTGATCATGGAATTCTTTGTAATTACAGCAATTGCACCTCCGCGAGTTGCGGGGAACGACTTGATGAAGTAATCGCTGGGTCTTAAATCCGCACACTTAGATTCATCACCTGCTGAATGTAATCAAGTTTCTGTCAGGAAGAAGACGTCAATATTCTGGTCGTTGATAAAATTAACAATTTCTGTGCCCTTTTCGGTGATCCTACTGATTGAGCGTTGAATAATGCAATACGTAGTGGTATCCCTGGGACACTTGACACAATGGTTGACGATTTAAGAGGAATTTGAACCAGGTTATTAAAATTAACGGCAGAATTTTTAAGTTGTTTATCCGTTACGGGCGAAAGGGAGATAACTGGAATTCTTCTTCCTGTTCTACTCCGGCCAGCTTTGAAAGAAAGTTTCTTTTTTCGCTTCCGTTTACAGTTCGTTTAGTCTTGAGCACAATGTAGTATCTAGAACCAAGGTGTGGTCATTTAATCCAATTAGTCCGTCGTATTGTCAGCGGTCACGTGACGGCGATTTATTAAAAAACAAATGACGTCTTAACATTGGGACAAAACAGCTGAGAAAAATTCTAATTGTTCTCGCTTCCAAAACAAGGTGATGAATTAACACATACGAACGGAACAGCCAGTGCATGATGAAAC
Source organism: Unio delphinus (assembly GCA_029339505.1). NCBI lineage: Eukaryota > Metazoa > Mollusca > Bivalvia > Unionida > Unionidae > Unio > Unio delphinus. The sequence goes on from JAQISU010000101.1 coordinate 4,704,737, forward strand.
ACAATAATGTAGACGATGATAGAGAACAAGCACAAATATCATAAATATAGCACAAAATCGGAAGAGCCTTTCTCGAGCAGTTAAGCGATGGCGGCCATCTTTCCGGAAGTCCAATAACGATGTATTGCAGTATGTCCTTGTGTGATTTTGGCATTATCTTTTTCACCAGAGATGATACTACACCAATAAATTCCTTGCCAGGATCAACCTTTAGTAGCTGTAGCCATCGTATACCACCACGTTGATAAATTCGTTACAACGCAGAAGCAACTTCTGTTGCTGTCTTTGTCAATAACGGCTGTGCTTCTTTGTGCCTACTTCAATCAGCAGCTACAGTCAAGGCTTATTTGTACGTTATTTTGATGTCTACCAATTTTGATATTATTATGTGGAAAAATGTCAGCTTGATGAACTTCATTTGGAACACTGACATCAAAATGCGCATATTCGAATATCTTAGGCGGTGGTAGATAAACTTGCCATATTGCCTGTCGTGATAGCAGTAGAACGTTTGACACCTGCTGCTTCGGCGAGTTACTAATCGTTGCTCTGCCTCTCCAATGTTCTCTTGGATTCCATAATATTAATTACTAGTCCCTAATACTAGAATACCTTTCATTGCAGATTTTATAATCCAAATTGCTAATGAATCTTTGACGGATTTATTCGTATGGAATTTAACGCGTGGATCACCTTCACGTCTGCGATATGAATATGCTGCAGATTGTTATATTGATAAGACACATCATGAGCGTAACATGCTTTATCAATATCATTTACTGGATATTCACCTGACTTTAGTCTTGATTTCCAAGTCGGATATCAAGTCGAGTTCCAGGACCGCAGTAATTATATCCTAGAAGATATGTTCTGTTTCTTCTCCTGGCTATTTAGCCAATGGAGTCCCAAGTAATTTTCCTAAGTTTGCTACTGTATCAAATCCTCATGTTTTAAAATATGATTCGTCACCGGAGATTTAAAACAAAATTGTACCACACTGTTCACACCTACCAGTAAGTACTGGTCTTTTATTTTTCATTCTGATGGTCATGAATCCACATGAAGAAGTACGCCCCTTGCAATTACACAATATAAATTTATATTATTTATTATATAGCATGGATGTGATTGATATTTCGGCGACAAGAAAACGAGAATCGGTAAAACATCATGCAGCGCTACCATTTTCTATGAGAATGATGATCATAAGTCCATCTGGAATTGGTAAAACAACAGCTGTTACATAATTTAATAATGAGATGACTTAAGTGGGATAAATTGTAATTAGTTGCACCATCTGTTTATGATCAGCGAGGATACGATATACTTAAAGATTTAAGGAAAACGCAACGAGATAAATGAAGAAGGTGATGATGTTATTTGTTTTATTACTGTTATTGACAAAGCGCCATCTACAGATGACCTTGATGGATCTATATTTAATTTAGTTGTATACGATGATGTAATGCTTCATAAACAGTCCAATCCGGCTTGGATAATTTCACGTGGTAGACATAAATATCACTGATGTGATTAATGTAACACAAGGATATACACGAAACGTGATCAAGGATAACTGTAACATTCTTGCTGTTTAACGTGGCGACATACATACAGTACGAAATATGCATCATACCTGGTGTAGTGGTGACATGGACATAATTAAGTTTAGAGATTGGATTAGTCATGCTCAGTCAATCCCACACGGATTTATAACAATACATTTACATGACACTAGATCAAGATATGGAATCGGTCCTGATAAATCTTTGGTTGATATAAACATTAACAGATTCAGGGAAATCGTTACCTCGATAAGAGGTCATCCGAGTAACCTTACGCGTACACATTTTTGTTTATAAATAATTTTAAAAAACAGTTAGTAAGAAATATAACTAACCCAATTAGAGAACTATCGGTAAGTTAGTGGTTTGGTTTTGGCGAACATTTGCTCTTTTCGTTTTTGTACGAAGCCTTAGTTTAACAAAAAGGACCTTATCAAATGCGATGGGCTCACACTCCCTGCTGTGTCAGCTATAGGAATACTTTTGTTATTAAAATCATTCTCAATATATATCTTTCCCATAGCTCTATTAACTGCACAAGCTAGGAATAAATTCGGGAATTCTTTTTCAATTGGATCGACTGTCTGATCCAAACATACAGCTTATCGATCTCACTTAATAAACATTATAAAAAATATGGGGACTTCAAATTTCAGAAAAACAACGTTTTCTGTATTATTTTAGCCAAAATTCAAATCGATGACTAAAAAATGAAAACAAGTTTTCTTACAAATTTAACAAAAAATATATTTCCCTGGAAATAGAGTGGAAAAATGAAGAAAAAACTTAGTTTTAAGAATAAAATTCAAACATAATTCAAGAATAAACAATGGATTAAATTACAAAAGTCATAGTAATGAAATGTTTTATAAGATTCAAGCTCGATTCCTGTTGGAAAATCTAAGATGGAAGATGATGACGTATGCTCTTGTCTGTACTGTGTTTATCTACAGTTACTTCCAAAACCACAATATATAACACTCCGGTGGTGGAAATCCGAATAATATTTTGACAAACGCTCTTTTCCCAAGACTTCTGATTGAGCACAATTCCAGAGAAATAATTCTAGAGATACGAATTAATCTTTTAAAATCCAAATGAACTGAAGCAAAGTTAACATTGATTCAATAACTAGCTACAATAAAAGAAAATGACTTATTGTCATTTTTAAAGCCCCAAACTAACTATATTTCACGAAAACAGAGATTATATCGTATTCTTATACACAGTTTTAAAAAAAAAATTGCCACATCAAGAAAAAGGAGGGAGGTGTCACGTGATTGTTTACATCATGAACTCCAAACATGATCCTGACGAGAACCAATCATTCTTACTTTAAGAATAATAGGTCTTTTACTTTTTGATTCGCTAGTGCCATGTTCACATTAACAACAGCCAAACATTTCAAAATAATCCTAGAATATGTTTACGTGGTTTCCCCTAACTCTTGAATCAAGTTTACAATCTAGGTCAACATTGCTTGTTTACCAAAGAATAATTCAGGTCAACCGATATTCTGAAACAAACATCATCTCTATTTAATAAATTTACATTACAATAAAATGTACTGAACATATTTTTTAAACAAATTAAACTGACAAACAAACTATTAATTAAAACACATATTAAATCAGATATACATAATTTATGCATTTTTATATAGTATATTGTAACAAGATGGAATACAAAATTACATAATAGACATATGAACATAGCTATTATAATTTTATTTTCACCATTTCCTATATGTAGCTGGGTTTACCATGCCTTTCACACAATCATGTGTGGCAATTGCGAAATAGAATTCTAAATGTATATAGGAACATCTTGTAATGTGCCAGATTACGTACTCAGTGATGGTCAACTATATCATGAGTGTGTTATATCTATTAAAACAAACATACAGAAAAATAAACATCGAACATGGAAATGTATCTTAGGATTATGTACTTTTCAGCAATGCTTGTGACAATAAACGAGTTGCTCGAATGTAAAAAGAACTTAGTCGTTTCGTACAATTGTAGTTTCTACGTCGTGCCATTTCATACATGGACAGTAATCGCTGATAAAATTAAATGTTCCACTTTAAGTGAGAAATAAATCTGAATATTTACATATTTAAAACACTTGCTCTAATAAAGTTGTGAATGATAACCTTCTTGACTTCGTGTCTGATACTTGACTGGTTTCAGTGCCAACTGATTGTTGACGCCTAATGATTGTGATGAATGAGAGAGAGAGAGAGAGAAAGAGAGAGAGAGAGAGAGAGAGAGAGAGAGAGAGAGAGAGAGAGAGAGAGAGAGAGAGAGAGAGAGTCTGTAGTCTGACAATTTTTAGTGATGTCTAACATATATGTAGCATGATGTCACACCCAGTCACATTATCCTGACACCATACGGATCAATCCTAACACTGACGTCTTAATGTTCAGCGACTTGCAAAGCAGCTGTTAGAACCACTTTTTGTTTGTCTTTGGCATCACTGAGCCGCTGTTTTAACCCTCTACCTTCCGTATAAAGGACGGACGCTCTACCCTCTTAGACCAGCAGTGCGGCCCATTATACATAATTTTGTGCTTGTAATATATTATTATATGCTCGTGCATAAAGGTAGCCTTTTTATCGTTAGTAGTTGCTTTATTTAGTGTCGGAAAATGAGGGTTTTATGTTTTTATCGCCACTACAAAGGAATCCGAGTTATTAAAAAGTACATCAAAATCTTGTAATGTACGCTTGTCTTTTAAAAACGTAGTAAATGTCTAGATTTGATAAGAATGATGAGTACATTAGTTTAGATCCGTCTAAAAACGGAACGAAATTTATTTCCTTGTTCACATGCAATACATCATTTCAGTATCTGGGACCGCTCGACGTAGTAGACATACTAGTCACAGGCATAAAGTCAGACAATCCTGACATAAATTCAGTGTAAATCTTCAACATGGCGGCAAACGTAGATTCGAAAGTTCCCAATCATCAAACAAGGCTACCGGTTATCACATTTTTTAACAGATTATGACAGACAACCGTAAACTTCAGAACGACCAAGGCTAAAATGATGAAGTTTCTATCGAAGTCACGGTCTGATTATTTTTGTTCAGAAACTAGAAAATTGTCTATAAGATATTTAACAAATCTCAACTTTTAAAAACAGGAGATATTTTACACAAATTGCATATATGCATCATACTCGAATAATGCATATTGATATGATTAACTTGTTCAATATTAAGTGTTTCACACGTTGACATTTGTGATCATGTCATGTTCTTATGTTAGGCTTGACTAAGTATACTGTTCAGTAAGGTTTATTTATATTATAAAGGTTTTAATTGTATTTTATTTTATATTTACTAATTAAAAATAGCATGAGCATATATATATATATATATATATATATATATATATATATATATATATATATATATATATCATTGTTGATAGTGTAAACTCTAACATTTCACATAATCTTCATGTAGGATTTTACATTCCGCAATCAATATTTTATGTTAATATTTATTGTTCATTTCTTACAAGTCTAGTAATATTCCATTGACGTAAAATTACATATTAGCCTCTCTTGATAAGTCAATTAATCAATCTGCTTAATAATTCTATCTGCATTATACCATTTGTTATTTAAAGTGTGAAAGAGAAAACGTGTTATATATTCTATCACACCTCAATGTGGATATTTTTCGTTTGAGACTTCTATTTTCTTCAATCAGATGCGTTAATATTATGCAGTGTCTTCCAATGCAAAACCATTCATTAAGTTTAACGTGTAATAATTAGCACATATAATAATTGTTTTCTAATACAACATAATATCTTAATTGGAATGATACATTTTTATCTCCATGATATGTGTAGATACTTTGTCTAATATCCTATCTTACACATTTCACACTTTTTGTCCTGATAGTAAGATCAACAATACTTTAGGAAAAGATAATTCCGGAAAATACATTGGGGATGAAAATAGTTTATCTCCCTTGCAAAAGAAGTTGTTCAATGTATGCAGGTTTCTTGATATAGCATAACTAAAACTGGTATCTCCATTGAGAAACAAAGATAACTTCGTCATTCACTATGCAAACAAAGATAACTTCGTCATTCACTGTGCAAAGATAACTTCGTCATTCACTATGCAAACAAAGATAACTTCGTCATTCACTATGCAAACAAAGATAACTTCGTCATTCACTATGCAAACAAAGATAACTTCGTCATTCACTATGCAAACAAAGATAACTTCGTCATTCACTATGCAAACAAAGATAACTTCGTCATTTACTATGCAAACTTAGAGACTGACATACGAGTATGTTTTAAAATGAAGTTGATACAAAGATGCATTGGCTCATAAAACAACCGTGCGCTTAATTCGACATGGAACTGAACACATATTTGAGGATACAATGTAGTTAATCGACATGGAACTGAACACATATTTGAGGATACAACGTAGGTAATCGACATGGAACTGAACACATATTTGAGGATACAATGTAGTTAATCGACATGGAACTGAACACATATTTGAGGATACAATATAGTTAATGGTTTTTGAAAAAGACTTCTTCACTAATAAACAAATGAAAACAGTGTATTTGATTAAGAGACTGAAATTCTCAGATGAAAATGTATTTTAAATGACAGAGGAAACTAGTATTTGGCAGGATAGCATTTGCAACGACGTCTTGGTGCTAGTCAGTTGTAAAGACAACTTAGTGCTAGTCAGCTTCACAGACGATGATTTGGCTCTAGTAAGTTTTAAGGTCGATGACTTGTTGTTAGTAAGTTTCAAGGACGATGACTTGGTGCTAATTAGTTTCAAGAAGAAGAAAACGATGGCTAGAGTTAGATTTGCTAAAACAAGTTCCAAACTAAATGAATAGAATGATATAATGAGACCGTTGGTGACAGGTATTGATTCATCGTATGTCTACTTGGAGACAGTGATCTTTAAGAGCGATAAGTGGGGTGATGGAAAAGTATATAGACTGGCAACTTGCCTAAAGATGTAACACTTGATTTACAATTTGAAAAGCTCACGGGCTTATCAAGGATGATACTAACAGCATTCCAATTAACATGTTGTATGGGATACGTTCAAAAATTACCGCTCAGATGAGACTAAGACAAAAATGAAACATCGTAAAGAAATGCATTACTAACACGAATATACAATTCAAATTACATGAACCTACATTCTTTATAAATTACAAAGGAAACTGCATACATTTCAGACATAAGATGCATTCTGTCTCCATAACAACGCAGTTACTACTACAAGTGTATGTGCATTCATATTTAACATGCATTTCATATACAACATGCATTTCATATATAATATGCAATATGCATTTCATATACAATATGCATTTCATATACAATATGCATTTCATATATAATATGCAATATGCATGTCATATTCAATATGTATTTCACATATAATATGCATTTCATATACAATATGCAGTATGCATTTCATATGCAATATGCATTTTATATCTAATATGCATTTCATATACATTATGAATGTCATATTTAATATGCATTTCACATACAATATGCTTTTCGTATACAATAGGCATTTCATATACAATACGCATTTCATATATAATATGCATTTCATATATAATATGCATGTCATATTCAATATGCATTTCACATACAATATGCTTTTCGTATACAATAGGCATTTCATATACAATACGCATTTCATATATAATATGCATTTCATATACAATATGCATGTCATATTCAACATGCATGTCATATTCAATATGCATTTCATATACAATATGCATTTCATATATAATATGCATTTCATATACAATATGCATTTCACATATAATACATGTCTTAATTTGTTCATACCCTAATGGGCTACGTTTTCACATTTGTCACATTCTAGAAAAAGATTTTAACAACCTCTTAACGTTTATATTACATTAAATTTTATTTATAATAATTTTGTATTTATTCTTCCCGCAATTGATTGGACGTTGTGTCAGCAACAGAACAATAATTCAGAATCGTAGTAAAGATGTATTGTTCTTTGTCTGGTTTGTTTTTGAAAATACTATATAACCAATGATAATAATCATTTCATTTCCGGTATCTTGTCTCTCTCCTAACGGCTAAATGATTTTAGTTGTTTATCAAATGTGCAATTTTTGCAAGTAATCAATCATTTCCGTTTATGTCAAATATGCCATATCTAGAGTAATTCTAAATAGTTTCAGTTACATCAAATATTCCATTTCTACGGCTTGTTCTAATGATTTCAGTTTAATGTAAAATATGCCATTCCAATGGTTGATTCTAAAGGATTTCTGATCTTTGACAAATATTTTTAGACTTAATTATAACTTATTTCGTCTATATCAAATATGCGATTTCAGTGGTTCATTTGAAATGAGTTCAGTGTATGTCAAATATGCCATTTCAGTGCTTGATTTGACATTATTTTAGTGTATGCCAAATATGCCATTTCAGTGCTTGATTTGAAATGATTTCAGTGTATGTCAAATGTCATTTACCTGGCTGGTTCTAGACAATTTCAGTTGCATATGTAATTTCAATGCTCGATTCAAAATAATTTGTTTTATGTCAAATATGCCATTTCGAGGCTTGAGTCTAAATGATTTCAGTTTTCTGTCAAATATGCCACTTTTACGGTTGGTTTAAATGATTAATTCATATACTATGTAACCTTGTGGTTTTTAAAATAGAACTTAGTTTGTCATATTGTTACCGTTTGATCATGGTATATGGACCTTGCAAAAATGTACTTCAAATTGTAACGATAATGTAGCATAATCCAAAAGTTCTATATTTTGCAACAGTATTAAGACAAACTAATTCATATATGTTTTGTTTCTCCCCATAACATCATTACCTTAAACCCGACACGTAATTTGTATATTTTAAGGTCTTTCGTTTCCTTTTTGGGTTGATTTGGCAGTATGAGGTGTAATCGGTGTGTGTGTGTGTGTGCACACGCGCGCGCGCGTGTGTGTGTATGTGCACTGTGTGTGATGTGGACTAACCTTAGATTCTGGTGTTATGACTCTATGCGCTTAGAATAAGAAACATATATCATGAAAGACAACAAGACTTGCACAAAGCTAACAAACATTATTTATTTCCCTAGAATATAGAGTCAACATTGAGAAAGAACTTACTGTAAAGACAATTAAAACCCAAAATAATCTAAGAATTGGATTAGAAACTTAGTACAAACCATGTGGAAATCCAAAAACTGAAGGCGATGACGTGTCTGTTATAGCTTATATGTGTTGATGTGTCAACAGTCGTTTTATATATATATATATATATATATATATATATATATATATATATATGTATACACACACACATATATATATGTATACATATATATATATATATATATATATATATATATATATATATATATATATATATATATATATATATATTGTTATTCATGTGTGTGTGTATATGCGTGTAAATATATATATATATATATATATATATGGACCTTCAGCAGCAGAGAGGGTGAACCTCACAACTTTCCGAGCGTCGATTCGGAAATCTGAGGCTTCTGCCAAATAGTAAAAAAAATGGCGTCTATTCGATAAAATAAGATTTCCTTATATACGCCAACGTCGTTGTCATCCACCCTCTCTGCTGCTGCAAATGTTTCATTTGTGGTTAACAAAAAATAATAAATGATTTCAACCAAATATTTGATCGAGTCTTTAGGACGAAAATCATTTATGATGAAAGTCCTTAGGACTTTACAAACAAACTAATCGCTAACACCTCTTCTTGTAAATCAATCAGATTATTTGACTGGTCGGTGAGTTTGAAATTAATTCTCGTTAACGAATTATTATGGCATCGCATGTAGACAGGATTAATTGGGTTTTCAATAATTAGGAATCCTGGAGGAGCTGTTGGTGCAAATGAATAAAGAATATATCCCTGCTGAGCTTGATTTGATTGCTCTAGATTAATTTGATAGCTTCCTTCAATTGCATCACATACTAAATTGAGCGCAATCACCGTTGAAATATTCACATTATGAGGGGCAATATGCCTACCGCCACCATCTGGATCATTATTATACCTGAAGAGGACAGCTGAATCTGATTTTTGTAGCGCCTTGATATCGGTTTTAACAATTCTTGCTAGTTCATCAGCGTTGTATTTGGGAAACTTGAAATTACGCAGATTGTCCTCTGTGATATTATAATCGGTTAAGAATCGTTGTTTATTGTCGCTGTTGTCATTAATTATTGTTTGAATAATTAGTTCATAGATATATTTCATGTCCGATATAAGCTGATTTATTATTTCAACGTGTTTTTGCGATTTTGTTTTCCGTAGTTGTTCTAGTTGTGTGTCATATAATTGTTTAATCTCATTAAAATAACCACGGACGTCAGTTAGCGTAAATGAAATAGTAACAGATGAGTCGGTTGTTCTTTTAATGATAAAATCCCATTGCAATGTGTCTTTGTTGGTAAATATAAATCTATCGGCGATTCTTCCTTTTCTTATATCAGATAAATTATCTCGATAACTGGGATTGATTTCATGATATGATTGTATGTCCGTGGTTAAGTCGGTGGCGGATTTTTCCGGTGGTTTTTCAGGCCATCCTAACACTGTTCTTAACGAGCTGTTATATATATCTACAATGTATCCCTCTGTGCTTATTTCGATCGACGACGAGAGCGTCGGTTGATGAAGATTAATAGCTATTTTTGATTCTTTTCCAGTGATTGATTTTATTCTATGCTGAATTTCAGCATTGATTTGCTTAATTTGGTACGACCCAGTTGGTAACGAAACTGTTTCCCACTCTGGAGTACCATCGGGTTTATTCTTATACGAGAACACCAGTGTGTTATTGGGTTGCTGACCACTAAATGCAACCGATCTGATATTAGGCCAACTGTGATACACTCGTAGTTTTGCTAGCGCTATCTCCTTCACTGGGACCGGAGAGGGGAAATTCACACTGAATTCTGGATTCGTTGATGTTATTGATATCATACTCGTTTGTACTGGGTTCGTGTTCTCCACTATTCGTTGAAGTAATTCCATCGGTGTCGTCATCGTTGCTATACTCATGATTTATTTCTAATTTTGGTATCGAGGAATCATAAATACTGACCATCACTGAGAACTCACAGTCTGGTAATGTTGATATTATTGAGATCATTTTTTGTTTTTTTGGGTTCGTGTTTTCTGATTCCATCGGTGTTGTCATTGTTATTATATTCATGTTGTCGCTCTAATTTCGATATCGCGGAATCAAAAATACTGACCATCGCTGAGAACTCACTATCTGATATAATTGTATCATCGACTGACGACGATATCATCGAGGATAACTGCGAATATGCGGTTGATGCAATATGAAATTGAAGTAAGTAATTCTGCAGTTTACTCTGGCTGCATGATGATATCTCTTTTGCTATCCCGGTTGATATACCCCCGATTGTAGCCACCGCAGAAATGCAAATTGGAACTACGACCGGGGCAATCATTGTAACCGATGCAAGTATTATTCGGGCACCAGTGAGAACGCTTGACACCGAGTATATAGTAACATCAATTGCGGTGATTCTTCGTCGGTATTTTTTTATTTTTATTTGATACTCCTCAGTGAGGGTTTTGAGTCTATTCTGAAATTCTCTGACCTGATCATAGCGACATTGCGTCGATGACAAAGTCATTGTTGTTATTTTAAATCCGCTAGTGTTTTCAATTATTTGTCATCGTTAGCGGGAATTGCTAGTACTTCAGTCGGAAAAATGAGCTACGAGTTCTAAACACCAGGCTATTTTTGATCTAATGGTGGAGCTATCAACCGCGACGACATTAAAGTTTTTTTTGCGACCATCCATAATTAACGTCGCGGTGCCACCAGAGTAGGTTTTACCGTCCGCGATCATATTAAATTGATCGATAGAGATCCGCGTTAGCCTGTAGATACCATCGACCCATGTTGGCTTGTAGTCAGGGCCCACTATGCCGGGGAGACCCAAGATACCGATGGATAATGTAGTATAACCGTCTCTTATCCAATCCATGGTTCCATGATTAACCGTATACACGATATTTTTAACGCCCGTGTAGTGATGTGGAATCTTTACCTTTTCAGATATTCTTTTCAGGTTAAAAAGATCGTCGAAAATATCGAGATAATTTACCTTGATTTTGGTAGGATCTATTGTTTTTCCACTCTCCTCCCTGTTAGAGAAGAATAATGAAACCAGAAGGTCTTCAACTTTAAGCTCTGCTTGGGTTTTAATATGGTTGTCGATGTTAGAAAATTTCGTCGTGATATCTTGGAGGCTACTGCCCTCAAAGAACTTATTAACAATATCGCTGGTGTGTTTTTGTTTGTCAATAGCGCTTTTAATTTCCGCGAGAGTCATGCCTGTCAACGATGTGGTTTCAGACACAGGTGTTCTCCCTAAAAATTTATCCACGATGGTATTAAGTGTTGTTTGTCTCACCATAAACATATTAATATCTTTGAGAGTCATTGTAGATGTAGCCGGGACACCAAAGAAATTATTAGCGATGTAGGCATTGTGAGTGTGCTTGCCGATAAACTCACTGATTTCAGCGAGAGTCATGCCAGCCACAAGCGGGGTTCCAAAGAACCTACCAACAATGTCGTTTGTGAGTTTTTGATCTTCGCTTACTTTAAAAATCTCGAGATAATTTGCCTTGATTTCTGAAGCAGTCATCATCCTTCCAGCTTCCTTGTTAGCGAAGAATGAATTCAACAAGTCTTTAATTTCAGCGAGAGTCATGCCAACCACAAGCGGGGTTCCAAAAAATTTATGTACGACATTTTTGCGAAAAGCATTATAACCTCGTATAAAATCATTCAGCTCACGTTCGTTGGTAGCAATCGCGTCGGTGATCGTAGACACAAGTGCGCCTGGTTTAAGTTGTCCATCGTTGGAATACAGTGCAATAGAGTTTGCAGCGGCAGCGCGATGCCGTATCAAAATGTCATTCACGGATATATTACTGCTTTTCAATTTACCCTGGCGATCTTGAAATACAACTATTTCGTTCGGGTCAACACTTGTTAAATTTAACGTCTCAGCGATTTCATCTTCTATTATTTTTTTTACATCCTCGATAGAACCCGCAGATGTTTCCTCGGTGGGTTCCAACATTGACAGAGGTTGTCCCCAAATATCGATCATTATTGTTAGCGTAACTTGTGTTTTCAATTTATTGATCCTTGTAATTTCCCACTCGTGTATTCGTTTACAATAATATGAGGTGGTTTCCACGGAGATACAAAGGATTTTAATGAAATCTCCGCGAGGACATTTAATACTTCACGGCCGCATATCGGTGGATCATTTAATTGTTGTGTTGGCAGCGTGGAATAAAAAATCGGAAACCCTTTGAGTTTCATCGAGGAATTTATATACCGCATACACTCGCTTGGCGGAGCTAACCCATATGAATCGAAATAGACAATCCCACGTGGATCAATCGCGTATGCAACCCAGTGAGTTCCCGATCCGCTGCTGTTATCAAGATTGATGATACCGGTTTCAACGTTATTTGGTTTTCTCGGTAATTGATCTCTCATAAAAACCCCTCTGAAGTTTTTTATCGCTAGTTTTTTAGCAGCATCAATTAAATCAAAATTGGACATAGGAACCATAGGTCCCTCAACTATAGGTTCCTCAACAATTGGGCTTTCAACTAATAAACCGTTCCTGGTATTTTTCTTAGACCCGATCCGTTTACGGATTTGCCGCTGTACCATGAATACGGGGTTCCTGGTAGGTACAACCCCTTTCCCTTTTTTTTATACCCGGATCCACTTGTGGATCTACCGCGAGCGGATCCACCAGTTGCCTTTTTCAACGCCATCCCTGCTGCGGTCCCAACGGCTCCCAACGCTGCCGCCTTCGCCACCGCTGGGGCAGCCACTGCAATCAATGCTGGTATTGCGGCTAACAATGGAAATATACCACCTGATTTTATCATGTTCGCGACTGCAGCTTTCGAAAATTCTATTTGAACTCCTCGCTTATTTTTCATTGCATCATTGAAATGTTTTATTTGACGATCCGTTAATGATATTTTATGTGTACCTCCGGACATCTGCGCTGGTTTTAACGTTATTGTTGTTCCACATTCCTTAGCGGATTTTGATTTTAATTTCTTGACCTGACCATCAGTCAGCTTGACACTAACAACACTATATGGCATTTTATTGTAAAACATATTTATTCTTTCAATTGATCTAATTGGGGAAATCCTATGGAAACTTTTCAAGTTTCATTTACAGATTTTCCACTGGTGCATCAACAAGTCTCATTCGTCCGCCAGCCCCTTCTAACAACATTGATTTGTCGCTGAGAATAACAGCAACCGCTCTATAATCAACACCACCAGGATCTATACGAGCCCTAAAATGTATATCAACAACGGATTGCCTTGTTAAATCAAGATGTTCCAGTGAAAAGTAATAAATTGGATACAAGTTCTTAAAATCGAGCTGAGATATTTGCAAACCAGTATCAACATTTTGATCACGACCCATATATGACAGCATCCGATGATACACACGTGCTATTTGGTTGTTTCCGTAATTAAGCTGTATATCCTCAGATGGTTCTTGTTGTCCGTTTATTCTCAGTGAAACCTCACTTACCCCTAACCGATCAAATATCATATGACTGCGTTCTTGGGAACCTAATCGATTCCGATTCTGCAGCGCTATAAATATATGACGTGGAGCTGAAACGCCTTGTTTTGATGCCAGGTGCCATGTTAATGTACCATTAACATTATCCTCTTTAGCATCAGTCGTTGTTGTTAGCCAACTTAGCAATGATTTACCACCGGTTTCCATAAACGAAAGTAGCCGCTCTTCCGTGGTAATTGATGGAGTCATTACTGGCATCCATAATACTATTTTACTCAAAACAACTTTACCTTCATTGGCACCAGTACGCCAAATTGCATCATTGTCATTGCCTTTTCGCACTAATGCGATTGTGTGTTTGGCTCCATAGATGACTTTTCTGACATTTCTGCAGAATCCAAATATGTGATGGAGTGGAATCGCACATGAAAACTTTTTCTCTTGTCCTTCCAATGCTAATTTTCGTGTTGCAAATCCTAAATTGAAATTACCATTAACGCCTCCGAGAATATCAAACGCAGCTCCGGGTCTAGCTCGACGTTCTGGATTAATTGCTTCTCGTTGATTATCAACTGAAGTGTCTTGCGGTGTTAACACTTTAATGTATTGAAGGTGGTCAGCGTTATCAGAGGTATCCTTTGCAAACATCATAGATGGACCAGCCGATCTTGTATAATCATCGGAGTATCTTGATAGTCCGATTATTGTTGTTGCAACATCAACCTCGCGGTCTATTGATTCAATTTCTTTTCCATCAATGAGATATCTTGCACTTTCAAATAACGCCATTATACCGTTGTTGACGAAACCAACTCGGATATTTGAATCATTTGCATATGGGGTATCAGCTGCATCATTTGTTACAAGTTTTCCTTCTACTTCAATAAATGCTTCACATGGTAAAAAGTATTTACTGGTATCTTGAACTTGAAGTTCAATTCGCGATCGTAGGTCGGGTTGTATTGCATGATAGGAATAGTATTGATAATCGCGGACGGAATCATCCTTGCGCATTGGGGCTTCCATATCTAACGCGGGATCAGCTGTTCGTTTAAACATTTATAACATTACTAGCGTTTTCAATTGTGAAACTCGAAGAGTTTAACGCTAGCGTTTTAATTCTTTATAATCATCGTCGTTGAAAATTCCTCGAATTTCTTTTTTGTTTCAAACCACTGCCTGCTATCGCGTTCATGATAGCGCTATCTGTTACCGGTGGTGACGAAGTCAATTGCGCTAGTTTTTCTTCCACTGCGTTATTTATTGCTTTGCTGATTTTTGCAGGCATCACTGTAGTTGATGGCAGCACTAATGACGAAGTCATCGATGACGAAGTCATTCGTGGTTTCTTTCGCACCAATGATGCTATTTTATCTTTCGCGGCAGAAAATGCCTTTCCTGCAAGATTTCCAACGAAATTGATTCCCTTATCACGGATAGCATCAATGGCTTTCATTGATAATTGTTTAGCTAACGGCGCCACCTTGGGAGCCATTCTTGTAAATAACCCCGCAATGGTATTGCCGAAACCATCTCCGTACCACGCGCGATAAACAGGCAATCGTGAGTTCACCACGTAGACGCTTACGGGTTTATCATGGTTGTAGTGTATAATCATCTTATTATAAAACTAGTAGTTTTTCAATTAGTGATCAATCGCTTACATCCATAAGATTTTCATCGTTGTGATTTTCAACTAATTCAGCAATAAGTTCTCGATATACATTAATGTCCATGATACCACCAGCAAATAATCGTCTACAGATATCAGCGGCCTCGTTAATTATCTCGACGGAGTTACTTCCGGCTCGTTTCCCTCCGATGAGAACCTCTAACCGTGATATATCACTGAGAATGTTACCAGGGCATGTCACGGTAGAGTCAAAGACATCCTTTGGATTTTTAATCGAATATCCTTTTCCGCTTGTTTTCTCAGTTGTACCAGTTTCATCATACTCTTCAATTCCCCTTCTAAATTCTTTATATCCCAATTCTCTTTTATTTAAACGGCCAACACCCTTATTCGTTTTATACAACCAATCAGCCCATTCATCTCGGCTTATTCTACTGTTTTTATACTCGTCTTTTAAAAAGTCTTTTCTGGAATGAAAGCTTTGGGCGGCAAAATTTCCAAAAATCTTATAATGTTCGGATTTTATTAATTCAGGTCGTTTGATTTCTGCTATAGCTCCTTCGGTGAGTTTGTCTATAAAGGAAACACCTCTTGGGGTGACGACATCAACAGGTTGTGGTTCAGGTGTGGAAACTCTTTGAGTTTCATCATCAATATCAGCTAGTTGTTCATAGTCGCGCTGAGTTTTTATATCACTGGATAACTGTTGTATCCCTGCGCGTGTTTGTCCGGTCTCTGCTGCTATCTTTTCAAGCACACCAAGAACAGGCACTTCTCGTCGCTTGCCTTCCTTAGGAATATCTCCGTATATTGCTCGTTCAGTTGCTGTTTTCACATCTTTGGTCGCACTTGTTATCGGAGTAAACAGTTGTTCACTTGACACAGAAAAGTCAGTCTGCGCTTGTTGTCGTTGTTGAAGTTTCTCGCGAAGTCTGTCTCGAACCGGTATAAACTTTTTAATTGCTGCTAGCCGCTCTCGGGCTAATTTAGTTGTAAGCGATTCACCAACCATATATTGTTTGTGAACTAAATTTTCAAATGTGAAATCCGGAGGGTTTCCATCATAATTAAAAGCTTAGTTATTAAATAACTTAGTTATTAAATAATGTACCATCAAGCTAACGTATTCATCTTCGACAGGGTTAAACTGTACGACGCTATTCGCGAGTGTTTCAGAAATAACATCGCTGGGGATTTCAGAATTGTAATATCTGAGAATGGCGATGAACGATTTGTGTTAACGACGCGGCAACAAGAACAATTACGTGAAAATGGAGGCGTCGCGGTGATTACTTGCTACTACGACCAGATCATCCATTATGCACATAACTGCATGAGCAAGTCCAGACTGATGAGTATCCTTTCAGGAGAAAATCCTATGTAACAAGTGTTACAAAAAACGCTAAAAAAAAATAAATAAATTATTTAAATTATTTACGAAAGCCTATATTATTTTTTAGTAACACTCACGTGGTTAAGATACGGGTCGCTCCTCGTTTAACATTTTTCTAAGATCACGAACTTTAGAACCAATTTCAGCTCGTTTTTGATATTCTTGGCCAAGCTTTTGACGTATTGCTTCAACGGTGCTAAATAGCGTTATAAATAAATTAATGTCGTTACCGTACAAACAACCATTAATGGATTTTTGAATTCCTTTCACGAGCCTGTACATCCTAGGTAAAACATAACGACCCCTACTAGACAGATATTCAATATCTTCATATTCCGAGGTAATCTTGTCAACGTCGAGACTTTCAGATAATAATACCCCTTTATTATTTAAATTTGAGATTTCAGCAATTATAGCATTTACATCATTGATATCCATTATTTATATTTTTATATAAATATAGTATACTGTATCTCTAATTAATAAAAAAAAAACATATATGACAACACATCTTTGGAACTCCTTGGGTGCCTTCGCATCCAAGTAAGCCCAAGGGGGGCCCGAAACATACATCTCCGGAAGGGAGGCCTAAGGTGGCAAACGCCATCTTAGACCGCCCAGAAGATATGCTTGGGGGGGACGTCACAACATGGACGGCACAATGCCATATATTTCCGCTCGAGTGTTGCGGCAAATTTTAGGCATAACATATACTTAATTAACTTAATTAAGGATGGATTATAATTCAATGTAACGATGATGGTATGATGTGGGCGTGGTAAACCAAACCAACATGGCAACCCATGAAATCGAATTCTCGGTAGCGTGGGTTGGTGTTTTTTGGTTGGAAAAAAACACCAACCCACGCTACCGAGAATTCGATTTCATGGGTTGCCATGTTGGTTTGGTTTACCACGCCCACATCATACCATCATCGTTACATTGAATTATAATCCATCCTTAATTAAGTTAATTAAGTATATGTTATGCCTAAAATTTGCCGCAACACTCGAGCGGAAATATATGGCATTGTGCCGTCCATGTTGTGACGTCCCCCCCAAGCATATCTTCTGGGCGGTCTAAGATGGCGTTTGCCACCTTAGGCCTCCCTTCCGGAGATGTATGTTTCGGGCCCCCCTTGGGCTTACTTGGATGCGAAGGCACCCAAGGAGTTCCAAAGATGTGTTGTCATATATGTTTTTTTTTTATTAATTAGAGATACAGTATACTATATTTATATAAAAATATAAATAATGGATATCAATGATGTAAATGCTATAATTGCTGAAATCTCAAATTTAAATAATAAAGGGGTATTATTATCTGAAAGTCTCGACGTTGACAAGATTACCTCGGAATATGAAGATATTGAATATCTGTCTAGTAGGGGTCGTTATGTTTTACCTAGGATGTACAGGCTCGTGAAAGGAATTCAAAAATCCATTAATGGTTGTTTGTACGGTAACGACATTAATTTATTTATAACGCTATTTAGCACCGTTGAAGCAATACGTCAAAAGCTTGGCCAAGAATATCAAAAACGAGCTGAAATTGGTTCTAAAGTTCGTGATCTTAGAAAAATGTTAAACGAGGAGCGACCCGTATCTTAACCACGTGAGTGTTACTAAAAAATAATATAGGCTTTCGTAAATAATTTAAATAATTTATTTATTTTTTTTTAGCGTTTTTTGTAACACTTGTTACATAGGATTTTCTCCTGAAAGGATACTCATCAGTCTGGACTTGCTCATGCAGTTATGTGCATAATGGATGATCTGGTCGTAGTAGCAAGTAATCACCGCGACGCCTCCATTTTCACGTAATTGTTCTTGTTGCCGCGTCGTTAACACAAATCGTTCATCGCCATTCTCAGATATTACAATTCTGAAATCCCCAGCGATGTTATTTCTGAAACACTCGCGAATAGCGTCGTACAGTTTAACCCTGTCGAAGATGAATACGTTAGCTTGATGGTACATTATTTAATAACTAAGTTATTTAATAACTAAGCTTTTAATTATGATGGAAACCCTCCGGATTTCACATTTGAAAATTTAGTTCACAAACAATATATGGTTGGTGAATCGCTTACAACTAAATTAGCCCGAGAGCGGCTAGCAGCAATTAAAAAGTTTATACCGGTTCGAGACAGACTTCGCGAGAAACTTCAACAACGACAACAAGCGCAGACTGACTTTTCTGTGTCAAGTGAACAACTGTTTACTCCGATAACAAGTGCGACCAAAGATGTGAAAACAGCAACTGAACGAGCAATATACGGAGATATTCCTAAGGAAGGCAAGCGACGAGAAGTGCCTGTTCTTGGTGTGCTTGAAAAGATAGCAGCAGAGACCGGACAAACACGCGCAGGGATACAACAGTTATCCAGTGATATAAAAACTCAGCGCGACTATGAACAACTAGCTGATATTGATGATGAAACTCAAAGAGTTTCCACACCTGAACCACAACCTGTTGATGTCGTCACCCCAAGAGGTGTTTCCTTTATAGACAAACTCACCGAAGGAGCTATAGCAGAAATCAAACGACCTGAATTAATAAAATCCGAACATTATAAGATTTTTGGAAATTTTGCCGCCCAAAGCTTTCATTCCAGAAAAGACTTTTTAAAAGACGAGTATAAAAACAGTAGAATAAGCCGAGATGAATGGGCTGATTGGTTGTATAAAACGAATAAGGGTGTTGGCCGTTTAAATAAAAGAGAATTGGGATATAAAGAATTTAGAAGGGGAATTGAAGAGTATGATGAAACTGGTACAACTGAGAAAACAAGCGGAAAAGGATATTCGATTAAAAATCCAAAGGATGTCTTTGACTCTACCGTGACATGCCCTGGTAACATTCTCAGTGATATATCACGGTTAGAGGTTCTCATCGGAGGGAAACGAGCCGGAAGTAACTCCGTCGAGATAATTAACGAGGCCGCTGATATCTGTAGACGATTATTTGCTGGTGGTATCATGGACATTAATGTATATCGAGAACTTATTGCTGAATTAGTTGAAAATCACAACGATGAAAATCTTATGGATGTAAGCGATTGATCACTAATTGAAAAACTACTAGTTTTATAATAAGATGATTATACACTACAACCATGATAAACCCGTAAGCGTCTACGTGGTGAACTCACGATTGCCTGTTTATCGCGCGTGGTACGGAGATGGTTTCGGCAATACCATTGCGGGGTTATTTACAAGAATGGCTCCCAAGGTGGCGCCGTTAGCTAAACAATTATCAATGAAAGCCATTGATGCTATCCGTGATAAGGGAATCAATTTCGTTGGAAATCTTGCAGGAAAGGCATTTTCTGCCGCGAAAGATAAAATAGCATCATTGGTGCGAAAGAAACCACGAATGACTTCGTCATCGATGACTTCGTCATTAGTGCTGCCATCAACTACAGTGATGCCTGCAAAAATCAGCAAAGCAATAAATAACGCAGTGGAAGAAAAACTAGCGCAATTGACTTCGTCACCACCGGTAACAGATAGCGCTATCATGAACGCGATAGCAGGCAGTGGTTTGAAACAAAAAAGAAATTCGAGGAATTTTCAACGACGATGATTATAAAGAATTAAAACGCTAGCGTTAAACTCTTCGAGTTTCACAATTGAAAACGCTAGTAATGTTATAAATGTTTAAACGAACAGCTGATCCCGCGTTAGATATGGAAGCCCCAATGCGCAAGGATGATTCCGTCCGCGATTATCAATACTATTCCTATCATGCAATACAACCCGACCTACGATCGCGAATTGAACTTCAAGTTCAAGATACCAGTAAATACTTTTTACCATGTGAAGCATTTATTGAAGTAGAAGGAAAACTTGTAACAAATGATGCAGCTGATACCCCATATGCAAATGATTCAAATATCCGAGTTGGTTTCGTCAACAACGGTATAATGGCGTTATTTGAAAGTGCAAGATATCTCATTGATGGAAAAGAAATTGAATCAATAGACCGCGAGGTTGATGTTGCAACAACAATAATCGGACTATCAAGATACTCCGATGATTATACAAGATCGGCTGGTCCATCTATGATGTTTGCAAAGGATACCTCTGATAACGCTGACCACCTTCAATACATTAAAGTGTTAACACCGCAAGACACTTCAGTTGATAATCAACGAGAAGCAATTAATCCAGAACGTCGAGCTAGACCCGGAGCTGCGTTTGATATTCTCGGAGGCGTTAATGGTAATTTCAATTTAGGATTTGCAACACGAAAATTAGCATTGGAAGGACAAGAGAAAAAGTTTTCATGTGCGATTCCACTCCATCACATATTTGGATTCTGCAGAAATGTCAGAAAAGTCATCTATGGAGCCAAACACACAATCGCATTAGTGCGAAAAGGCAATGACAATGATGCAATTTGGCGTACTGGTGCCAATGAAGGTAAAGTTGTTTTGAGTAAAATAGTATTATGGATGCCAGTAATGACTCCATCAATTACCACGGAAGAGCGGCTACTTTCGTTTATGGAAACCGGTGGTAAATCATTGCTAAGTTGGCTAACAACAACGACTGATGCTAAAGAGGATAATGTTAATGGTACATTAACATCAAAACCTGGCATCAAAACAAGGCGTTTCAGCTCCACGTCATATATTTATAGCGCTGCAGAATCGGAATCGATTAGGTTCCCAAGAACGCAGTCATATGATATTTGATCGGTTAGGGGTAAGTGAGGTTTCACTGAGAATAAACGGACAACAAGAACCATCTGAGGATATACAGCTTAATTACGGAAACAACCAAATAGCACGTGTGTATCATCGGATGCTGTCATATATGGGTCGTGATCAAAATGTTGATACTGGTTTGCAAATATCTCAGCTCGATTTTAAGAACTTGTATCCAATTTATTACTTTTCACTGGAACATCTTGATTTAACAAGGCAATCCGTTGTTGATATACATTTTAGGGCTCGTATAGATCCTGGTGGTGTTGATTATAGAGCGGTTGCTGTTATTCTCAGCGACAAATCAATGTTGTTAGAAGGGGCTGGCGGACGAATGAGACTTGTTGATGCACCAGTGGAAAATCTGTAAATGAAACTTGAAAAGTTTCCATAGGATTTCCCCAATTAGATCAATTGAAAGAATAAATATGTTTTACAATAAAATGCCATATAGTGTTGTTAGTGTCAAGCTGACTGATGGTCAGGTCAAGAAATTAAAATCAAAATCCGCTAAGGAATGTGGAACAACAATAACGTTAAAACCAGCGCAGATGTCCGGAGGTACACATAAAATATCATTAACGGATCGTCAAATAAAACATTTCAATGATGCAATGAAAAATAAGCGAGGAGTTCAAATAGAATTTTCGAAAGCTGCAGTCGCGAACATGATAAAATCAGGTGGTATATTTCCATTGTTAGCCGCAATACCAGCATTGATTGCAGCGGCTGCCCCAGCGGTGGCGAAGGCGGCAGCGTTGGGAGCCGTTGGGACCGCAGCAGGGATGGCGTTGAAAAAGGCAACTGGTGGATCCGCTCGCGGTAGATCCACAAGTGGATCCGGGTATAAAAAAAAGGGAAAGGGGTTGTACCTACCAGGAACCCCGTATTCATGGTACAGCGGCAAATCCGTAAACGGATCGGGTCTAAGAAAAATACCAGGAACGGTTTATTAGTTGAAAGCCCAATTGTTGAGGAACCTATAGTTGAGGGACCTATGGTTCCTATGTCCAATTTTGATTTAATTGATGCTGCTAAAAAACTAGCGATAAAAAACTTCAGAGGGGTTTTTATGAGAGATCAATTACCGAGAAAACCAAATAACGTTGAAACCGGTATCATCAATCTTGATAACAGCAGCGGATCGGGAACTCACTGGGTTGCATACGCGATTGATCCACGTGGGATTGTCTATTTCGATTCATATGGGTTAGCTCCGCCAAGCGAGTTTATGCGGTATATAAATTCCTCGATGAAACTCAAAGGGTTTCCGATTTTTTATTCCACGCTGCCAACACAACAATTAAATGATCCACCGATATGCGGCCGTGAAGTATTAAATGTCCTCGCGGAGATTTCATTAAAATCCTTTGGATCTCCGTGGAAACCACCTCATATTATTGTAAACGAATACACGAGTGGGAAATTACAAGGATCAATAAATTGAAAACACAAGTTACGCTAACAATAATGATCGATATTTGGGGACAACCTCTGTCAATGTTGGAACCCACCGAGGAAACATCTGCGGGTTCTATCGAGGATGTAAAAAAAATAATAGAAGATGAAATCGCTGAGACGTTAAATTTAACAAGTGTTGACCCGAACGAAATAGTTGTATTTCAAGATCGCCAGGGTAAATTGAAAAGCAGTAATATATCCGTGAATGACATTTTGATACGGCATCGCGCTGCCGCTGAAAACTCTATTGCACTGTATTCCAACGATGGACAACTTAAACCAGGCGCACTTGTGTCTACGATCGCCGACGCGATTGCTACCAACGAACGTGAGCTGAATGATTTTATACGAGGTTATAATGCTTTTCGCAAAAATGTCGTACATAAATTTTTTGGAACCCCGCTTGTGGTTGGCATGACTCTCGCTGAAATTAAAGACTTGTTGAATTCATTCTTCGCTAACAAGGAAGCTGGAAGGATGATGACTGCTTCAGAAATCAAGGCAAATTATCTCGAGATTTTTAAAGTAAGCGAAGATCAAAAACTCACAAACGACATTGTTGGTAGGTTCTTTGGAACCCCGCTTGTGGCTGGCATGACTCTCGCTGAAATCAGTGAGTTTATCGGCAAGCACACTCACAATGCCTACATCGCTAATAATTTCTTTGGTGTCCCGGCTACATCTACAATGACTCTCAAAGATATTAATATGTTTATGGTGAGACAAACAACACTTAATACCATCGTGGATAAATTTTTAGGGAGAACACCTGTGTCTGAAACCACATCGTTGACAGGCATGACTCTCGCGGAAATTAAAAGCGCTATTGACAAACAAAAACACACCAGCGATATTGTTAATAAGTTCTTTGAGGGCAGTAGCCTCCAAGATATCACGACGAAATTTTCTAACATCGACAACCATATTAAAACCCAAGCAGAGCTTAAAGTTGAAGACCTTCTGGTTTCATTATTCTTCTCTAACAGGGAGGAGAGTGGAAAAACAATAGATCCTACCAAAATCAAGGTAAATTATCTCGATATTTTCGACGATCTTTTTAACCTGAAAAGAATATCTGAAAAGGTAAAGATTCCACATCACTACACGGGCGTTAAAAATATCGTGTATACGGTTAATCATGGAACCATGGATTGGATAAGAGACGGTTATACTACATTATCCATCGGTATCTTGGGTCTCCCCGGCATAGTGGGCCCTGACTACAAGCCAACATGGGTCGATGGTATCTACAGGCTAACGCGGATCTCTATCGATCAATTTAATATGATCGCGGACGGTAAAACCTACTCTGGTGGCACCGCGACGTTAATTATGGATGGTCGCAAAAAAAACTTTAATGTCGTCGCGGTTGATAGCTCCACCATTAGATCAAAAATAGCCTGGTGTTTAGAACTCGTAGCTCATTTTTCCGACTGAAGTACTAGCAATTCCCGCTAACGATGACAAATAATTGAAAACACTAGCGGATTTAAAATAACAACAATGACTTTGTCATCGACGCAATGTCGCTATGATCAGGTCAGAGAATTTCAGAATAGACTCAAAACCCTCACTGAGGAGTATCAAATAAAAATAAAAAAATACCGACGAAGAATCACCGCAATTGATGTTACTATATACTCGGTGTCAAGCGTTCTCACTGGTGCCGGAATAATACTTGCATCGGTTACAATGATTGCCCCGGTCGTAGTTCCAATTTGCATTTCTGCGGTGGCTACAATCGGGGGTATATCAACCGGGATAGCAAAAGAGATATCATCATGCAGCCAGAGTAAACTGCAGAATTACTTACTTCAATTTCATATTGCATCAACCGCATATTCGCAGTTATCCTCGATGATATCGTCGTCACTCGATGATACAATTATATCAGATAGTGAGTTCTCAGCGATGGTCAGTATTTTTGATTCCGCGATATCGAAATTAGAGCGACAACATGAATATAATAACAATGACAACACCGATGGAATCAGAAAACACGAACCCAAAAAAACAAAAATGATCTCAATAATATCAACATTACCAGATTGTGAGTTCTCAGTGATGGTCAGTATTTATGATTCCTCGATACCAAAATTAGAAATAAATCATGAGTATAGCAACGATGACGACACCGATGGAATTACTTCAACGAATAGTGGAGAACACGAAAGTAGTTAATGGGGACTATCTAGCGTCAATGGGAAAATCCTATGTTAAACAGCTTGGGACACTCTAGCGTCAAGGGGAATTTAACATGGTGGGGACTATCTAGCGTCAAGGGGAATTTAACATTGTGGGACTATCTAGCGTCAAGGGGAATTTAACATTGTGGGACTATCTAGCGTCAAGGGGAATTTAACATTGTGGGACTATCTAGCGTCAAGGGGAATTTAACATTGTGGGACTATATAGCGTCAAGGGAAATATAACATGGGAAATAAAACAAGGAAAAAAGGGGTGGCAATGAAAGCTACTATCTTTTCGAGACTTATGAGTGGCCCTGAAAAGGGCCTTTGGATACTTCTTCTTTTATTTTCTGCCTTTGTTCCACCACCTTTTGATTTTACCAATAATTCCCGTTTTCTTCTTCTTTTCTTCTTCGGGAATCCAGTCAGGATGCCCCATAGCTCTAAACTTCTCTTGTATCTTTATCCAATTGTTATTTAATCTTTCAAAGTCCTCTTTCTTTTTTTGGTTTTCATTGTCCTTTCTTTCCTTTCTCTCCTTACTCCAGTTATCTTTGATCTTCTTCACTTCTTCTAATAGTTCCTTTCTCATCAGTTCTTCAGCTTTCTTGAGCGGGTCCAAACCCTTTTGGACATGGGGGTACTCTGTCAAGATATTATCCAAAAAACACTTGACGTTTCCGACAATATCTATTACTTGCTTCAATGTCCCCACTCTAACATAGGGTGGATTAATGCAGCCTCGTAACTTTTTGGCTTCTTCTTCTAGCATTCCTCCTAAGAGCTCCCTGGCTATTTTCAGTCTTTTTGCAAAGTCCAAACTCTTCGCAATCTTCCATTTATGATGTAGTTTTTCCACTTCATATTCCCCGTCTAATATCCAGAAATAGCTGTGTCTTAAATTGTTGAATAAACTTGATGCTTTTACCATCTTCTATAGTTATTCCGTGGAATGGTTCTAATGTCAGTCACTTTGAGTATATATATATCTTAAGCACGGACGTGAAAGTAAACACCCCCTACATTCACTTGTCATATTAGATACTATCCACAAACCTTATCATTTACTATCCAAAATCACACCCTATACTAACCACACACACGGGGAAGCAGCCAAAACAAACCCTATCATATACTATCCAAAATCACACCCTATACTAACCACACACACGGGGAAGCAGCCAAAACAAACCCTATCATATACTATCCAAAATCACACCCTATACTAACCACACACACGGGGAAGCAGCCAAAACACACCCTATCATATACTATCCAAAATCACACCCTATACTAACCACACACACGGGGAAGCAGCCAAAACACACCCTATCATTTACTATCCAAAATCACACCCTATACTAACCACACACACGGGGAAGCAGCCAAAACAAACCCTATCATATACTATCCAAAATCACACCCTATACTAACCACACACACGGGGAAGCAGCCAAAACAAACCCTATCATATACTATCCAAAATCACACCCTATACTAACCACACACACGGGGAAGCAGCCAAAACACACCCTATCATTTACTATCCAAAATCACACCCTATACTAACCACACACACGGGGAAGCAGCCAAAAACAAACCCTACTATATACTATCCAAAATCACACCCTATACTAACCACACACGGGGAAGCAGCCAAAACAAACCCTACTATATACTATCCAAAATCACACCATATACCATCTAAATAGAGTCAGTGTTTATAATCACACTACTCCTCTCTCACACCCATTGGCAATTGACATAGTATTTCTTTTCTTGTTATTTGGGTAGCCCTGAGAAGGGCTGTTTTTAAAACTTCAAATTGCATCTGGTTAATGCTGGCATCTCCCAGGTCTAGCCCCACACACACATCTCCTACTCCAATCATTCTCCCAATTCACTCTTGTGATTGGGAGTGCAGAGGGAGAATGAGTGGCTTCACTATCCCAATCTTCTGTTTGAGGGATAGTGAAAGTCTCTTCATTTCTGCCTCTATTCCGCAACCGTGGATGCGGCTGAAGTTGTTGCGGTCGAGGCTGTGATTGTTGCGGTGGGGGTTGCGCCTGTAGTAGACGAACTGGTTCTGGTGGTGAAGGTGTCCTCACCATGGGCATGACTTCACTAGTCTGTCTCATCATGCGGTGAGGCAAGATGGGGCTTTTCTTCTCCTCCTCTTCTTTCTTTTTTCTTTCCTCCTCTTCTTTTTCAATTTTGGCCTGCTCTGCTATGGCCTCCATAGCCAGTTCGTCCAAAAGACGCCTAGCATTCTCCAGGTGCATTTGAAGCTCTCTCAATTTTTGAAGTCTACTCATCTTTGGTGTTGATGCGTCAACGATGGGTAGCCAGACTGACGAGTGCTTCTTTATATATAATTCAAGCGCGGACGTGATGGAAAACACCCCCTACGATTACCCAAAAATCTTACAGTATCCCTATCATTACCAAAATACGCGGACGTGATGGAAAACACCCCCTAGATCCAAAAAATTTGCATTATCCCTATCATTACCAAAAAAACAAAACAAGCGGACTTAAAATAAAACACTCACTCACTTTTATACTTGACTCCTATTAATTATACATTGAACAAGTTATTTTGACGCACTTCAAAACAAAAGTTAAAAGAGACAGTGATTATAGACTCACTTCTAATTTTTTTCCAACTTCCTCACATACCATAAGCAAATTGAATAATTAATTCTTTTCGAGAATATTGGGTAGCCCTGAAAAGGGCTGTTTTTTTGTGTTTGTGTGTACGAGGAAGGATGACAATCTTTTATCGTCTAAGATTGCGTCCTCGTTTGGCTACACGATAGGGTCTGCTTCTTCGGAAAGAGAAAGAGAACTCTTTCGTGTCCACACGACAGTCGACAAAACTTCTGTCTGGTTCCTGCTGCTGTTGCTGATGCTGCTGATGCTGTTCTCTCTGCTCTCTCTGCTGCTTTTGAAGTCGATACTTCTCAGTCCATTCTTCTTTCTCTTTTTGAATTTCCTCTCTGAAGAGTTCTTCTATGAGGTCTTCCGTTACTTGTAGCATTCTTACATTCTCAATCTCTTCAGGCTTTGGCATCAGATTGTGTCTGATACGATGCAGAGTGACATAAGCTTCGTTCAGCTTAGCTAGTCTTGAGCACATCTTCGTAGGAGGATGAGTCAAACAATGGATGGTCAGACTGGAGACTACCCCTGCTTTATATGGTTCAAGCGCGGACGTGATGGAAAACACCCCTCTGCGGTTTAGGGTTTTGAAACGTTTAGATAGTTTGATGTGAGGGATAGAAAGAAAAGTCAAAGAGCATTTATATGAATACAAATGTAAAACAAACGACAGACGCATTGGTTTTCAAAACACAACATTTTTATTCAAATAACAAACATTATTTCAAAGAACAAACATTATTTCAAAGAACAAACATTATTTCAAAGAACAAACATTTTTTTTCTTCCATAACACCAATACATTATCTTTGACATGGTTGACAACGTTGTGAATTAAATTGAGATTTCCACTGTTGGAAATCATTGGGCGATTGATGTACACTACGTTTCCTAGCTAAAGACAACAGATAACCATAATGGTCACAAAACCATCGATCTACTTTGTCATCGTTTCGAGACGAATGACGATCAAAATAAGTCACTAAATGTTCTAAAGAATATCCAAGACTGCGATGATGCAGATAATAGATACAATATTGTCCACACACCATAGAATCTGTGCTTTGTAATTTCACATTATTGAATCGTGTCGTCTGAGCATTTCTTCTCATAAAGTCAATGATATCATCTTCGAAAGGAGGCAATCCATACGAATCAAAATACTCCGCACAACCCTCTTGAGGAAAGTAGACAGCTACCCAGTGAGTTCCTGGAAGATGACTGTCATCTGTGTTGATGACATAAGCTTGATTCTCTTGAGGTTTGCGATGAGGTAGTTCATCTTTAGCACACACGACAGGATTCCAAGAAGCAGTGTACGAACTACGGTTCAAAAGATAATAAAGTTCCCAGGTATCCATTTTTTGTTGTGTAGCCTTGTGTTTTTCTCTCCTTTCTTCACAGGTGATGATAAGTCATCAATTCAATCCAGACTTTTTGTTTGAAACGGTCTGACAAGTAACTGATGGTTTGCTTCGTCTCTTTACTTTTGGCCAAGAGAGCTTCGATGCGATCGATTTCTCGAGCAAACAATGGAGGAGAGGAATGATCACGTAAGCCTTTATACCACTGAAGTAACACGTCTTCTTCGGAGATGAGACTCCAAGCTTCGTTCAGATAATTGTCCAATTTTTCTTCTTGACTCATCATCATACATTTATCGTGTTGAATTTGACTGGGATGATCGATTTGACATCCATAACAATCTTTTTTAATCAGATCCCTCATTTTATCTTCCAGGTGTTGTGCAAAACAAGCCACTAACTGTTGTTCCTGTTCTGGCCATCTGGATTGCATGATCACTACTTCTTCTTTTTGGTCTTGGGGTTCTGCTTTTTCTGTAACCTCCCATTCCATGGATTCTCCACTATTCAAAGAAGGACAAGGGCCTTCCATAATGTCTAATAGTCTAGAATGACTTCTCTCAAACTGTTAATTTCTATGGTATTATCGAATTCAGCATACAGAATGATATTCACCGTTTCGGGAAGAGGTGCTGCAAACTGAAGTTCCACACGCAGTTGCCCAGATTTTATAGGGTGGAAATGTCCCTCGTCGCTGCCTTGGTCTGGAGTGAAATCAAAAGCCCACAACGTGTAACCTCTTGCATAGTCGTCGTAGGAAATACCGTGACTGGTGTTGGTTCCTAACTGTCCTGTGGCTTCGTACAGTGACAAGTACGACCTCAAGTAATTTTTCTGTTCGCCAAAGTCGGGTTCGAAGGGTCTGGTACACAAAGTTTTGCCATCGCGACTGACTTCAATTTTGGATACTCTGCTGTGTTTAAACTGGAAAGGATTTTCATCGTGGGCTCCGTTGAGGGCTGCATTGCTGACGATACCGATGAATAAACGTTTGGGTAACTGTCCTTGGAACAGATGATCTTCGATCTTAGATCGGAGTCCAGCGGCAATGGTGAACGTTTTGACTTCCACGCGTCGTATCGGATATTTGGCTGTCGTTCTGCTCAAAGTGTGACTGATATCATTTCCCACTTTAGGTAACACTTCCACGCGACGTACGTATAACCTGGCTTCTTGGATAATGGTTTTGTATTCGTTGGCATGAGCCATCAAATGGAAAGCAGTACTACTTCGATTCAGTCTCAAGCGAATATCTACTCCGTTCAGCAAATACTTCTCTTGAAACCACATGTCCAAATGCAAACGATCGAACAGTTCTAAACTACGTCCTTGCAAAATTTTCTTTCAACGCTCGTTAAAACCTTCATTGTGAGGATCGGCAGGAGCGCTGCCATCAGCAGCTGCTGCTACGGGCAAGGCTGTGTCGTTAAACTTATCTGCGGTGTCAGGTTTCCATACCACGCAAGCATCTAGATGAGTGTTCTTGGCTTCTTTTCCGTACGTCAAGAGATTTTCGAGGTACGCTCGGTAAGGGTAAGTATCCATGCTACTGCTGATCAGTTTGTTATTCATGTACAAATCCACATCGCTGAACAAGGAATGCATGAAATTGTTGACAGGAGCTACTCTATCATTGACTCCTGGATTGGTGTTGTCCGTTTTGGTTACTTTCACTTTCAAATACAAGTAACTGTTGTTGAGATCGATGTAATCTTCGGGTTGTCCTTTGATTTCAAACTCGATGGGAGCTGAATCCGTCAAAGAGGAGACGGGATGAAATTCGACCCATTGAGCTTCTTGCATGGTCATCATCGTGGGTGGCATGGCAAAGAGATCCAGTTCCGACTTGGAACAGGCACAAGATTCTTGGTGCATCATTTTTTCTTTAGGTTTTTTTCTTCACTTTTAATAATCAAAAATGTCTAAGTCTCGAGCGGTTCTTTTTTTCTTTGTCTTTCGAACTTTTGAGGTACGGAGACTTTTGAAAGGGTGTCTTCGTCGACGCTTTCTACCTTGTCCTTGCTGTGTCGTCAGGGAAGTAGGAATGTCAGACGTGGTACCGTTCAGAGCATTTATAGGACTTTCTCGTCGACCCAAAAGCTCTTTACCCGTTTGAAGCAAGGTATTTTTGCCTGCTCTCAAAAAAGCTTCTTTTGGGTTTTGTTTGTCAATGAGAACATTGTAAAGAAAATCTTTGCCGTGAGTCAATGCGGCATCTTTTAAGGTGTGCAATCCTCGTGTCACCATTGGTTTTAAAACAGGGACTACGGAACGAAAGGCTGATTTAAACATATCTCCTAAACCATGTCCTCGTTGTCGAGTGACTCCTTGGTACACAGGATACATCACTTTTTCAGTTGTTGGAGAATCGTTTTTGAAAATGGAGTTTCACTGTGACTTTCCCTTTGGTAAATGGAATATTTTGACCTAGTTCTCCTTTTATAGTAATGTTGACACTGTCGAAATACGACTTACTGACGGGTAAATAATGAGGATGTACAAATTCGCGGTGAACGTGATAGGTATTTCCACCTTCTTCTTCAGCGGTAGTGGTATCCACTTTGAAAGGAATGACACGCAGTAACGGTACAGAGGTGTGTCCTACCACGTTGTACTCCACCACATCGGAGTACACAAACATCAAATTGAGTCCTTGGTTCATTTCTACAGGGGATCGAAAATATTTGGTAAAATCCAAGTTACTGGCTATGCCTGGTATTTCTTTTTTGTTCGGGAGCATCTTGAGGTCTCCACCTAAGATATCAAACAATTCAGGACAAAAGGTAATGGCTATTATTTTCTTCTCTGAAAATTTGATCATGAAGCGGCGAGCCGCTTTAATGTACTCAAAGGTAACACTTTCTCTGATTTTGTCCAGGGGTTTACCAAACACAACATTGAACCTGCTTGCAATCGTAGTCACTAAATGTTGACCGCTAAAATAGTAGCCTGCAGGAATGGTCAACACATGAGTGGACAGTTGTTTAGTTGCGGGTCCATCTGATTTCTTGTTGTCAATGCCAGTGATGCCTCGTTCATCTAAGGCTTGTTGCAATTGCTTGTCGTACACTTCAACTGTGAAAAAGTTTTGATTTTCGACAATGTTTTTGATTTGTGTCGGGTGTATTATTTCCACTAAAGCTGCTTCCCAGTGATCATCTTGATCCAAATGCATGGCTTGAGGTAATTTAGACGTGTAACAACACAATGTGTTGTTAGGAAACACCTCCATGGAACTGTCACTGGGTAACGTTAAGTAAAATTGGTTAATAGTGTTGTTCATATTTCCAATGTTCTTCTGTCCGAGGAGTCACTCGAGGTTAAAGGAGTATCTAAAAGAGGATTGTGATTGGAAGGGTGACTGTCAGGAGAAGGACTAACGTTGGCCGCCAGACTCCCAATATTGTTACTGTTGTTCCCGTTGTAAGAGTATTTCAGGGAAGGATTGGGAAGAAGATACCCGATGCAACTGCTGAGTAAAATGGTCCACAATTGTTTGTCTCCTTGTTGCAAACTCAAATTAGCAATGGCTGCACCAATGACACAATATACCACAAAGATTTGACAGAAAAAAACGATTTGCGTTTTAGGGACACGTTCTCCACACCACACCCACAAGGGTTGCTTTTGTAAATCTTGCAGAGATGACGTGGGTGAAGGAGTAGTCACTGTGGTTGCTGAAGCTGTATTGAAGGGCATGATGGTCACTTCTTTTTATAGTCGATGACTTGGGCAGCGTCAATCCAAGAATCAAAACTAGGAGGATATCCTTTCCAACGTACTTTGACTTCTTTGACACGACGTTTTCCTACTTTACGAGTTCTTCGTTCGAGAATGCTTTCAATGTCGTACACGTCGTCTTCTTTTTTGGTAACACGTTGTAACTCAGGCAAGTAAAATGTTCCTTTTAATACTTCTCCGTTCATGTCTTCCAATTTATAGACGGTAGGATGACGATCGCGCACTCGTCCAGTCACACGAAACAATTCGGTGGTCCAATTGGGTAAGTAACCTTTGTCGAAAGTGCGTTTGGTTTTGCCAATGCGTACCCAATCTCCCGGGGTTAACACTTCTTTACCTTTCTTTGGGACAGCCCTCGTCCGGGACGTACCAAACAGACGCTCAAAAACAGTCACTTCGTTGTCAGGTGTCACCTCTTGTGGGGCACGTCCAATGCTTCTATGGTAAGATTGATTGTAGGCTTGGACTAAGTGTGGTAAGACGTCGATGTACTTGAGAGTGTGTTGATGCGTAAAATATTTCCACATGCGTTCTTTCAAGGTACGTTGAAAACGTTCCACGATACTGGCTTTGGTTTCAGGATTTTCGGTGGTGAAAAAATGAATGTCACGTTTTTTTAATTCTCGTTGGAAAGCTTGGTTCAGAAATTCGGTGCCTTTGTCGGTTTGCCATCGAAGAGGGTGACGACCACTTTGTTTCAACACCAGTTGCAAAGCTCGTACTAACTCTCCGCTCGATTTGGATGTCAATGGTACGACCCAGGCAAATTTAGAAAAGACGTCGATGACACAAAACAAATATTTGTAGCCGCGATTGTAGGTGGCTAAATGAGAGACATCAGCTAAATCGGCTTGCCATTGATGATCGATGCCTTCCACTTGAGTGCGACTTCTGTGAAATTTTCGTCGAATGGGTTTGTGTAAAGTGTACGTCGCTTGTTCTTGTAACCATCGTTGTACTGCTGGTAAACGGAGCTTTTTCAGGCGAGTTTTGGCAGCACGATACAATTTCTGAATGCCTCCGTAACCTGCAGGGTGAGCTGGATCGTAGTAAATGCTGGCTAAGACCTTCTCCATGGTTTTTGTTAATAAGGGACCCACTCTTCGAGGATATTGCTTTGGGTGGGACGAAATGCGGGTTGTTTGGAAACGGTTTTACGTGTCCGATGTGCCACAGGAGTTGACGTCGAGGGTAATGGTAGTGGCGGAGGTAATGGGATAGCTTCTTTGGCCTTCTTTTCTTTTCTCACTTCTGGTTTCCTTTCTTTCTTTTTCACATCTGTCGAAGAAGGAGTAGCCATCATCTTTTTAACCCAAGTTTTGAGTTCTTCTCGTGGGGGAGTGGGGGAAGGGGTTAACAAGGAAGTGGCAATCTTACTCGGAATGGGAGTAGCAGTAGGTGTTTGAAAGAGATCATGGGGTTCTTCTTCCTTGGGTAATGGTGGGGTAACGTCTGTTTTAACTGCTGTAGAGGGTGAGGGTGAGGGTGCCGGGTTATTCATTAGAGCCTTAAAATCGGACAAAGTGGGTTGAGCTGTTTGTTCCACAGCTTTCTGATGAAAGAGTTGTAGCCGTTTCAAGAGTTGACCGTACTTTTGTGATTTTTCGGTTTCGGATAAATCGTGGCGATGGATCAAGGACTGCAATTCGTGTTGTAATTGCGACATCTCAGCCAAATTGGGATTGGGTGGTAAATGGGGGGATCGTTGTTCTTGCCAATGATGGTATTCCATCCATCGTTTGTAAGGAACCAAAGTTAGTTTTCGTCCTTCCATGGGCTTTCAAAGGTTATGTCTGAGATTGTGGTGCTCCATAGTGTCCTTTTATCTTCTACCCATCCCTTGGTTAAACCCTTGGGATATCCCTTGGGTCACCCCTTGTAGCAAACCTGGTATTATGCCTGTCAACAAAGGAGCAAGAAAGGGTAAAAATCCTCCGCGTTGCACCAACATCTTTTTCTTTTGACGGACGGATATTTTCTTTTGAACCATTTGACGAAGAACGTGTCGATGTTTGGATAAGCATTTTTTCTTGTGTGGAGACAAAGGTATCGTGCCTTTCAAAACATTCAAACAACATTCACACACGGTATCGATGACATCTTTGGAGGCTGTTTTAATGATTTGTTTTCGCATGGACGGAGAGGCTTTGGACAGGACGGACAACACGTCTCCGTGTTTGGCTAAACGAGGAGGTAGTCCTTTCCTTTTCTTTCCTTTGTGGGGTGAATAAGAATGTTTTTTGCGAGGTGACATCTTTGCTTGTTCGTTTCAGAAATACACTGATGTCAAAGACTTGGTACACACCCTCTTTTATCTTCTTTTTCCTATTGGCTTCTCCAAAAGGTAACGGCATGCTTCGCTAAATCCTCAAAAGCAGGGCTAAAGATACCAGTTCGGTTATTAGCTGCTTTGTCTAGTTTCTGCATACCTTTAATAAAACCAGTAAATATGCCTCCTCTTTGGTGACTTCTCTTTTTCTTTTGACGTTTGGGTATTTTCTTTTGTGTCCTTTGACGAAGAACGTGTCGATGTTTGGCTAAACGTCCTTTCCTTTTCTTTCCTTTGTGGAGTGTAGAAAAATGTTTTCTGCGAGGTGACATCTTTGCTTGTTCGTTTCACAATACCACTAGTGTCAATGACTTGGTATACACTCTCTTTTATTTACTTTTTTTGGGAACTAGCGCTTTGTCAAAAAGGTAACAATGTGTTTCCCAAAATTGTCAAAGGATCCTCCTTTTTGGTGTCTTTTCTTTTTCTTTAAAGGTCTACGTCTTTGGAGGGAAGGCCGTTGATGTTTGGTTTTAAAGCTTTTGGTGAGATGACGAGATTGTCTTGTTCCTTTTCCTTTTTGGACGGTAGAACGTCGAGGGTGATGGTGTGCACGTTTTTGAGGAGGCATCCTTGAGTGTTCATCAGTGGTACAGAAAAAATACTGATTGACGTCGTGGTTTTCAAGTCATATTTTTATACTGGAATGCGTCGCCACTGATTATCTTTGCGTCGTATCAACTTCATGGCAGGTAACACACGTCGTGAAGGAGTTCGCAATGGACTCAATCGGGACAGTTCTTGTTTGGACAAATCTAGTAAACTCTTTAACATGCCAGATCTTTCTTGGACTTTGACTTTGGGGGCAGGTACTTTATGAGCAGCTGCTACTGACGCTAAGGTGGACGAGGGTGTCTCCGGTGGAGGAGACGTTTTGGGAGACGCAGATTTCCAATGTTTCATCAAATTAGGAAAAACGGGTGTCAAATTGGGTTTGGCTGGCATCACCCGCAACGGAGAAGTGGCAGACCCTGAGGCTACTGGCAACGTAGTCCCTGCCAAACGTCCTTGTAGATCTTTTCTTACAGGTCGTGGTTGACGAAGGTAAGGTTGTGTCCTGGCCGAAGTGCCTCTTTTGCGGGTGACCGCTTTTTTCTGTGGACTTTTCTTTTTCTGTGCTTTGGTCTTGGTACCCTTGTACTTTTTCTTAGGGGATTGTTTGGCTTTTTTTGTTTTCTTCTTGGGGTGAACTTTGGGAGTATTGGGATCCCATTTTAAAAGGGAACGAATGATGACACCTCCTAGAGAACCACTACCTCCAGGTTTCAATATGATTTGCTTTTTGGTGTGAGTGTCAAGGCGAGGATGGGCCAGTTGCGTCAAGGCTACTTTGTTTCTGTCAAAAAAGCGTTTGGTTTGATGTGGAATGTGAATGATGCCTTGCAGTATTTGACGTGCTGTCACCGTAAACCATCGTAAGACTTCTTTGAGACTGGCTTCTAAGACGTGAGCACGTCTTTGTGGATTTTTTTCGCGACTGATGCCGTACAAGGCACGAATCAATTTGATCGGAAGATGAGACTGAAGGGACGTCATGTTGACGATGTATGAGACCAGGTCAAAGTAACCCAAGGTTTTTATAGATTTTTTTAGTGCTTCATAGTGTTATGTCGACGAAGAGGACGTGTACACGACAGGTCCTCCGTCTTGACACCAGTCGTGAAACAAATCGGTACGAAATCGCAAATAATCAGGGGTAGTGGGTTTTAAATCCACGAGTAAATAGGCGTGTGGCGTTTGAGTGGCATCATCGTACGCATGAGTTAGCCAAGGTGTTCCTAACTGTTTGGCTAAAACTTGCACTTGTGATTTATCTCGAGGACTTTTAAACAAGACCACGTAATGAGCATTGAGACTAATGGTACGATGGGCTTTACTTTGTTGAAATAAATTTTGTGTAATGTAAATGACACTGGCATTACGATGATGCCCTTTACGTGTAAACCATAGTTTAATTTCTTCTTCGTCTTCTCCTAACATGTCGTCAAAAATAACCCAATGAGTTTGACTAGGGTCAGACACGATACCCTCGTCTTCTTTAGGAATGCCTGCTACAAACACAATGGAATCACCTTGACTTTCTTGCAAGAGGCTGTATGCCGATTGCCACTCTTTGTAACACCACACGATGCGTTGAGGTGGACGATCGATCAAATGATGTTTATGTTCGATCAAACGTTTGACAAATTCGGTTTTGCCTGAACCGCTCGGTCCAGCAATTAACATGTTAAAAGGATGACGAAGATACAAGGCTTTCCAACTAGCCTGATCTAAGTGTTCGTCAATGACTTTGAATGTGAAGGAGGAAGGAGTAGTAGAAAGAGTAGAGTGAGCCATAGTCGTGTAGTGGTATGTCAGTATTGACACAAAAACAGACAAGACAAGAGGTTTTTATACTTTTTTCAAGACACGTTTATTTGAATGCATGTTTAAATTGGATAAACACGAAAGACAAAAATACATAAAAGCCAAATGGATAAATACAGGAATAAAATACCTAGGGAAACGATCAAAGTGGCATATAAACAAGTCACTGTACAACATGGTTTGGGTAACGAAGGTGTCCTAGAGGTAGTATGTAATGTTCTTATAGTCTCCTCTACAGGGGGTACAGTCACATAGGTGTCTTCTCGAAAGGGTCTTTGTGGGGGAATGTCCATGACAGTTCTGTCTTGAACAGAAGGATTGTCTTGGGTGATAGATTCTTTTTCTTCTTCTTCTTCTGGTACTGTTACTAACACAGGATTAAAAGTGACCTTTTTCACACGACGATGCATTTTAGGAACACAACGCTTGGGCATAATGGGATACTTCGTTTGTCCAAGCCTCAAAATCCCAACTTTTCCAGTCACGTACATCTGTCCAATGAGGGTGTAAATCACAAGCTACACACACATCTTCGTACACTGCTTCCGTACGTAAAAGTTGACGAATCTTTTTTTCTTGGAAAGGTCGAGACGTATCCAGATGAAAACGTAAGGCTTTGAACAGAATAAGTCTCTCGTGGACATTTAAAGGAGTCACCATACTGTCTTATTTTTTTGATAGGTAGTGTTCGTAAAGTGTCCACAAGGAATCGGCAGGTAAACGAAATCCCAGAAAGCAAGTCACTAAAACACACACGACACGTCGACCCCAATTCATAGGGTATAGTTCTTGCAATAAGTGTTCGTAATCTTTCACCGTGTGAATCTTCTCATTGATATCCTTCCACGGAATCTGTTGGATCACCAATGATAAAGGTTGTGGCATGGTTGTTCTCTTTTATACTTCTTTTTAGGTCGAAGACTATCAGTGTAGATTCAACTCAGAATTAAACACAGAATTAAATTTGCTCAAAAAGCGAAAGTGATTAATATAACGTGTAATTTCGTCCCACTGCCATTCAGGGTAACGGTTAAGAAGGATCAAAGCATCTTCAGAGGTAAACGTAGTAAATTGGTAACAGAGCAAAAAAATACCCTTAATCCAGAGAAATCTAACACGTCGGTTAATTTTTGTCACTTTCCTCTTGTGAATTTCACGACACAAAAGTTCTACAGTCACCCATTGAGATTTTTCTTTAGCAAGGCCTTGCCAAACGTCCTTGTAGATCTTCTCTTGCAATTCGTAGGGTAATCCTTGAATATTATGTTTTAGAGAGGGCTTATATACTGGTCTAGGTGTGTTCAACGCCATGGAGCAGTAGTAGTGTCACTTCCAATCATTAGGTCCCACTAAAGGTAGGTATTGACAATTCGGAGACCATCGAGCATGTTCCAGGTAAGCGGAATCTTTATGTTCCCACTCGTAAATGGATACACCACAACTGAAACACTTGACTTTATCCCCTTCGCCCAAGTAGAAAAATCCAGCTCTGGCTAATTCTTCAGGAGTTGGTCCAGGCAGATATTTTGGCCATTTATCTTTGAAGGTTTGAAATCGACTTTTAAAGTGGCAGTATTCAGGCAAACTCGTCGGGAACGAATATTCGACTCTCCTCACTTCGGTTCGATGCAGGTACGGTGAAATTCCTAGGAG
The DNA here is from genome assembly GCA_029339505.1 of Unio delphinus. Lineage (NCBI taxonomy): Eukaryota > Metazoa > Mollusca > Bivalvia > Unionida > Unionidae > Unio > Unio delphinus. The sequence goes on from JAQISU010000101.1 coordinate 4,744,509, forward strand.
TCCACGATAACGTGTCGCACCGCTTTCGCATCCCTCAGGTTTGACACGCACAGCATCACTTTCCAGGGTAGATATAGGGGTAGTAGTCATAGCAAAGTTCCCACGATATCCTGCTGAATCGCTAATGTCACAGCGCCTGGCATCACTACAATCGCAAGGTTTAGCATCGCACTCCACTTGAGAATTCCCAAATTTGAATGATGTCTGTTTAAATGGATTCATCTTCTTTTCGCTGGGTCGTTGTAGTGACAAATGAACTATTGGTCTTGGACAATGTCCCTTTTTATATGCTGTTCAATGTCGACGTGACCGTACGGTAGAGTGAAGTGATTGGGAAGTCGTACTCTCTTTTGGTACACGATTTGGTAGACTTTTTTCAAAGGTCGGCTAACAATTTGGTGTGAGGCTAAACGTACGATCTTGTGCGGTTCGTGGGTAGTCACTTGAAACGTTTCATCCTGTCCCGACTGCAAGGCTTCTTGTAGTACGTCAAAGTTCACCACTTGACTGGTGCGATAATTAAGAGTCAATCCTTTCACTTTACATTCAGTGTGCATTTTTCCTTGGGGGTCTCGGTATTCGTAGCCGTAATTTTTAGGACCGCCACTTGCAAAACATAGAATCTTGTCGTCGGGATGTTCATCGGTCCAGGCTCCTAAACGGTCTCCTTCGATGGTAGGGTTACACTGGTTCGGTCGGTGAATGTAGATGCAACTGTCTGTGTCAAAATACAACACACGATCTCCTAACAGTTCTAACACTTCGTACAATTTTAAGCGAGCGTGGGCTGTCACGTAAGCCGCAATGATGACATTTCCAAATTTGTCGGCTTCTACAAAGTCTAGTTCTTCTTCGTAATTGACTAAGATCAAGTCCTCACGAATGACGTCCACGTGTTTCATGACTTTGGTTGGGTCGTGAATCATCTGGAAGTAGCGAGACGGCTCGGACAAATACTCCGTCTTGGGTAAAGACGGACGTTGTGCCATTTTACCCCACAAACAATTGAGCATGACTTTGGCAAACGATCGCCTTCCTTCATTTTTCTCGATGTGGTCTAAAGTGATACCTTCCTGCTCCCGATATTTTTCTTTGAATATCTTTTGGTCTTCGGGAGTGTGACACCAGGAAGGATAGCCACTAGCTTCTTGTTTTAGTTTTAAAAAGGAATCCACGTAGTCTGCAAAAATACCTTTCTGTCTCTCGTCGCCCTTGCAGTATTGTTGTGTTTTGGGAAAGTGGTAAATTTCGTACACTTCTAACAGTTGGTATCCCAGGTCCAGAGCTTTAAACAATTCCACACTCACCCACGTTCCTGTCAAGGTACGTTCTTCCTGAGTGTGATGACAAGGTTGGTCTTGGTTGCACGTTTCAGCACATGTGCGACACAAAGGAAACATCAGTTTTCCTTGGCAATGGTGAGGTAAAACGGGATGGTACAAGTCTGTGGGTGGCAAGACTTTACACTTGATCAATCCTTCGTACTGACGAATGTGGTCCAAGTCAATGTGTTCTGTCATCAATTCTGGATGCCCTACGGGAAAGTGACAATATTTACACACGTAAGGATACAATGAACACACGTCCAAGTATTTAATTTCTTCTCCTTTCTCCTCGTCCGCCTGGTACAGCAAACAAGTGGCATTCGTTCGTCCTCCGTACAAACTATCCCGGGGGTTCAATGGGTCCACCCACTTGTAACTTTCTACGATGCGTTTAAACTCGGGATCGGTTTTCAAACGCTGATCGTACTCGTGTTCCCACATTTCCACTACCTGGTATCCTTGTTGTTCTAACTTCAAACGTCGTTGACACGTGGTCTGGTACAAATCTTCCATAGTTCGTTGTAAAAACTGATTTTTGATGTCACGCTGAGGGTAGCACATAGGACATCCGTGAAATAAGCATCCGTTAAACTCGTACACGATCTGAGGGTTTTCTAAGTCCCAACCATCCACTGAATACGTTCCAATAATCTTTTCGCCTCCTCCGTTGCGAGCGTGTTGGATCCATTTGTCTTCCTTGTCGCACAAGTAATGGAGCCAGCGCAGGGCTTTGACCGAGTATTGACGTTTAACAAAGTTCGTCGTTTGAGGACTGATGACCGCTAGAGTATTTTCAGGCATAAAGCGTTTTCGGTACACTAAAGAACACGCTTTGGCAATGGTACAAGCTTCTTTCAAAGGATCGATCCCTCCGTACTCCATGAACAATTCTCGAAATTTTCCACAGCAACGTCGTAAAATGTCCACGTCAGATCGACAGTACTTTAACATTTCTTCTTGAAAGTCAAAAGGGTCCGAGGCATGAGTCTGGTACCAAGCGAAGAAAGCTTCTCGTTGTTCGGTACGCATGTTGTCAGGGTCGTAATAGTGAGCCTCCGGCAAATGGGGTAGAACGGTATGTTGATTGGCTTCGGTATTGAAAAAGTGTGGAAAATAACCTTTAGCCAATTCTGTCATTCCAAACGTTTTAGGCATGCGACTCAATGGCATGGCCAAGTAACACATCGAATCTTTAAACTGTACTTGGCCTACTTGCATAGAAATGATTTTAGCTCCGTTCAAAGTCACTTGAGGTCGTTCGGTACATTGTTCCGCATAGTATCTGAGCAGAAATTGCCCATCGTATCCCGAAAAATTGTGAGCCATGACCGTAGCATGGCAATGACAATTGCCGTAACGTTCGATGTCTTCTGTACTCCACGTTTTGTCAATGGGGTTTAAGATCCATCGGGCAAACTTGGCTAACGTGTTTGACCCTCGAAAGATTTTTTCACGTCCTCCAGGAATCTTGTTGCAGTGAGGGCAATAACTAAAGATAGGTTCTTGGATGCACTGCTCGCACGCACGGTGAGCTACGCAGAAATTGGGAATGTGAATACCGGTTTCTTGCATGCATTCGAAATCAAAAAAGATAAAATTCCCTTTCTTCTGGGTATCTTTTGGTTGGGGTTGGTATTTTTGAATGAAGCATTCGTGTTCCAAGTCCACGATTTGGTGACAAATGTGACATCGTTTCTTCCCTCGACAAACGTGTAACTTAACACTATTGGTACGTATGTCTTGTCCACAAGTAGGGCACAATCTCAGAAGTTGACAAGTGTTTTTCTGCTGTGAACCTTGCATCTTCAAATGTTGTTGGTAACAGGTAGGACTGACAAAAGTGCGCTGACACACAGGGCAATGCACTCTTTCTTTTCCTTGGTCCAGACAAGGTTGTGAGGCTAAACATCCCTCACATTTTGATCCGCAATGTTTGTGTTGTTCTCGATTGTTATAACCATAGTCACATTTTTCACAGTAGTAACCGTATCCCTGGAATGCAGTGATACTGGTAATGGTATCAAAATGACCATTGTGATGATAGACGTGAATGTATTTTCCGTCTTTGAAATCGTGGCCTCGAAACAAAAGAGGTCCACGCACTTCTTGAGGGTGTACTTTCAAAGTGTAACGTGGAGACAAGACGTCTTGTAATTGTTGCATTTCTGGAATGCCACAAGGAGTGTCTTTGGATATCCCCGCTTGCTGTAACAGGAGTTCTGCTTCACTTCGTTGTTTGGCTCGGTCCGATTGTTGAATAGTTTTCCAGGCTCTTTTCCATTCTACCGTGTCGTTCTTGTTGGCATACGTTCGTCCCACGACGACAGCACGGGCTAAACACATTTGGTCTTGAGGATTGTTAATTTGGACGAGACTTAGTTTGGTGATGCGAAGGTTGTCGACCAATAATACTTTTTTGCGTCCTGTCCCCTGGGGAAGAGACACGTGGGTCATGAACAGTGTGGCTTTTCCATCGTCAATGTGAAACTTGTCGTTGGATTGTTGCACATGTTGAATTTTGTCAATGACTTTGGAAGGTGTTAATTCTGATGGACTAGTAAATTCGATCCAAACGGGAGACTTTAAATTATCGTGATGAATAGAAAGTCTCAAGCGATCGTCTTCTTTGGCTTGACATTGCTGTTTCAGTGCAGTTAACACAGAATCCCACACCTCAGTAATGAACCCATCTGTATTCTCCAAAGGTACATTGGACTTGAAATCTTTAAACTTTACGGCATACGTGTAAGCCATTGTTCTAAATTTTCGAGAGGAACGCTTTTCTGTCTCTCGAATGTGATAGTAATTTTCAGGGTTAACTAAGGGTGGTGTACTTTGCTTGGACGTCGATTGCTTAGGTGTAAATTCGGGCTCACTCATGTCATCTTCAAAATCACTGGCATGAATTTGAGCCAAGACTTCAGCTACTGTACTAGGCGATACATTACGTTTCTGTCTCTTACTGTCTTTTCCTTTCTCCACAGCATGATGTGACCTTTTCATCTTGTCTGCAAAAAGTCAAATGACTACCTTTTAAAGACCATAACCCCTATATATTCATGTCCGATCCGTGCATATATAAAGGCTAGTGTCTAACGATTCAGTATTCATTTCACTCTCACATTGACCAGAACGATGGAAGAACCTACACAAGTGGAACTTCTCATCAGAGGTTTACGTGCGGTCATACGAAAGTATTCTTCAGACCAGCCGACAGCCTACTCTCCTTCCTATCGAGATAAAAGTCAAGATACTTGCTATATCTGTAAGAAGAAAGGACATTGGGCTACAGAATGTTCAGACCGTGACAAAAACAGAAAAGGCTACAATAGAGACAAAAGTCAAGATACCTGTTATTATTGTAAAGAGAAAGGACATTGGTCTCCAAAATGCCCTAAGAAACAACAGGAACAAGAGAAGGAGGGAGAAAGGAATTCTGAACAGGAGGAAGAGGAGGAAGAGGTACCCTCCCCCAAGGAAGAATCCCGACACGTTCACAAAGACAAGAAAAGAAGACGAAACGAAAGTGAAGAGGAAGAAAAAAAAGATGTGACAGTAAAGAAAATGAAAAAACAGAAAGAGTGAAACAGAAGAAAACTTATGAACTTTTTAAAAATGGTCTTGTGTTATGTTATGTTGTGGTATTGAATTGTAACGTTTGTACTAGAATAAACTAAAGAGAAAAAACGTAAGTGTCTCTTGGTTTTGATTTGATAGTATAAGAACCTACACTCACACATTCATTCACTCTCACGTACATCATGGGTTTTTTAAAAAATAAAGGACTTTTGAGTTTTCATTGAAATAGGCAATTGACATAGTATTTCTTTTCGAAATAATTGGAGTGGTCCTGAAAAGGACCGTTGGTGTTTTGTGTGTTTAAAACAAAACAAACTCAGAAACGGGACGAAATCATCTTGAGCTGTCTTAAGCCTTTGCCACGGCCAAGACCTACTTCGGGACTGGTGGTTCCTGTCAATGATTTGGTAGAAATCACTAACGGTGGTAAAGTAGACGTAGTCACAGAGAGATCGGGTTGTTTCGCTCGAGAAGGTCTTTTTCTCTTTGGTCGTGATAAAGAAGTCTGATACATTTGTTTCAGACTCCTTAACTCAGCTAAAATATCTAAAAGTACCGTCGTGACCGTTTGATTTTCACTATTTTCTTTCTGTCCTTGGTCTTCTTTCTTCTCCGTTGCTGATGCTGCTGATGCTACTGTTTCTTCCTGGTGTTTTCTTCTTGCTTCTTCTTCTTCCTGCTGTTGCATAAGAAAAGCTTGTTCTTCTACTTTCTGTTGTTGTAAAAATTGCTCCAATGCTTCTTTTTGTCTTTGTTTAAAATCATCGACGTGTCCATAAGAAGATACAGAAGGCAACGAAGGTTCCGGAATAAATTCTTGCGATGTTAAAAAATCCACAATATCCCAGTTAAAATCCACTTCTTCTGGATGTAGATTTGACATGACTTTAGTAGTCACTGTTGGTCCATGACTTGCTGTCTCTACTCCTGGCTCACTCCAATTCATTGTCTTCTTACTGTCCGCCATGATTGACAACTCTCTTGAATCGATGGACTGCGCACAGACGCTAGTACCTCTATATAGAAAAGGTGACGTCACAGACTGCTCTCTTCCAATTGGATGGTTGTGACTGACTTTTGTAACGCACGTTTGGATTGGTGGATACACTCAATCCGTTTCAATCCGCTCTTCCCCTATAAATAACCGCAGTACACGGCATTCGATTCACCTGTTCTCATCAGAAGATGTGGACTAATGTTGAATCGTCAACCCTTGTGTCAAGTATGCTGTTTAGGACTGACATACCCATGTATGTCAGATCATCATGGAGTGTCATTGATAGGACGGAGACAGCCTATTGGAAGAGAAGAGTCTATGTGGAAAGACAAGGTTGTTTGAAGAGAGTTCTCTTCTATGGACCCACAGTAAGGAGAAGTTTAAGGAAGAGAAGAAGATCTGTGAGATGTCCTCTATGTTAACAAAATACTGTTAACATTACATATAACGGTCCTTTTCAGGGCCACTCATAAGTCTCGAAAAGATAGTAGCTTTCATTGCCACCCCTTTTTTCCTTGTTTTATTTCCCATGTTATATTTCCCTTGACGCTATATAGTCCCACAATGTTAAATTCCCCTTGACGCTAGATAGTCCCACAATGTTAAATTCCCCTTGACGCTAGATAGTCCCACAATGTTAAATTCCCCTTGACGCTAGATAGTCCCACAATGTTAAATTCCCCTTGACGCTAGATAGTCCCCACCATGTTAAATTCCCCTTGACGCTAGAGTGTCCCAAGCTGTTTAACATAGGATTTTCCCATTGACGCTAGATAGTCCCCATTAACTACTCACGAACCCAGTACAAACGAGTATGATATCAATAACATCAACGAATCCAGAATTCAGTGTGAATTTCCCCTCTCCGGTCCCAGTGAAGGAGATAGCGCTAGCAAAACTACGAGTGTATCACAGTTGGCCTAATATCAGATCGGTTGCATTTAGTGGTCAGCAACCCAATAACACACTGGTGTTCTCGTATAAGAATAAACCCGATGGTACTCCAGAGTGGGAAACAGTTTCGTTACCAACTGGGTCGTACCAAATTAAGCAAATCAATGCTGAAATTCAGCGTAGAATAAAATCAATCACTGGAAAAGAATCAAAAATAGCTATTAATCTTCATCAACCGACACTCTCGTCGTCGATCGAAATAAGCACAGAGGGATACATTGTAGATATATATAACAGCTCGTTAAGAACAGTGTTAGGATGGCCTGAAAAACCACCGGAAAAATCCGCCACCGACTTAACCACGGACATACAATCATATCATGAAATCAATCCCAGTTATCGAGATAATTTATCTGATATAAGAAAAGGAAGAATCGCCGATAGATTTATATTTACCAACAAAGACACATTGCAATGGGATTTTATCATTAAAAGAACAACCGACTCATCTGTTACTATTTCATTTACGCTAACTGACGTCCGTGGTTATTTTAATGAGATTAAACAATTATATGACACACAACTAGAACAACTACGGAAAACAAAATCGCAAAAACACGTTGAAATAATAAATCAGCTTATATCGGACATGAAATATATCTATGAACTAATTATTCAAACAATAATTAATGACAACAGCGACAATAAACAACGATTCTTAACCGATTATAATATCACAGAGGACAATCTGCGTAATTTCAAGTTTCCCAAATACAACGCTGATGAACTAGCAAGAATTGTTAAAACCGATATCAAGGCGCTACAAAAATCAGATTCAGCTGTCCTCTTCAGGTATAATAATGATCCAGATGGTGGCGGTAGGCATATTGCCCCTCATAATGTGAATATTTCAACGGTGATTGCGCTCAATTTAGTATGTGATGCAATTGAAGGAAGCTATCAAATTAATCTAGAGCAATCAAATCAAGCTCAGCAGGGATATATTCTTTATTCATTTGCACCAACAGCTCCTCCAGGATTCCTAATTATTGAAAACCCAATTAATCCTGTCTACATGCGATGCCATAATAATTCGTTAACGAGAATTAATTTCAAACTCACCGACCAGTCAAATAATCTGATTGATTTACAAGAAGAGGTGTTAGCGATTAGTTTGTTTGTAAAGTCCTAAGGACTTTCATCATAAATGATTTTCGTCCTAAAGACTCGATCAAATATTTGGTTGAAATCATTTATTATTTTTTGTTAACCACAAATGAAACATTTGCAGCAGCAGAGAGGGTGGATGACAACGACGTTGGCGTATATAAGGAAATCTTATTTTATCGAATAGACGCCATTTTTTTTACTATTTGGCAGAAGCCTCAGATTTCCGAATCGACGCTCGGAAAGTTGTGAGGTTCACCCTCTCTGCTGCTCCTTCATATGTATACACACACACACACACACACACACACACACACATATATATATATATATATATATATATATATATATATATATATATATATATATATATATATATGAATGTATGTATGTATGTATGTATGTATGTATGTATGTATGTATGTAGCACAAGAAACCACACATAGTAATGTGACTCCACCGAACCATATACAAGGCAGATAAAAGTATAGTAACTAAACCGTCTTGTTCATATAAAACGGTTAACTACTTATGCATTGATATATGTTGTGCATGCGCGTACATGAATTCGCTACCCATTACATTAATCGTATAATCGTATAATTAAATTCAATCTGTGTGTTCAGTTACAAGAAATAGCTAACTCAGACCATAATAAAGTATTTATAATATCATGACATTGTATTAAATAGTTTATGACTCTCCATAAAGTTTAGAATAAATTATTTTAAAACATAAAATATAGGAAACAAATCTGTTATATAAAATAAACAGTGATAAAGAATGCAATCTTAAATTTCAATACCTGTATAGCTGACGATTCTCTCCCGTAATGATTTTTGGTGTGTTCTGTCCTAAATTAACATCATTTGACACGCCCCAAATTTACTATATTTCATTTATCTTTGTTTACGTTTGTGTGTGTGTGTGTGTGTGTGTGTGTGTGTGCGTGCGTATGTTTGTGTATGCGTGCGTGCGTATGTTTGTGTGTGTGTATGTGTTTGAATCGTATTCATTTTCAATTTATTCAATTTGACTTAGGGTTCCTGGCTAGGCTCGGTCCTTGTGTGTGTGTGTGTGTGTGTGTGTGTGATTAGATTTTTAACGTAGCTTTAACATTTTTTCATTCATATCGCTACGATATCTGTAGTGAGGCATTTTTTAGTGATGTCGAACAAAGGGGCATCATACCGCAGAAATGCAGCAAAATGTCCCACTCAGTCACATTATCCTGACACCAGGCCGACCAGGCCTAACACTAACCTCTTGATGTTGAGCGCCAAGCGAGTCTGCTGTAAATATCATTTGTGTAAGTCTTTTGGTATGATTCAGCCAGGGATCAGCCACGACCTCCCGCTGCTTCAGCGGATACTCTAACCACTAGGACACTGGAGCGGTCGGTGGTAGTGTAATTAGTTTATAGAAAATTTGCTCTCTCTCTCTCTCTCTCTCTCTCTCTCTCTCTCTCTCTCTCTCTCTATATATATATATATATATATATATATATATATATACTAGCTGTGACCGATACGCATCTAGGTACTTAGGTTATCACTGCAGGCAATTTGCACGTGCAGCATGGGTTGGGTCGAGCTCAGTAATTCGAAAATAACTAGAGCCTTAAACAAAATACACCACCATCGGGTGACGCTGTACGTGGCAACAACACCCGAGTACATTTCTGATCACATATTCATATTGATATAAATCATATACAATTCAGTGACACCATTCAAGACAAAAAATGTAAAATTCCTCCCATAAGTGAGTTACTTTGCAGAAAGATAGAAAGAATATGGTAAAGAACTCTACAACCATCAGTCCGCAGGAGACTCAGATGTGCTTGAAGTTCCAAAATCCATAAATGATGATGATTTCCCCATTCTCAAAGAAGAGGCGGAGTCAGCAATAAGAGCACTGACAGCTGGAGTAGACATCATCCGATCTGAACTTATCAAGAATGGGTGGGAGGGGGTGGGGTGGAATCAGTGATAGACTTACTAACAAAAATCTGCAACAAAATTTGACACACAGGTAAAATGCAAACACTGTGGACCCATTCATTGATTATAACACTCCCAAAAAGGCAATCTCCAGCTGTGCCAAATTACAGAACTATCAGTGTGATCAGTCATGCTAGTAAGGTAATGCTGAAGTTCATCTTGAACAGATTGAAACTACAATCAAAAGAAATAATCGCTGAAGAACAGGCAGGGTTCCGGAGTGGAAGAAGCGCAAAATAACAAATATTCGATTGCAGGGTTTTGTGTGAAAAGTCCTCACAACATCAACAAGACATCAATCATGTGTTCACGTGCTTTTGACAGAGTGTGGCATGAAGAATTGTAGGCCACAATGACGAAGTACAAAATGCGTCAAACGTTTACCAATAACATCAAGCATCTGTACGCCTATGCTACCAGTGCAGTAATTCATCAAGGTTATGTAGGGGACTGCTTCCAGAAAACAATTGGAGTGCGTCAAGGCTGTCTTCTCTCATCCACGCTTTTCAACATCCACTTAGAGCGCATCATGAGCGAAGCCCTGGAAAACCACTGAGACAGTCATCAGTGGAGGGCGAAACATCAAGAAGCTACTCTTTGTCGACAACATAGTGAAGTACCTGGATGAAACATCTTCCAGATTTAACATGGAGATAAGCATTTTAAATCAAGAAGCTACTCTTTGTCGACAACATAGTGAAGTACCTGGATGAAACATCTTCCAGATTTAACATGGAGATAAGCACTAAGAATAAACGCTGATGACAAAATGTGGCAAACAAATCTCAGCCAAGATTCAAGTCAGAGAACAGGATTGGAAACAGTGCGCCAATTCAGATATCTTGGTTCCATAATCACCGAAGAGGGATCCACATCAGACATTTTGTCACTAGCAGCACAAACAACGGCAGCTATGTCAAAGCTACGACAAATCTGGAGAGACAAGAATATCTGTCTGAAAACTAAAATCAGACTATTGAGAGCACTAGTCATCTCAATAGTATTGTATTCATGTGAGGCCTGGAGTCTGACAACGAAGATTCCAGGCACTTGAATCGAGATTCTACAGAACCATCCTTGGCATTTAGTATATGGACCACATCACAAATAAATAAGTGCGTAACACCATCACGCACAAAGTAGGCTAATCCGTAGACCGTCACACCACCGGCAAAGAGAGAAATCCGAAATGGTATGGCCATGTCACTAGAGCCAACAGTGTTTCAACAACAGTACTACATGGCAGTGTCCAAAGTGGCAGCATGATAGGTAGACAGATACAAAAGTAGACTGACAACATCACATAATGGACCAGAAAAAGTTGTGTGGGGACACAGGCATTGGCACATGATCGAGACAAGTGGAGGGAACTGATCAGACAGATGATGATGATGATATCTCGCGCTCAGATCCAATATGATTACGCCATAGTTGCGTTAACATCACTGTATACTACACTCATATCCCATACGAGTATGCATTAGATGGGTTAACATCAGGGCCGGATTAAGGCACAGCCAACATAGGGGTCCATATATATCATGCCGCCTTGTCCATAGATATTAATACAGTAGTATTAGCAGCACTGCCTGTGAAATCAGCCTATAATATGCGTTGCCCCTTGAGCCTCGGGCGCATTGCCTGTGTATTCAGACTAAAGTATATGGGATCTTTTGAGCCAGGTGGGGGTGGAGGTCTGGGCTTGTTGCCCACTTTGCCTTATGTATAATCGGGCTCTGTTTAACATCAGTGTACATTACCATTATGTCTAATAAAATTATTAATTAGATGTGTTATATCAACGTATATTACCCTTGTATCCAATATGATTATTAATTAGATGTGTTAATATCAATGTATATTACCCTTGTATCCAATATGATTATCAATTAGATGTGTTAATATCAATGTATATTACCCTTGTATCCAATATGATTATGAATTAGATGTGTTAATATCAATGTATCTAATATCATTATTAATTAGATGTGTTAATATCAATGTATATTACCCTTGTATCCAATATCATTATTAATTAGATGTGTTAATATCAATGTATATTATCCTTGTATCTTAGATGTGTTAATATCAACGTATATTACCCTTTATCCAATATGATTATCAATTAGATGTGTTAATATCAATGTATATTACAGTCAGATATTATACGAGTATGCATTAATTGCGTTAACATCAAATTATACTAAACGTGGATCTAATATGATTATTTATTAGATGTGTTAACATCAATTTATTCTAAACGTGAATCTAATATGATTATTCAATCATCTAATGGTAAAAACGGATGCAATTGTGCTCCAGCTTTTCACTCATGCGTTGTAATGATCATGCTGATTAGTCCTAGTATTATTATTAATATTATTATTATTATTACTAAAACTAGGAAGGTATTATAAAGTTCTGCATGTACAATTTCTCTCACAAATAGATTTCATGTGTTATACGTATAGGAGATCTTACAATTGTTTTGTTGGAAATTAAAGACGATGGCTTTGAAACAGCCTTGTTCTTGATATTTATCTTTTATCTAGAAATCTGTACACGTTTATATACTAAGCTCTTAAGGCTTCGGCTACGGTCATTGTTTAAATTCTGATGCTACAGAACCATCCTTAATCCGATTCATACTTTCACATTTGTAAAATTTACTGATCAGTTAAGCTGTAGGATACGGTAATGTTTCCAGTATGATCAGTATATAAAACGTGTCTGTCAAATGTCTTAGATAAATTGCTGCCTTTTTCTAGAAACCGAAGCGTGTGTGTCATAATAAGCCGCATAGATTTGTTATTCTCTGAGTTATCTTTCCTTGACTAAACCATCTTGAATCTGCCTATATTCCACTAGTTTGTGCTCGTGTCAATGCGGTCCCTAAATTGCATGTGCTTTTCAATTATTTCATCATTTTTGACGTCTCTATCAATCGTTCAGATATAAGGGCGGATTTTTCTGATCCTTCTGGCGGCAGGAATTGATGAGGAATTTGAAGAACTAATTGAGCAATCA
>JAQISU010000101.1:4760000-4767500 GCA_029339505.1 Unio delphinus
AAGCTTTTTATGTCGGTACCGTAACAATGTTAACCTACGCTACGATGGCGAATATCAGTTACAATCTCTTCTGAATGTGTTTTTATGTGCAATAAATGCATTGATTTAAACCTGACATGAATTCGTGACATGAAAATGCATAACAAAGGGGTTTTCTCGTTCTTGTAGTTTCTTAAATACCGTCTCATTTTGGGTTTACGGAACGTTTCGGTACTTTTATGCGAACGAGAATATCGTTCCATGATTTATATAACTGCAACCGTTTCTTGTTGTTGTTGTTGTTGCTGCTGCTGCTGTTGTATGGATTTTGCAGCATTAGATAGGCCATACATGGCAACAGGATAAATGGTGGAGGATGAGCATGTAAAAAGACCAGAAAGGACCACCATCGTTTGTAATGTGTGCATTGTTTTTCGTTTGTTCAATTCCAGTAAAATAAGGCTTGTTAAGTCAGTGATTGAATTGAAAGGACATATTGTTTGACGTACAGAAAGATAGATTTACGCATATAGCATTTTTTGTTTGATGGTAATCAATTTAGACATTTTCGTCTGTCTGTTTGGACGTTTAGGAGTAAAATAATTTTGATGTTAAAGTCGAAGAAATTTTTAGTTGTTATTCTTTTGTCTTCCTCACAACGCCGACACTTAAGCATGGCTGTTATTTATTTTGTATGCATACTTTTGTTTTATTGGTTTCAAAAGATGAATGTATATATCAAATATTGTTCCTTACAATACATATAACTAGAAGGTAATTAAAATGGTGTTGTTTATTTTTCTTTTAAATATTAAAGACTATATAATATGAAGAAATGAGTGATATATATATATATATATATATATATATATATATATATATATATATATATATATATATATATATATATATATATATATATATATATAATATAATATACTTCCAGTGATCACAACAGGAACACAAAAGTCATAAAAGTGATAAAACTATAATTACTCTATCCACATTTAGAATCCATATTTATATTCTATGTACAATCAATATATGCTATATGTACAATCAATATATACTATATGTACAATCAATATATACTCTATGTACATTCAAAATCAATATATGCTATATGTACATTCATAATCAATAGATGCTATATGTACATTCACAATCAATATATACTCTATGTACAATCAATATATACTCTATGTACAATCAATATATACTCTATGTACATTCACAATCAAGATATGCTATATGTACATTCATAATCAATAGATGCTATATGTACATTCACAATCAATATATACTCTATGTACAATCAATATATACTCTATGTACAATCAATATATACTCTATGTACATTCACAATCAATATATGCTATATATACATTGTTACGGCTATTGGATTTAATTAATTTATTTTTATTGTTAAGTCCAAATTTGTCATTTAGGGTTTAATATTTATTCATTAATTGGGAGATTTTTTCTAGAAACTTCAGGTTGACCTAGATTCTAGTTGTAAACAGGCTGACCTTGGCTTGGTTACCTCTTTATCTGACCCTGCTTTAGACATTGTCAACAAGCATCTAAAACTATTGGTTAATTTCAAGGACAACGTTTTATTTTTAGTTATTGAGGGTAGTAAATATCTAGAGTACGTGATTTTTAGTGAAGGCAGTCTCTTTCTGTGACCTTCCATGAACCTCTATCAATTTCTAGAAAATCACGTGATCACTTGTTTATTAGAAAAACAAGTATAAGAACTGTTGTTTGGGATAGAACAAATTAGTAGAATTTTGGGCTTTAAAATTAACAGTTGTGTAATTCATGTTTGAGTGTTAATATTAATTATTTTGTTCTAGACTTTGTGTCAAATCATTGAAGAAAGAGGATTTATTATCTATTTGGAGGAGAAAACATGTGCTCATAATTCATTTGGATGATAATTAAACAAGAACTGCATCACGTGACATTGTCAGCCATTTTGGATTACATCGTCAAGTTTCGAACCTGGAACTATTAGAACAATTATTTATCAGGACTCTTGCAATTCCATTAGAGGATTATTTTTGTGAATTCTATATTGGATTAATGTTGGATTTGATTCTCTAAAACTGTAAGTTTATTTATTTTATGAAAATAATTGTACTTAATAAAAATCATTGTTAAAGTTATAAAAGCTTGTTAGTTTCACTCTTTCTGTGTTGCTGCCTATTCGAGCCTAAGCACGTAACATAGAATTGGTGGCTATCGTCCGGATTGATATTTGAGATAAATTTGAATTTAAATTTGAATTTCCCCTAGTTTTTGAAAATTTTAAATCTTTAGTGAGACTGACACGCTTGTATCAAAATGACATCTAAGGTAGAAATATTTCTTTCTAATCCTACCCAGGAGCAATTAGATCTTTTCAAAAAAGACGAGTTGGTTCAACTTGCCAGAAAATACGATCTTTCTGAAGTCAAGGCTTCTTTAACGAAACAAGATATCAAAAAGATTTTGGTCCAGTATTTGGTAGAACAGGATGTTTTGGAACAAAGTGCTTTGATCCCCAGTCAGTAAGTCTACACCAGACTCTGACATTACACTGAAGGAGTTAGAATTAAAATTCAAGATGGAATTAGAGTTAAAGAAGCTGGAATTTCAGAGAGAGAGTGAATTAGAGTTTTAAAAAAAAACTGGAATTTCAGGAAAGGGAGAAAGAAAAGCAAATTGAATTACAAAAAGAGCAGATGCGGATTGATAGAGAGAAAGAGGAGAGAGAGACAATTTGAATTACAAAAAGAGCAGATGCTGATTGATAGAGAGAAAGAGGAGAGAGAGAGACAGGAAAGGGAGAAAGAAAGGCAATTTGAATTACAAAAAGAGCAGATGCAAATTGAGAAAGAAATTAAAATGAAAGAAATAGAGCTGGCAGGTGACAATCACCATCATACTTCAAATCAAAATTTTGATTTAGCAAGGAATATTAGATTAGTTCTACCTTTCAAAGAAAAAGAAGTAGACAAATATTTTATTCTTTTTGAAAAAGTTGCAGAAAATTTAAAGTGGCCAAGAGAGAATTGGACTCAGTTACTACAATGTGTAATTACTGGTAAGGCTAGTGAGATTTACACTTCACTGTCTGTTCAGCAAAACAGTGATTATGACGTAGTTAAAGAATGCATTTTAAGAGGTTATGAGTTAGTTCCTGAAGCTTATCGACAAAAATTCAGAAATTACAGAAAAGAAGCTGGACAAACTCATGTCGAATTTGCTAGACAAAAATAGCAGTTGTTTGATAGATGGTGTTTAGCCAAGAAAGTCGAGCAAGATTATCAAAATCTCAAGCAAATTATATTAATTGAAGAGTTCAAAAACTGTGTTCATAGTGATGTTAAAACTTATCTTGAGGAGCATCAGATTGAAACCTTGGAAAATGCTGCTTGTTAACAAGACTTCTACACAACAATTTAATGGCAGAAAAGTATTTCCGCCTAATTCAAGCTCTTCTAAAACTCAAACTAACACAACTTTCAAAAATCAGACTTCAGAGAAGTTTGATTCTAAATCCTTGTCTCTTCGGACGTGTAACTTTTGCAAGAAAAAAAGACACGTTTGTTTCTGTTTGCTACAAATTAAAAAATAGGCATCAGAATCAAAACAGACCTGTTCCAAATGCTCTTATTTCCAAGAGGTCAAGGTCACAGTCATGTATTGAAAGCAATACATTTGTTGGGTCTAATAAATCCCAGTCTGATTTCGATATGGAGAATTATGAACCATTCATATCGAAGGGTTCTATATCACTCTTGGGTGATTCAGCCAATCCCACCCCTATTAAAATTTTAAGGGACACAGGAGCCTCTCAGAGTCTTTTATTATCAGGTACTTTGCCTTTTTCTGAGAAGTCTTCTTCTAATGAAAGTGTTCTTATTCAGGGAGTAGAGTGCGACGTTGTTAATGTTCCTCTCCATTGTGTAAATTTGTCATCAGACTTAGTATCAGGACCTGTGACAATCGGAACGGTCTCGGTTTTACCTGTTGAGGGAATAGATTTATTGCTAGGCAACGACTTAGCTGTGGACAAGGTTGTTTTGATTTTTGTTTTTGAAGTCATTATATATGTTGTAAATCGCTTAGAGATTCTAAAGATTAGGTGCTATACAAAGTCCTCATTATTATTATTAGTCATTATTATTATTAGTCAAGAACTGCAAGAACAAACTGAAAGACCTAACAATGTTTCCTGCCTTCAATACTTTCAGGATTCTGTATGGTTTCTAATTTCATGGTGTTTGTTTTGATTTTTGTTTTTGTAGTCATTATATATGCTGCAAATCGCTTAGAGCTTCTAAAGATTAGGTGCTATACAAAGTCCTCATTATTATTATTAGTCATTATTATCATTAGGAGTAGTTAGTAGTAGTGTAGTAGTAGTTATAAGGAATACAGTTGCTCTGCAGCATTCATCTGCCATAATGTCATAGCCATTTGTGACAGCGTCAATCATCTGCCATGATGCCAGACAGTTGATAAAGCATCTTTCATTTGTCATAATGCCAGACATAGTTGTTAAAGCATCTTTCTTTGTCGTAATTTCAGACACAGTTCTTAAAGCATCTTTCATTTGTCATAATGTCAGACACAGTTGTGATATATTCTGGATAGTATAATGATAATAAAACATTCGAAAGTGGATGTGCATTGTATCCACATGACAATCCAGAACGGTCTGGTGTCTAAATAAATTGTATTGGACGCAATGATTGAGAAACCAATTTTAAATTTAGAGTTATATACTTTAGTATTCCTGAATTCGTAGTTCATACGATAACGTCAGTCTTACACACAATAACTTGACTGAAAGAAAGACGTAACCATGCATGTAATGTCCTTTTATTGATGGTTTGATTTTTTAGTATTATACAAGACGATCTCCACACCTCAGTTAGCACTTGCACTCTAAATGAAATACTTGTAGACACAATAACCTGAATATACTTTGTACAATTCTGGCATTAATGATAGACAGGTACCATTAAAAGTGCCAGTAGCTTTGAAACTGTTATAACAACGATCTTATGTCATGCAGTCATGCAGTGCATACGAGGACCACATGCAATCCAAACCCTCTACTTAAAACTACTATTAAGAACTATTCCATCTCCATACAAGGATCTCCCGAGCTACTACACGTGTTTATTTATCCATAACCCGTGGCCCTCACGTTAAGTTGACTAGTATCCTTTGTTTTCCAAAGCCACCTAATAAAGTCCGCAAGACAAATAAAATTGAAAGCAATGGTTAATCAGAGGGGATCCGAAGTAGATGAAGAAAGTACGGAGTGTAGATGTCATAATTCAGTGGAAGGTAATTGATTGGTTAATGTTTTAACGAGTCTATGCTCTTAAAAAGAAGTATCAGAAAAGAGTGAAGACAACAAGCTTTGTACAATTTAAGAAATAATTTTTTTCCTAGAGATACAAAGTCAAAAAGAACTTACGGTATTTCGAATTAAACCTTAATTGAAAAAGTGAAGAACAAAAGTACCTGTAATAAAAGGTCCAGAATAAAACTCAGCTCAAGTCCCGAAGAGATCAAAAATTGAAGGTAATAGCGTATCTGTTATAATCTGCAAAGTTCTGATGTATCGACAGTCTTTTTTTGAATCACATACATATTATTCCAGGTTTGAATTCAGTAGAAAATCAAATGAATGTCTTTATCCAAGAATATTATCAGAACACTTTTTTATTTCTCGAGAATATAATCGCTTGTTTTCAATAATTTGAAGAAAATAAAAATTCAGCCCAAACTGGTCACAATATTGTATATTTTTAAGTGCTAGATGCTAAAACACGACTGGTAAAATCCTTACTGTCACTAGATAACGGACCTCAGTAGTTTCTAAAATCTACCATTACCTAACGGAACATAACTTTCTAAAATGATCTTAATGAACCTTGTTTGCTTTCAATTTAATAACCTAAAAATTACACGTGGGAATCTATAAAGCCCAGACCCTGATCAACACATTTACCACTTTTTGTTTACCGGAATATGAAATTGGTTAATAAGCTCATACACATAAGTATAATGAAGCTAGTTTAGTTGTTTACATAAATAAAATTAAAATAATACAAATGAATCAGGTCAAGCAGAAATGAACTCAGTTTTTGGACAAGGTGAAGTCCAGCAAACAATAATACATGACAAAATCATGTAATGAAATATAAAAATATTAGGAACTAACAAACAAACATATAAATTAAATATGCATGGGTGTGTGAAGTGAAAAAGTAGAGAAATCCAAATCCCCCACCAGAAAAATCGATCAATTACAAATTCCAGAACAATTAATGTAATACGACAAGGCAACAGAACATTCATTTAAATACAAATCCACACAAAAAAAATCAATCAAATGAAAATCCACAGGAGAAAAAGCAATTAAAGATATAGACGAAATGCTGATGATGTTAGAAAAGTAGAAAAGGAAACAAAAGAAAAATAAGGAATAAACCTTTCTACATTATAAGAAACTTCTGTATTGACACATTTAAACTAGATTTTGATAGAGTTAATAGATTGCATTTTGTCAATGGGCAAATAATTCCCTCTCATGGATAGGAACATCAAGCCATTATGATTAGAGTTTTTCGGTTGGGAGGATGGTAGGCCATTTCCGTCTAATTTATGGAAATTAAAGGGTTAGTGCAGGTGAATGGTCATTGACCTTCTGAGGAACATTAACGAGGAAGGAAACATGCTATATGTGCCAGCATATAACGTTACGCAAAAATACATATTCAAAACTAGATTTAAAGATGTAGGAATCATTGTAATTGTCCAAACCAGGTACAAGAAGGCATTTCCCTGGAAAGACAGAAATGTTTTGGGCGAATGACTCACGGATTTGTATAGAGCACTTGTGATCATTATATGTAAATTGGTATATATAATGCTTAAACAGAGTACTGTTATAGATACGGCGGTTTCAAAAGAATGAATCAGCATGTATGTTTATCATTGCACTTACACTGGCATATAAGCTCTAAATATATGCTGACGGTTGCACGAGGTAACAAGCTTGGCTTTCTATTATTATCTACTGATGACAATTTGTAAAGTTTTAATAAGTCCGAGAATGTACATTATATTTTTCAGTAGGAACAAAAATATATAATTGTATTACTCAGTATAAACAACCTCTAATATCACTGTATTAATCTGTAGCAAAGACCCCTATTATTACTGTAGTAAGTATGAACGACCGTTAATAACATTTGGTTGTCACTATGAAAGAAAGCTATTACGACTGTATAACTCAGTATGAAAGAAAGCTATTACGACTGTATAACTCAGTATGAAAGAAAGCTATTACGACTGTATAACTCAGTACGAAAGAAAGCTATTACGACTGTATAACTCAGTATGAAAGAAACATAAAATAATTGTATTACTTAGTGGCAAAGACCCCTAATGTCATTGTATTACCTAATGGCAAAGACCCCTAATGTCATTGTATTACCTAATGGCAAA